>CM053571.1:80385137-80641656 GCA_028646485.1 Cryptoprocta ferox
TGTTGGTGGGAATGTAAACTGGTACAGCCGCTCTGGAAAACAGTGTGGAGGTTCCTCAAAAAACTATCAATAAAACTCCCGTATGACCCAGCAATAGCACTGCTGGGGATTTACCCAAGGGATACAGAAATGCTGATGCATAGGGGCACATGTACCCCAATGTTCGTAGCGGCACTTTCAACAATAGCCAAATCATGGAAAGAGCCTAAATGTCCATCAACTGATGAATGGATCAGGAAGATGTGGTTCATCTATACAATGGAATACTACATGGCAATGAGAAAGAATGAAATCTGGTCATTCGTAGCAAAGTGGATGGACCTCGAGGGTGTCATGTTAAGCAAAATAAGTAAGTCAGTGAAGGACAGATACCATATGTTTTCACTCATAGGTCTAACAGGAGAAACCTAACAGAGGACCATGCGGAGGGGAAGGAGGAAAAAGATTTAGGGAGAGGGAGGGAGACAAAGCACGAGAGACTCTTGAATACTGAAAACAAACTGAGGGCGGAAGGAGGAGGGGGAAAGGAGAAGGGGTGTGATGGTCATGGTGAAGGACACTTGTGGGGAAGAGCACTGGGTGTTATATGGAGACCAACCTGACAATAAACTATAAAGTTAATTAAAAAATTCATATAACATACAATTCACCTAAAAAAATGGTTGAGGGGGAAAATAATTTAAGCTAAAGACTAAATGTTAAGGCTACTCTTACACACGCAGAAAGTTTTGGAGCCTTCCGTTGAGGAAAATGCGTTTTTCCTTTGATGTGAATTATTTTGTCTTATGCCAGTACTTAAAAGGAATCTGTATACATGGTGAGGTCTGGATTGGTGGAGCAGGTGCTTGCTACAGAGGTTCTTGAACGTCCCTTCACGCATACTTGTGCACACCCGCCAGGGGGCGCCCGTGGGGTTGCTGGCAGGTTTCACCTGCTCCTGTCAAGAGGCAGCGTATCTGAAAGTAACGTATGAGATTAACAAAGGGGTAACCATGAATCCGTTCCAGTTTTTAAAACGTTCCAAAACATGTTAGTGCTTGCTGCTGTGTTGCGCAGGCTGAGATCCTGCCAGGAGACTCAAGGCTGGGATCCTCGCGTGAGCTGGGCCACTATTTTCTTCCTTCTCATTTGGTTGCCCTCGCGAGTGTGCTGAGAAAGAGAGAAATGGCTTCGGTTGGTGAAGGACGAGACTTGGGCTTGATCCTACCACACTGTTGGAGGCTTGTGGGTCACTGTGCACGTCCCTCATCTCCGCCCCACCTGAGTTCCTGGGACGCTCGTGTGCTTGTCCCCAGCCTCAGACAGTGCCTGTCTCACCCCTCGATCCTACAACCGCAAAGACCAGCAGCAGATATCTCCAGTGGGTGGGTTGGAGAAGCTACTGTTTCCCTTGGTGGATTTTTGTGTTTTCTAAATTTTCTGCTTTGGTAATGTATTACTTTTACAAGTGGAGAGAAAAGAGTAGCATCTTTTAAAGCAAAGCAAAACAAAACAAAACCATCTCTATTATTTTCCAGTATAGTCATTTAAAGCTATAAATATCCCTTTATACTGATTTACTTCTATACCACAATTTTTGATACGTTGCGTTTTCATGATTCTTCAGTTTTTAATATTTTTTTTAAATTTCATTTGTGATTTCTTCTTTGACCTAAAGGCTGTTTAGTAGTGTGTTGTTTAATTTCCAAGGATTTGGGACTGTTCTTTATACTCCAATATTATTGACATCTAATCTAATCCCATTGTGTTTTTTTATGGCCCAGTATACAATCTATCCTGTTGAATGGCTTTTGTGGGTTTTTTGTTTATTTGTTTTTGGAGGGTTTGTTTGTTTTGCACTAAAAAGGAATGTGATTCTATTGTTATTGTATTTGGTATTATATAATTGTCAATTAATTAGATGACTGATAGGATTGTTCAGATTTTCTTTATCCTGAGGTATGTTTAAATTTTCAACTATACTGGTGAATTTGTCTATTTCTCCCTTTTGTTCTATAAGTTTGTGTTTCACATGGTTGCATGCTTTGCTATTAGGAACATACATATTTATGTTGAATGATGAATTGAAATTGATCCTTTAATCATTATGAAATATCTGCCAGTTCATTAAGGTCCTGTTCTTTTTATTTCAGTCATTTTTCTCTCTGTTCCCCATCAAAGATCATTTATTGCACTCTACTCTGAAATTAACTCATTTTCTACCATTTTGTATGTGCTATTAGAATCATCTAGTGATTTTTCTTAATTTCATATATTCTAGTTTCAGTTCTAGAATTTTCTTGTGGCTACATTTCATAGTTTCCAAAATTCTGCTGATATTTATCAACTGCTCATTCACTATAAGCATACTTTCCTTTTAGTCCTTAAGCATATTTATAATAGCTGTTTTAAAATCCTTGTCTGCTAATTCAAACATGTAGGTCATCTTGAGGTTTATTTATAATGACTGATTTTTCTTTTGACTATGAGCCACTCTTTCATGTTTCTTTGTATGCTAGTAATTGTTTCATCATTGTGGATGATATGCAGCAAGGAGTCTAGACTGTATGAATTTCCTTTAAGACATGTTGAATTTTGGGGCACCTGTGTGGCTTAGTCTGTTAAGCATTGGACTTCAGCTCAGGTCATGATCTCATAGTTCATAAGTTCGGGCACAGCATTGGGCTCTCTGCTGTCAGCACAGAGCTGGCTTCAGATCCATTGTCTCCCTCTCTCTCTGCCCCTCCCCTGCACGCACATGCACACACCTACTCTTTCTCTTTCTCTCTCTCAAAAAATAAAAAATATAAAAACAAGATGTTTAATTTCTTCTGGCAGGTAATTAAATTATTGGTAGGTATATTCAAGCTTGTTAGACATGGTTTTATTTTTGTTAACGTGGTTCTATTTCAATTTTAAGCTTAGTCTTGGTACATACTTCTTACTCCACAGTCTGGAGCCTCAACTAAATACTTAAATCTTTTAGTAAGGTCTCTCTACTCTGATGGGGCTGAAACTCTATGTCTTACCACTGCATCAGGAAATCTCTGGTAGGCCTCTTGGTTTCTTGTCTTAAGTCTATGCATCTCAATGATTTTTCAAGGACAAGCAATAAAACCCTACACAGACTTTTAGGCACTACCCTCTGTGAAGTGCTTTCTTCTTAGGTACCTCACCCAACAAATTCCAGGAAGTGTACCAGCTTAGAACTCCAATCTGCTAGTCAGCAAAGTAAGACAGCTTTTCTACTTAAGTTCCACATGCCTGTTCTGTCACAGGAAAGCGCCTATAGAAAAAAGTAGGAGCATTCATAAGCATTCATGTGGCTCACTTCATGTGCTTTCCTTGTCTCCAGAATCACAGTCTCGAACTACCTGTTATTCAAGTTCTAAAAATATTTGCCACATTTATTTTGCCTATTTTTATAAGTTTTTGTAGGGGAGCAAGTGCAGTGCCAGCTCCTCTACCAAGACTAGAAGTAGATGTAAAAGCATAATCCTTTAAAATATCTATGATTCACCTTTTTATTTTAACAATTCTATTAACTGTGTATTTCTTTTTTTAGCTTTTTTAAAATACTTTTTATTTATTATTTTTGAGAAACAGAAAGAGAGAGAGCACAAGCAGGGGAGGAGCAGAGAGAGAGGGAGACACAGAATTGGAAGCAGGCTCCAGGCTCTGGGCTGTCAGCACAGAGCTTGATGCAGGGCTCGAACCCAGCAACCATGAGCTCATGACCTGAGCCAAAGTCAGACACCCAACCAACTGAGCCACCCAGGTGTCCCTTAACTGTGTATTTCTTTTTATTATTATTATTATTTAATGTTTATTTAGTTTTGAGAGAGAGGGGGGTGTGGCCAGAGAGAGAGGGAGTCAAAGAATCTGAAGCAGGCTCCAGGCTCTGAACTGTCAGCACAGAGCCCAATGCGGGGCTCCAACTCATGAACCATGAGATCATGACTTGAGCCAAATTTGGATGCTCAACAAACTGAGCCACCTAGGCACCCCTTAACTGTGTATTTCTTAATCAATCCTTCAGCAATGTATAGTAAACTGATAACTGAAATTACAGATGGTATGCAGAGGCATCTTGTTACTTAATAAAAGCACGTTTCAATCCAAACAAATGCAAATTCAAAAATGTGAGAAAAATACACATATATTTATAAATATAGTAATATAAATATAATTATATACTTATTATATAATTATATATTTCCTAAATTTAGATATTCATGGCAGGAAGGAAAGATTGGAGAAGTTGGCCCAGGCAGCAACTCTGTTCTCTCATGTAGTAAAACTAAGACTTAATTCTAGGACATAACTCACTATATTTATGTACAGATATAAGAACACTGTCCTGGCATATGTGAGCTTAGAGTTAATCAAAGGAATAATAAATAGTTGTCCAAAAAAAGAAAGTGTGCCCCCTTTTGTATAGTTTTATAGTTTATAGGACAAGACTTTTGAGAGTCAGACAACTTTACATGTTCTCTCCAGCTGAAATTTTACATTGTTTTCTTCCTGAAAAGAGAAAGGACAAGTATTATATAACAAAACTCTTTCCCAGAAGTATGGTGAAAGCTAAACACTCATGATATTTGACCATAAGTATACATTAGTGGTCCAAATATATGAAAAAGATAAAGCATAGGGAAATAAAAGAAACATAGAATACCAATATTTTTCCAAGTCAAAAACATATCCTAAGAGAAAAGTAAATAATGAATACAAAGCTGAGTTTCAATAGTAATATAGAGATAATTATTTGAGCACCAGGGAGTGAAAAGGAGGAGGAGGAAAAAAAAGAAGAAGAGGAGAAGATGGGAAGAAGAAAATGAAGGGGAAGAAGGAGCGGAGGGGGAAAGATCAAGAAGAAGGGAGGAGAGGAGGAGAAGGGCCACACTATCTTTAATTTCTATATGGTAACTACTGTTGTGAACTCTTTATGTGGATGCCCATATTTAATCCTCACCACTACCACTGGGCTTTGGCAAAGAGACTAGCTGACCCCCAACGAACCCTGCTTCCCTTCCTTGGTGGAGAGTCACTGCTGGAAAGCAGCTTTCCAGGTAGGATGACATGTTCCTGCCCCCTTATATCCAAGAGAAGGGTCTTCACCAGTGAAGCTGCTATGCATGAGTTCTTTCTTCCACACAGTCTCTTTCCCCTTCCTCTGAAAAAGTGGGAAACCACGTGTGAATATGGTGAATCTGCAATACGGAAACAACATGGGTCCTTGAACCACTCTTACAAGAGATCTACCCAACCAGGAACACTTGTGTGGGATAAGGAATAAACTGTATGTTGTCAAACCACTGAGAATTTGGGGTTTAGTTAGAGCCACTAGGATTACCTTAACAAATTATAGTAATAAGGTAACAAATCAAATATGTGCTCTCCACTGTACAGACAAAGAAACTGGGGCACATACAGAAAATATTACCATTAGCAGAATAAAGATAATTTTTATTTTATTATTGCATTAATTATAATTTTCACAAGCATATGACTGTAATTGAGAGAAATAATGAACTCTACCAAATGACTTGACTTCTGAATAAATATAGAAGTTAATAAAGTATATTGTCCTTTATATAACAATGATAAGCACATTGTTTCAGTGAAACTATGACAAAAATGATCGATTGATATGATTATTAGATCAGCAATGGTGGCTATTATTTTAGAATTAACATTGTAAGTTTCTTTCATTTGTGAGATCAGAGGTGGGAACTGGAATGACTCAGGTCAAGATAGATAGAGAGGGGTCTAACTGACAAGCTTAGACCAAATAAGTCCAAACATACAAAATTTGAGCACTGGCTTTGAGACCCTTCATATAATTTTGTTCCAGAGCCAAAAAGCATGAATGGAACCTAGACATAAATACGCCTCTATTCCAGACTTTTTTGATGCTGTTTCTTTTTATATGTTAAATATTGAACATAGGAGACTTTGAGAGAGAATGCTTTAGTGAAACATAAAGCAGCCAAGGACAAGTTCTAGTTTTACAATGAAATGCAGCTTTCCCATTACAAAACAAATATTTCACTTCCAAAGGTTAAATAGGTTAATATTTAAAAGAGAGAATTCCACTGAAGAAAAGAATCAAATCGAAACAATTCCTGGCACTGCGTCCATTGTGCTTTCATTTGATTATCTTTTGGATATATTTTCAAGAACATTAATTCTTTGCTACCCTGTATTGTATAATTGTCATAAAACATTTTTATACATCTAAAAACTTCACTGGCTCAATGATGCTGCCTTCTATAGTATCTGTTTTACTTACATTTATTCTTATTTTAAAATAGATCAATGTTTATAGATGTGTTTTATCAAATGATTATACCACTAGAATTTATTGGGGTTTGGTCGTTTATGAATCTGGTTTTATCCCTCTTTTCCTTACACAGTATCTATTATCTTTTAAGCTAATGGCTGGATAGAAATCTCCATGAAGATTCAAGTGTTTCTCTGGTCTTTGCTTTTCTTTTAGTATTTCTTTCAATTCTTTTAGTAATAATATGGTTATAAGTTCCCATTTCCCACCAAGATCACTTCAAGTTCAATTTTTTTTTGAGGCATACAACTAATCACATAATTTGGGGGTAAAAGACGAAATTATGTTAAAGAACATACAACAAAAGAACACTATAGGTAGGTAATATTCAAGAAATTTCCAGCTATCATTCCTAAAATTTCCATAAGAAGAAAAAGACCACCGATGTGGATGAAGGACTGCAAAATCTGGACTGATGGAAAGGTAAATATTTCAGAAAAGGAGAAAATTATATTTTACAAGTTCACTCAGTAAAAATGCTTTTGAGTCCTTAGACATCAAGATCTGGTCTAAGACCTGGAGAACTAGATTGTCCCCTGCAAAGTATACCCAGTCAAAAGAACATGAAGTGGAGGGGGAGGGACAACTTTTCTAATTCTTACCAAGGCCCCTTGGTACCAGAAGAGGCTTTGATTAAAGCAGATATGGTCCTGCCCTCTAGTAACTTGGAGTAGGGACAGACATTGAACAACTAAGCAAAACAATGTAAAGACACAAATTGGGGACAATAGCTATGAAGGAAATTAGCAGAGTGCTAGAGAAGAATGACAGGGACAAAATGAACTTTTCTTCATCAAGGTTCCTAGTCACCTCTCTGATGAAGTGATATTTAGGCTGAGACCCAATGGATGAAATGGAGTGTGGCAATATGAAAACAGGATGTGGGGGTGGGCAGACCAAGCCAACTGAATAGTCTGCACAAAGGTATTCAAGCTACAAAGAACTTGAAAAAAAAATCCTGAATGAAGACCAAGGTGACTTCAATTTCTATTGAATTAGTCCAAAAATGGCACTAAAAATGTTTTTGCCTGAGCCATAACATAAAGTACATCAGTCTTATTTTAATGCCAATTATTCCAGCTTCATACTTCTGTATATTCCGTGACAACGGGTCATTCTTTAATTGGAAGCATTTGGAAGCAAGGTGCTTTGTGAGTCAAGGCATAGGTCCACAAATTTTGTCTTGTCCCAGGATGCAAAGCCTGCCACTCCCTCCTGGAACAATGCAAACTCAGGCATAGCAGGGGTCCCCATTTGACAGCCTAACCTTGGATACCCTGCAGGCTCACAAAGCCTGGGCTGACCCGCAGGCCCAACATTAGATGTGTAATTTGCATGAAAAACTGAGGCATTTGAGAATGACTTTTGCTGTTAATGGCAGAGAGAATTGAAAAGTCTAAGTTTGGCCCATTGAGGACATAATAAAAGGGTAATATTGAAGTATAGCAAAGCATGTCCTATTAACATTGTCCTCTAGTCTGTTTTCAATGGAGAGTTGCCTGGGGAGAAGCCTGGGAGGGGAGAGGCTTAAAAAAATAAAATAAAAGATGATCATGTATGTAAACCACCTAACATGCACTTGCTCTATACCAGACTCAATCGGTGTTACCTATTAATAATATTTGTAAAGAATATGAGAAGTCTGCAATTATTCACGTTGTGGCTGATCAAGTAAAAATGCTCCTTTGTTCACTGTTTTTGCTTGGGGAAATACAGACTGCATAGTTATTAAGGGATTCAGTAACTGTCACAAATTTCCCTTTGTATATTGCTACTGTTCCCCTACCATGGGGCACTGCAAAATGGAAACAACCCCAGATACAGCTGAGGACAGCTCTAGGTATTCCATAATTTCTCAAAGTAACAAACTAAAGTTTGATAATGACTCTAGGTTGTGTTTCTGGTTTACATCACTTTCTGAAAGTATTTGGAGTTACAAAATTAAGCTTACTGGAACAATGCATTAAAACCCTATTAAACTGAATATTGAAGAGCTTTTAAACAGATATAATATGGGCGTTTACCACATGCATTATATGGGAAATGGGAGACTGTCAACACTTTTGGTCTGTCTTGTGGGAACTCCTCCAACATCATACTGTGCCTATCACTTTTCAATAAACAAATGAAATAATCTCTATCCTTCTTTATATGGATACTTATATCCATGTAAGTATTGGATATAAACTTATCCAATGGATTTTTCATATAACTAAATTTTTTTTTAGTTTTCAGATAACTAAAATATTCTCTGGATGGATTTTTTTTTTGAAGGCAGCTCTTTTTAAATGTGGAAACATATTCTGTTTTTTCTTAAATATAGTCATTTGAACATTATTTGAGCCTTTCTTCATGAATCAGGGTCATTTTTATGAACATCATGTCCTAAACTGCACAGCATTTCTTGGGGACCATTGATTTTTCTCATCTGTGCTCTACCCAGAACTCTGGAAATCTCTTCTTAATGTAACATACTTTATTTTCAAGTGAACCAATCTACTTTTATACATAAATATGCCAGTTTGATTTTCATATTTTTCATTCATAAGACTAAAGTTATGCCAATTCATATACAAAATATGGCTAGAAAAAAATGAGCCCATGGTGAAATATTTGGCTGAGATGAGACACCACATCACCAAATGCTGCCTACAACATTAGGAGAAAAAATGCCTACTCTATTACTGGGTATAAGTCCAAGGAACAGTATCTTCCTTCCCATGTTTATTTGATCATTACTAATCTCATTTGTTTACTAATTTCCAACTGTGGACCCTTTAAGGATGTTCATTAGAAAGAGAATTTATCCAGTTCAAATGAAGTCCTGGGAGGTAAGGCACCATATTTAAGTCAATAGATCAATAAAACAATGCAGCCAGCAAGCCCCAAACTTTATCAGTCCTTAGAATTTTTTTTATCATGTCTTCAGTCCCTTGAACTACACAGCCAATTCTTTTTTTAGTTACATAAAAGAAGGAAAGATGGAAAAAGAAACAACCAATAACATAACAAACAAAGAAAAAACTCTGCTCTACCGCACATTGGCCTCAAGCACACACGTGAGTAGTTTGCAAAACTACTCATGGTTTTGTTTCTGTGTCTGTTTTGGTTTTTATGTATATCTTAAATAAATGTCCCTGAAAAAATTGCGCAGGCTTTTTTTCTACTTCAGAACGCTTTGGTTACGTTTACCCAGGACATGTGCATAAAACATAAGAGGAGATTTAGTTTTCGCTGATGTTGAGTGGCATCAGCGAAACTTTTCGTAAAAGCTACACTTTGTGGGGCAATTACTGTAGAAAATAATTATCAGGTCAAGCAGACCCTTTATCCTCAGTAGCCATCTATCCAAAGTCCCACTGAAAGATCTAAAAATCTTTAAATTTTCCTCTGAAAATTCCCTTTGGATGCAAACACCCTTACAGCACATCATGAAGGGTCAATTCTAAAAGACCTTCCAGTTACTAACTGAATGAGGCAAATTATGACCCTTAGGCTTATATTTCTCTGTTAGATATTATCTCATATCCTTACCTAAAGTCTGATTTATACAAATTGGCTCACTTTCTAAGGATTGCTTTTATTTTAAATACAGCTTTTCAGTCAAACTTCACTTTCGGTGGAAACACATTTTTGATAGCCAGGGCTGAACATAAAATTCCATTATTTAAGTGGCAAAGAGTTGGTAAGTCAAGTCCACAAGGCCTGTGGCAGTAACTTACTCTGTTTGTGGTTTCTACTTTGTTAGACTCTGTGGAGCCATGAATCTATCTTGTCCTCAAAAAACTGAAAGAGGGGGCTTTTAAAATGAATGTAATGCTAAATTTATGTGCCCCAGGAGCAGCATATCAAGGCCTCTGGACTGATTAGACCCAGATGTTGGTAACAATGTTAGTGTTATGGACCAACTGCAGGTGTGGGAATAGATCCCCTTCCCTGGGACCCTCAGCAATCAGACCAGTGGTTTCTTCTGGCTCTCAGTTTGGAGTTTTCAATTAACACTACAATGGTATTGTTGTTCTCCAGTATTAGATCATATGTCATGTAAATGAAGTTGAATATACAGTTAAACTCGACAAGGTGATTTAGGCCAAGGATACATGTGTTCAGTATTATAACTTGATTGAGGTTAAATAATAATAATAAAAAAAGCCCTGACATGCTATAAAGTTTTTATTATTTGGCTTATCAGTAGATTTTCACATTACACTTTCATAAAACAGAATGTCATTTATGGCAGGGCGAGACGCCTATGAAAAGGGAGACACAAACCTACTTATAAATGACTGAAATGATTAATTCCAGGTTGGAGGCTTTTATATAGTCAGTAAGGCAATTGGAAGTTCCCTGGGCGCTTTTTTATTTGCTTATTTCCATTTTCCAAAATTCTGTCTTAGTTCTTTATCTTCTCCTTTAATATGAGTGATCAGTGCCCACATAATCACCTCCACTGGAGAGAGCAGCAGTAGCATTGGGGCTGGGATAGTTCTGAACTATTACTTGACTTAAAGTAATGAAGCCAGCTTATCTGTGACCAGGACAGTATTCCACTCTCCTATGGGTGTCACAATGCTTGGGAGAGAAGCCCAGCTCACTAAAACACATTCTGATAACTGTTATCTCTTTGGGTTAGACTGTAAGCTTCTCAGGGCAAGAAACTTGTCTGTTATGTATTTATAGGTGCCACAGATACTGATTGTCCCATGAATAAATACCAATAAAAACAACTTTGTAGGTCCATTTTGTACTTCACACACATGGAACATTTATAGCTCTCATTAATGTTGATGGACCGTGCACCATACAGAACTCTCCCATTTTACTTATGCCTTCATTTGCTGCAGCAATCTCTTAGAGACCAGACCACATTGTAAATCAGCTTGGTAAAATGTCTTTGGTGTGCCAGCACCTAGGGAAACGTTTATGCCCTACGAATGTGTGCACTACAAAGGGAAAGAAAGAAAGAAGGGGTTTATTTTTTCTGAGAGCACTAATAAGCTCATGGACTAAATCAACCCAATACTATCACAATTCAGAAGTAACTTCTCTCAGAGAATGACAAATAAATGGGAAAATGGAGTTAGCCCTGAGAGTCACATCTAACCTCTCTGTTAAGATGAGGAAGGGCTGATGGCATTTCCACTCTCTTTTCATTACAGCCCATTGCGTGGATATATAGTATTTCCTCTTCAAAGTTATGAATTGTTCCTTATAGCTAGAAACATTGATTCCTGGTATAATTACAAATACTTTGGCAAGTTGCTAGTGAATCACAATTTACCTATCTGCAAAATAAACATAGAGGGAGATGGAATAAATGAGCTAATAATCTCTGAGGGAAAAGTCAAGTATTCTTTGTGGATGAATTATTTCAAGACACCACACTGTAGTTTGGTATGTTCATTCATTCAGGCATTTATTCAGCAAATGTTGAGCATCTGTAATGAGCAAGGTGTGGTACAGGGCACTTGGATTCAAAGATGAATAATTCACAGTCCTTTCTGCTAGCGAAGACAGACACATAAGCCTAAGTGCCATAAAACAATTCCATAAGTGCAATGATAGAGATACGTAGGGTATCGTGGATAATACATCAACAACAACATTAAGAACTGAATTAAACACTATAAGCATATAATTTTTAAGTCTGCCCTATTTGTTCTTAATACAAAGGAGACTATAAACAGTAGCATTTCCATTGTGGAAAAATGTGATTTGAGTAATGCTATCAAGGTTATTTTCAGCCCTAATGAAAATGAGTGAAAATGTATGACATGAAAAGTGAAGATGTTAGGCTACTAACATAAAATAAATTCTTATTCCTTACTCTTCCAGGATATACTAGGTATATTTATCACTAATTTTCTAACTTAATTTTTACCTAGAAATTCCTTTAAAAAAAAGTCCTCTTTATCTAGCTTTTCCTAGGGCCGTATCAAATGTTTATAATCTATGGAACACTACATAACTGTCCTCGTGTGCAATGATAAATGCAGCCCATTGATTTTTCTGCCAAGTAGGTAGAAGAGTTATGAATACAGTTATTCTATATTGTATGACACCCCCCATTACAGTAATGTACTCTTCCCCCCACCACTCCAGTGATGTCCAATAGCATGAAGAAAATGAGAAGTAATGATGTTAGTGACTGAAATTACCATTCCAAAAATAATTCATCATGTCACTTAAATTTCTAGGGCAGTTTCTGGAAGCTAACATATTTGCTAACGTGGAAAGTGGAAGCACAATGTGTAAACATTTCTGTTACAAAGAAATCAAAGGATAAATTGGTTTAAAATAGTCCCTGTTATTTTCAAATCACTTTCAAAGTAAACAATAGGCAATTACTTTGTGAGAAATACCAAAACAAACCTAAGGAATTACTTGTTGCTTGAGTTTAGCAACATTTCACACAAACTAATCCGACATCAGTCATGACTATTATATTGCATCTGTCATGTAAGGAGAGGTAGTATTCCTTCTATATCGCAGATGAGAAAACTGAGGGCAAAACAGCGATGCATCTGATCTATTGTGGTACGGATCTTAAATTGGCTGAGAAAGCAATCATAATGCATAATTTAACTTTTAATTTCCTTTGGCAAACACCTAATGAGCCCAGTCAGCATAAGCCACTGTAGCTAGGTATGGAATACAACACAAAAGTGAATAAAACCTTGTCTGCTTTAAGAAGTTCATGAATAAATTATTCGGGTCATCTACATATTAACAAGATTGGGGGGGTTCTGAAAATATGGGCAACAAGAAAACATTTCTTTCCTTAGGCTTTCTGTTTTAAATAATAGTAATGTCTACCAAATGCTATTCCCAAGAACTACCCAGGTTTTATCTATCCTGCCTCAAGCACTTTCCCTGAAGGTGAGAATCTTCAGTCCATATATGCATAGTGCTAACCCAGAGCTGGTGCTGCCCACCCATTAGAAGACTCTTGTTTGTAACCACAGAACATCATGTGTCTATTTTAGCAAACCAAATTAGCATTTTAGCTCTTTACTATTATGAGCAGAAATGTTGGATCAATAATAGGACCCAAATACAAAATCCCTTTACCTAATTTGAGATATAGAGGGACAAGCCATTCTATAATCTACACATATCACATATCAAAAAGAGCAAGCAAACAAACACAATTTCCTTAAGGGGATTTGTAGATGTTATTTATCCTTCTCCAGAATAGATATGGAAAGGACACAATCACACTCTCTTATTAGATGCATCTGCTCCTACAATGAAAGATCACTACATAGTTGTGTCAAGAGCCTTAGGCACCACTGGGAGTTTTCTTGAGTATCCCTCAAGAGGGAAAAAAATTATTATTAAAACTAAACCATCGACCCTTTATTCTGCTTTCTGATGAGGGTGTCATATTTCATATAATGGTTAAAAAAAAATCTGTCTGCCCTATGTTTATCTTCCTAGAAAGTGGTAGGTGAGGGATGGAAGTAGAGAGAACTGACAGAGTTTGTGGCTCTTCTGTCCCAGTGAGTGCAGGATGAAGTGGGTGGACCATCTACTGGCAAGTAGAACACACTCATATAGCTTTGGATATATAAAAAGCAGTGTTAAATAAAAATAAAAATATGAGCTTAGAGTAACTTAGAAATAAGTAGATTGAACACAAGCAATACTGGTCTTCTGCCAAAGATGATCTACAGAGAGGTCATTCTGGCATCCATAGATCATAAGAAGCAACTTTCTAGCTCTTTCATACTTAAAATCAGAAAAGCACAATATGGTTTGCACATACTTGGAAAGAATCAACATTAAGATTATTGAAGTATTGTGCAGACTTTTGAGAACTTCAAATATGCACATGTCTATTTGTGTGTACATCTAAAATTACAAAGATATAGAAATTTTCTAGAAATATATACAAGAAATGTAAATGGTGGGACCCTGGAAAGTGAAAATAAGCAAATGTGTTCAAGGGAGTAAAATATTTACTTTTCAAAAAATCCTTCTGGGGACGCCTGGGTGGCTCAGTTCATCAAGCATCTAACTCTTGATTTCACCTCAGGTCATAATCCCAAGGTTGTGGGATTGAGCCCCACGTCAGGCCCCATGCAAAGTATGGAGCCTGCTTGAGATTTTCTCTCTCTCCCTCTGCCCATTTCCCCTGCTTGTGTGCTCTCTCTCTCCCTCTCTGTCTCTAAAAATAATAATTTAAAAAAAACCCTTCTGTTCTATTTAAAAATTTTAATAAGCATTTTATATTTATATATTTTAGCTTTATTGCAGTGTAACTGAGAAATGAAATAGTAGGATATTTAATGTACAATATGATGGTTTGGTTTGATATATGTATACATGGTGAAAGGATTTCCCCCTATTGAGTTAACACATCCATCACCTCCCATATTTCCTTATTTCCTTCCTTACTTCCTTACTTCCTTACTTATTTTAGTGAGAACATTTAAGTTTTCTCTTAGCAAATTTCAGTTATACAACACAACATAATCAACCATAGTCTTCATTTATACATTAGGTCCTGAGGCCTATTTATCTTATAACTTAAAATTTGTACACTTTTACCAACCACTTCTTAATTCCTCAATCTCCAGCCTTTACTCTGTTTCTATGAGTTGACTTTGTTGTTGTTAAGATTCCACATATAAGTGATACCATTTAGTATTTGTCCTTGTCTGGCTTATTCACTTAGCATAAGGCCCACTGGCTTCATCCATGTAGTCTCAAATGGCAGAATTTCCTTCTTTTTCAAAGCAGAATAGTATTCCATTATATATATGTATACCACAATTTTCTTTTATTTTTTCTTTTTAATTTAGCTTCAAGTTTTATTTAAATTCCAATTAGTTAACATACAGTATATTAGTTTCAGATGTAGAATTTAGTGATTCATCACTTTCATACAACACCCAGTGCACATCACAAGTGCCCTCCTTAATACCCATCACTTCTTTAGCCCATCCCCCCACTGCTTACCTATACCCCAGCAGCCCTGTTTGTTCTCTATAGTTAAAAGTTGTTTTATGGTTTGCCTCTCCTTTTTTCCACCTGTGTTCATCTGTTTTGTTTCTTACATTCCATATATGAGTCAAATCATATGGGATTTGTCTTTTACTGACTTATTTCACTTACCATAATACACTCTAGCTCCATCCACATCATCACAAATGGCAAGATTTCATTTTTTTTTTGATGGCTGAGTAATAGTCCATTGTACATATATACCATATCCTCTTTATTCATTCATCAGTCAATGGACATTTGGGCTCTTTCCATAACTTGACTACTATTGATAAATGCTGCTATAAACATCAGGGTGAGCGTATCCCTTCAAATCAGTATTTTTGTATCCTTTGGGTGAATACCTAGTAGTGCAATTGCTGGATTGTAGCATAGTTCTATTTTTAATGTTTTGAGAAACCACCATACTGTTTTCCAGAGTGGCTGCTGTATACCACATTTTCTTGATCTATTCCACTGTTGATGGACACAGGGGTTGTTGTATACATTTTTTAAACTATTAATTATAAGTATTTATCAGGATTGTGTGTCTTAGGACCAGAACATTGAAGCTTTAATTAGAGAGTCTTGGCGATATAAAATTATTTTGCCCACACAAGAAGAAGAATATGTCCCTTTAAAAAATAAGGATAAAGTAATAACCTGTGCTAAACTTAAAAAAAAGATTAAGAAAACAAAAAATAAGAGAATAGTAAATACTAGCGTTTCCAATTCCTAGCTTCTATCCTTCTGTACCTGGAAGAATTTATATCCAAATAAGTATCACCGTAAGAAGCTTAGAGTGAATCAATGAAACAATTTGCAGAAGAGGGCTCAATCAGAAACCATCTAAAGACAAAATCTTGTTTTCCCTTCTCCATCTACCTCTTTCGGTCAACTTCTTTTCCATTACCCCCACACCTTTTAGTGTTTGTTTCCATCTTTACCATGCTTATTGTCTCAGTACACACCTTCCTTCTTCACATCTTCCTTCAATGTGACTCATTTGGTGGCTTTAGCTACCTTCACAGATGTCAGTGACTCTCAAATCTATCTCAAAACTCTCACTCCCAACTCCTCTCCTGAATTCCAGATGCAACTTCTGTTGATGAGCCATCTCAACTTTAATTTCTACTTCATATTTAGCACATCTAAAACTCAACTTATCTTCCACTCAAACATTTCCTTTTCCTATTTCTGCCAGCTCCCTTAATAATATTATCACATTGGGGCACCTGGGTGGCTCAGTTGGTTGAGTGTCCAGCTTCGGCTCAGGTCATGATCTCATGGCTCCTGAGATCGAGCCCCACATTGGGCTCTGTGCTGACAGTTTAAAGCCTGGAGCCTGCTTCATATTCTGCTTCCATCTCTCTCTCTGCCCCTCCCCTGCTAGCGCTCTCTCTCTCTCTCTCTCTTTCTCTCAAATATAAACATTAAAATTTTTTAAAAATAATAATAATATCACATCAAATGAGAAGTTCTAATGTCATGATCTAATTCTCCCTCTATTACCCTTTACTTCCAATTTTGCCAATGCAAAAATGTACTGCAGGTAAAACCAAACCAACAAACCAAATCCCACCTTTGGAACTGCTTTAGTACTGTCTTGTCTAGTCTACTGCAACAGATCTTTTAAAAATAACTATTCTCCTCACCTTTAAAGCCTTTCTTTTAAATTTTTTCTCCCTCACTGCCCCTAGATATTGAAATGCTCTGCTAGGAAAATCTTCAAAGGCTCCCCCACTTCTTAGAGGATTCACACAGACCCAGTCGACCTATGCTGGTTTATCTCCATCATTCTGTATTTCAGCCAGAATGAACTGCTTGCTTTTCCCCTGGACTATTGCATGCATGTTCATGCTTTTTCATCTTTCACCTCCAGCTTCTTTAGCCAGAAATATGACAAGTTCTGTGGGGTCGCATAAGGTGGTATCTTTTTCTAAGCTTCACCTTCCGTCCCCCATCTGGTGGCAATGCGATGTTGGAGGCCAGAGGATGAGCCAAGAGAGTGAAAAAATACCTCTTGCCAACTCTTTGCCAAGAATTGCTTTGTCAAACAATGTCTAAAAAGTCTTAGACACCACAACAACTGCTAGTCAAAGAAGTTGAATAAAAGTCATAGGCATTTCTGAGGATTATCCAGCATAGGGAAGAAAGAGACATATTCTTGGCAAATAAACTATCATGTCTTTGCCTCAGTATATCTGTGAAATAATCATTATGGTCTCTGCTGACTCTAAGATGCCACCATGCTATACATCTTACTCATAGAGAGATAATCAAATGTATTCATCTGATGGCAAGGGAGAAATTGCTCTTTGTAGTTAATGCATTCTAATGAGTAAATAAAACACTAACCAAATGCTAAAGTGTGCAGATGTAAATAAACTACTAGCAACACAAAGAATTGTACTTAAGTAAATTAAGTAAATATAATATACTCACTCTAAACCAACCCCAGAGAATACTGCTAAGCCAAGACAGTCCAAAATCATTTATCCTAAAAATCATGTGGTACAAGTGCATATCACTCAACAATAATATTTCAAGATTCTGAGTAAATATACTTGCCTTCTCAGCAAAATATTTCTGCATTAATGCTTCCCTGGAGATGAATCATGTCTCTTTTAAAAATATCAGAAAAATAGGAAATATTATTTGGCTCACTATGTTTTCACATCAGCGATATGAATAACTGAAAGGATGAAAATCAGAAATGGAAGAAATTTTGACTTCTGGAGACAAATCAAATAGGTGTGTGTGATAAACAAGAAGCAATAATACCTTTAAATATATGATCAGCTTTTATCTGAAACACCCCCACCCACCCCATCCTGTGTAAGAAGCCTGAAAAGTTTTTGTCCATATTCTTTGTCCACCTTCAGGGATCTACAGTGAGAAACTAGTTTCAGGAACCAATACTCTTTTCCTGTTTGTATCTACCATCCAAATAGTGAGGATTCCACAGATCTCCTGGAGAAAAGCCACTCAGAATATTCCTTATGATTTCCCCCTTATGCTTGGAAACCAAGATGAAAGTGGGAGCAATCAGGATGATTCAACCAAACATCCAGAAGAAGGTTTTGTACTCCACTTCACAAATGCTCCTACCATGCTTATTCCACTTGTCCTTGTTCCCTGCTATGGCATCTTGAACAGCTCTCAAGGCTGCTCTATTGAGGGATGGAAAAACCACCATGATGGTCATCTCTTCTTTCCACCACACTTCATGTTCACATCACCATTCCTACTCAAGTTCTAGCTGAAAACTGTAGAGAAATATACTATTAAATAGTCAGAAACCAATTCATTTTGGAAGACTTATAGAAAAAGAAAGCCCCAATTTTCCCAGATTCCTTTGATTTTGACTTTGCAGTTACTCCCTTCAAGAAGAGGCAAGTTTTGTTTTCCCACCCCTTAAATCTAGGCTGCCCTTGTGACTTATTTTGGCCAGAAAAGATCAGTGAAAGTGACACTGACCCAGTTCCAAGCCTAGGGCTCAAGAGGCCTTGTATGCTTTCTCTCTTTCTTGAAACCCTGCCACTGCCATGAAAATAAAACTGGGCTGGTCTACTGGATGATGAAAGGCTGCATGGAACAGGGCTGAGCCAGCCCAGTCATCCAGGCCTGGGACACCAATACGTGGTTAGGCCTAGCAACAATCAGTAAGTAATCTGCTTTGTCAGTGACTTGCTACCCAAGAACAGAACTGCCCTGTCCATTCACAGACTCATGAGGTAAGTAAATGCTTATTGTTTTATGCTGCTGGGTTGTGTGGTGTGGTTGATTTTTGCACTGCATATTGTGGCAGAAGACAACAGATAGACTCATTTACTTTGAGGATATGCCAACCTGGAGCTATCTGTAACAGCATACTCACTGGCATAAACTCTTTATATTATCTGAGTGCAATAGCAGAACCCCAGTAACAGCGGCCTTATAGAGACAGAAATGAGCCCAAGAATTCACAATGGGGTCCTGGGTCAGAGACCACTAAGACAGGAGGTAGGACCAGATATCACAGTCTAAGAACAAGAGTTGAAGGCAGGAGTCACAGACACAGGCCAGGCAGAGTGAACTAATTAACTACCCAAGTCAAGAATTCTTTAACAACTGGAATCGATAGAAAAAGACTCCACACTAAAGCTTCTGGTATAAGTCATAAAAAGGATCAGTCTAGGCAAAGCAGTTACCATAGAAAAGAACCCCAGGAGAAAGTAAATATAATAAGGCAGCCAGTAGAATATCTGCCTTTTCATATATGGATATCTGAATGCTGGCTGGCTAAGGATTAGAATTATATTGGCCAATTGAGCATATTACTTTATTACACTGGACTTCATTCTTCATAATAACAAAGTATGTGTTTGTTTTTCCACTAAGCCCTTGTATTGAGTTTCAGCAATGAGTATAGTACCTACAGATACTAGATGCTCAGTAAATGTGTTGACTGACTGACTGAATGAATGAACAAATGAGCACCTGCAGTAAACATCTGACTTAAAGCCAGGTTAAACCAAGTTCTGACATTAAGAGACACTGGGGACGAGGCTGATCCACAAGGACAATTAATAAGAGAGCTTTTGGATCATGAATTTTCATGATTAGTGTTTTTATGATCATTTATTTCACAAACCTAACTTTGAATCCCTGGATCTTTCACATAAGAAGGATTGAATAATGTTTGTTGAATTGCATTAGAGGGCATAATGAAGCAAGTAATGTTCTCTTTCTTTATCTTAGATATCATGACATACTGAGAATTATCCAGAATTATCTCTATGTCCATCACCTCCCTCAAATAAGTATGGTTTCTTGATACTTAATGCATCCATGTGCAACTGTGCTGGGATCTGGGCATTAAATCAGAGCAGAGAGCCCCAGGAAGCTACTCACAGACTCCCTTCAGGTTTGCTTTCATCAAATCCCAATACCCAAAAGTATCCCCCAAGATTGTGAAGACGGTCTGCCTCCAGAAGTGGAGACCAACAGAACTGAACATATTGCCTGTTCTGAAATGGACATTTACCAAGTGGCCCACAGTGGTTTTGCTTGGATCCTAGACATACATTATTTCATGCATTTTGCACTTTCAAAAGTCTAAAATACTAGGTATCAACATAATTAAAATAGAGAATTGAATCAGTGCATTGATTGGGATTTCACAGGCTATCATTAAGGGACACACCTGCTGGAGGTTTCCTTAAACAAAGGCCAGTGAGGGGCTCTCTGTTTCTGCTGTCATGTGGTGTTAGTAATAATACAGCTTTGGTGAGTAATAATACAAGCAGTAAGGCCAATTGCAGTCTTGACATCGTCATCATGGAACTTATGATCCTTCTTGATGGGCTTCCTTAATTGATTAACATAAGGAGTAAAGGATGAGGGGAAGCCTTTCATTAGCATTAAAAGTGTCTTTTTCAGTGACATAAAATGGAGTCAAAGGTTTTAAAATGAAGGCTGCAAGTAAAATGATCAGAATTTCTGAACAGAGCACAATGATGCTGACACAACATCTACTATTATGTCTTCTTATTTTCTGCTAACTCACTGTAAATATGAAAAATGAGTCCACCCAGCCAAAACATTACCAGGTTTCTATTGATATCCAAATCCCTAACTATACTCACACCTCTAAACATCAATCTCTAGAATACTTGACAATACAGAAATATGGCATGAACTTTATGTACGTTGGATATCAGAACAATCACCTATTATGAACTGCATTACTTCTTTTCCCTTTGGTTACTTTTAGGAACCATTTTTTATTTACTCTCTCATATAATCCTCTCTCTCTCTCTCTCTCTCTCTCTCTCTCTGTGTGTGTGTGTATGTGTGTGTGTGTGTGTGATAAAGCTTCACACATACTATACCCTGGCAGCACTTTACAAAGATTTCAAATTACTTTCTTATAGATATTTAAAAAAATCTTTTCACCATTTTCTTGGTACTTTCCCATCAGTCAGCAAAGACCAAAAATGTTTAAGTAGACTCTATTACTAAACTGTTCTTATGGTGAAGTCATATCAGAATGCCTGGACTTTTCTAAACTAGACTGGAAAGTCTGTTTGAAAATCCATTCTTAAAATATGTGGTTAATCTTTTTTCCCAGCCCAAATCCCAAAATATAAAATTACTTAAAATGGAGAAAAGTTAATAGGAGTATGGATATGTATCTGTGTATTTTTCAAATTTTTGATTCATGTTAGAAAATCTGAAAATTACTTCATCAGATTTTCATAAAAAGCAAATAATTCTGCCAAAATTTCAGCATTATGATATAAATATGGGTATTGACAACTTAAAGGGAACTCTTTGAACATTAATCTAACTAATTGCATCTCTTCTTGTCATAGTGATCATTTACAGTTAGGGGCCCCAAGACAGAATTGCTGGAAGAGTTAGACAGTAGAGAAAGCTAATAGTAAGAAGATCAAATGTAGCAGAAATTTATGGAGATAAACTATGGCATTTAAGTATGCCTAACCCCCAAATGCGGGGGTTCTGAGATTCTGATGACACATCACTAAACTGAAATTTAAGGAGAATATTCTAGTCTAATTATGAAGTTGCCTTTGAACCTATACAGTCAGTGATACAGAGACAGTGATAGAAAGAAGATGTGGTGGGAGCAGGCTGAGAAAAAGGGAGTGGATTGTATAGAAAAATTAATTCTAAAGGTAAGAAAACACATATACATAACTGTAAAGCACCCTTTCAACCCAAATTTATAATGAGAAATAATTACATGGGTTTTTTTATTTGATCAGGCACCCCTTCCTCCTTGTATGATGACCAGTGTTTGTTATAACTAAGGCTAAATTGAAGACACAGGGGCCAGGACAAAAAGGCAAGGCAAGAAATCTTGATAGAGTCCTCACTAGTTAAGAACAGGCCACTCAATTCAATTCAGTAAATACATATTAGTATCTATACTGTATCTGATGCTATACTTAGTACCATAGAGACAAAGATGAAAGCAACAAAGTCCCCCAACCTCAAGAAATGCATTGTCTTGTAGGGGAGAGAAACATTTAAACACATAAACAAATGCATGTGATACATGCAATATCAGAATCACAAAAGTAAAACAAAGAAGGGATTAATTATTCTGTCCAGGAGGGAGAAAAAAGAAAAGGTCCCTCCTGACCAAAGTTTTGAAGGATGAATAAAAGTTCAAGGATAAAATGTTAAGGGACTTCTAAGCAGATGGGACAACATATGCAAAAATACAGAGCCAGGGAGCAGCAGGTTCCGAGAAGCAAGCTTGGGGCAAATTCTGAGTGAGTTACATAGAAATAGATAAGGATTGATATATGACCAGAGTCTTGAATTCGATGCCAAAGAACTTGCTTGAATGTTATCCTATAGATGATATCCAAAATGGAAGGAGATGAATATTAGAACCAACAGGGTGAGATTTACATTTCAGAAACTGTGCCCAGGGCAGAGAGGAAGATGGATGGAAGAAAGATAAGAACAGAAGCCTGGAGACCAATAGGAGACTCTGCTACAGGAAAGCCTCTAACTTTCCACCTCACTAATTGTGATCATTCAAATGGACATCTTTCTACTTTCTACAAAACAAGGAAAAGCTTACAAGGCAATTCATCTTGAGGCCAGATTTTCAGATATCCAAGCCTTGTCAAGATTCAGACTTACAAGAAAAGAAGAGAATTGGTTATTTTAAAAGCATAAAGTATGATGCTCAGAAGCATCATTTATGTTCAATATTGCCTGGAATATGGTGGGCACTTAATATTTATTAAATGAATGAATTAATAAATACAATTGCCCTTCCAATTGGGCCTTTTTCATATTATTTGCAAATCATTCTCAGTTATTTATCACTTGTGATAGAAAACAGAGTTAACTTAGCTTAACATACTTAAACAAGTAATCAAATTGAGTTTATTTAAAATTTTTTCTATAAATCAGACTTTTATTTAGTCAGGCTGCCCTTTACCCCAATTAATCCAAATCAGTGAGCTTTTACTGTAATTGAAAGTTGTGCATACTTGCCATTTTCACTGACCCTCTAAGAGCCTGTAATGGCAATTGGAAATTTTCCAAAGTGCCGGTATCTTTAATTTCTCCTTACTCTTCTTTCAGACAATAGAAGTTTGCATTGTCAAGTTTAAATCTCTGGAAATGCTCCTAAATATCTCCTTTAGAAGATTTGCTATTTCTTAACCTGGTTTTACCCAACAAATCCTCACAGGGAAATTAAGTAAACTCCTTGCATTCACCATCTCCATTAATTTCAATCACCAGTCACCAAGACAGAAACCTGTGGCAGCCTCTGCTTCACTATCCCACACTCAGGCAATCTGTTTACAAGCCCCATTCAATCCACCACCAAAACACCTCTCCAATCTGTTGTTTCCACTAGACCTCTCTGCTATTCTCTAACCTCAAACTCTCATCATTTATTTTCCAGATCCTCCCAAAGTTTTCCCACCTCTAATGTCATTGCCCCTAAATCGATCCAAAACCACTGTCCATAGTATTTCTTCTCGCAGATGCAAAGCTGATTATGTGCCTTTTCTTGGTGGCTTTAAAATTCTTCAGTGGATCTCCACTATTCATAAGCCCAAGTCCAAACTCTAGCCTGGCCCCAAGTGGCCCTTTGCATGTGGTCCTCAGACTCCTTTCACATATTTTGACACCTTTGTCCTATTGCACATATTTTTCTCTCTGTCTGAAATTCTTCTCTGTCTAGCCCTGTCTTCAACCAGCATACACCCTTTCAAGATGCAATGTAGCCCTTAAGAGCATGGGCATTAGTATGCTTAAACTTTGGTGTGCATCTAGAATGGCTTCAAGCCGCATCCCAGCTCTGCCACCTCCTGGCTCTGGGAACTGGGGCAAATTGCTCAGCCTTCATTGCTTCATGACTTCATTGCTCAGTGTCCTCTGTAAGAGAAAAGTCATTTTACAGGGCATTGAAAGGATTAAATGAGAGCAAGTCTCTAAAGTGCTCGGTTCAGTGCCTGCAACATAATAATTGTGCAGTAGTCACTATTATTTTTTTATGCTTTATTTATTTTTGAAAGAGACAGAGAGTGAGTGGGGGAGGGGCAGAGAGAGGGAGACACAGAATCAGAAGTAGGCTCCAGGTTCAGAGCTGTCAGCACAGAGCCCGACACTGGGCTTAAACCCACGAACCACAAGATCATGGCCTGAGCTAAAGTTGGCCGCTTAACCAACTGAGCCACCCAGGTGGCCCATGACTATTATTTTTAAATGTCATCTCTGCCATGTCCTTCTCTTCAACAACCATTTCCTTAAGTCAGAATTGACTGATTCTCCTCCTGTGCTCTTGAAATATATTGTTTATTATTCTATAGCACTTTTGTTACTGTAGGATGCTTATCTCTTTAATAATAACCACACTTAACTGTTCATTCAGCATTTTATATGTTTTTCACTTTTGTAAGCCTCTAATGTGTATTATCTAACTTAACGCTCAGCAACTCCATGAGGTAGCTATGATTATGACCCCCATATTGGGGATGGAGAAACTGAAATCAGAGAGAATAAGCAGTGTCCCCAATATTGTTCAGCTGGATAAAAGTAGAACTAGAATTTGAAATCAGGTAATCTTGCTCAGAACTCATTCTTTTAGCCACTGTATAGCCCATTGGACTATAAATTTGTTGAGTACAGACACTGTATCCCTCTCATCTCCTTGCAATAGTATATGTATAGCTTCTACACACAAGGTAAAGTTTATTATGAGCCATTGAAGACACTCCTGAAACCCAAGGTCTGTGCTGCTGAACTCAGGATGTACTGAAAACCCAGGCACAAAAACCGTCTATTCAGCACTGTTCTCTTTCTCTCTGCAGAATCAATTCCTCTATTTTGGTCCAAGGAAACTATGGGGAATCTTACTGTAGTACATGTGGTCCAGCACCCTACCCCTTCCTCTATAGGGAGGCAGCAAAGGGAGATTTCTGTGAGTGAAGAAGTTACCCCAAAGCATATGGACAATACCCAGTGAAGTCTGCCTTTATATATGTTTTAGCAAATGGATGATACAAAACTATACTTGGCAATCTAAAGAATCCTTTGTTACTGTGGAGAAATTTTGCCACTTGATAACTGCTCGAACTTGAGAAAAGAACATTCTGAAGAAAGTATACATCCACATTTTCATTCAGAGAGATGGGTATAAAGAAGCTGTATATATTTATATATTTTTAATTCTTTAGTGGGAAATAGCATACTTCTGAAATGTAAAGTTTTTACCAGCCAAAATTATATCATTTGATATGGGAATACGACTGTATATAAAGGCCCAGATATACTTTTCATTATCTACTTAAGCTACTGGCGCTTTTATTTCCATTTATAAAAACAGGTGAATATAAAATTCCCCAGGATTGCTCTGTGTAGTTTAAAAAACTGCGGGCCTGTAAATCCTGTGTAAAATTTGTATCTATGTTGTGAACATCACTCAATAAATCTCTAAGTTAAACACACAATGCTTTCATGAACTGCCTGAGTTCTTGCTAGGTCTGAGGTCATATCATCAGCATGTACACATTCAAAGCATTTCATGAACTATATGATGTCGGCAGGTCATTAATAAAAACTGAAAAAGTAAAAAGCCCCATAATTAGCTCCTGAGGTAACTTTGAATGTAACATTTTCACCTCATATTCAACACCATTAAACAAAATGACTGGGGTTTATTCACTAATGTAGCCTGAGAACCATTCCACTACAGTTAAACTTTGCCAAATTGAGGGACACTCCAATAGCAATATGTTGTGATTCATCGAATCAAAGGCCACAGACAAATCAATAGAGATAGTTGCTGCATAAAAAATGATAATGAACAAATGTAACAATATCACCAAGGTTACCTTGAGAAGAGCAAAGAAGTGGTTTAAAATCATCACTAAAAAGAAGGTCAGTATATCAGCTTTGAATGGAAAGCTCATTAATTTTTCTCAGCAGATTTAGGAAAATCAGAAAAAGGCAAATAAGTAACCACTGAGGAAAAAATAATTTATCAAGGTATATGGTAAGAGTCTAGTCTCTTAACATTATAAGTAACCTGAGATGTGAGGGACCCACAAGCAAAAGTTCAAGACCTTAATATGACAGTTATAAGAGCAAATTCTGAAGAACAGAAACCACGTCCAGCAAATCAGTGTGTCAGTCCATACTTACTTTAAAAGTCTTGAAGTAAAGAAGCAGGCTTTTAGCCAAATGACAGACAAAGGGAAAAAAAGGATGTGAAATCATTCAATTCTTTCCTTATTTTAACTCTATTTGACAATTTATCTTTGCACAAAACCCCATCCCTAAAGGAGTGACTACAACACTTACTTCAATTACTCAAGTGGCTTTTCAGATGATTTGTTACTATAAAAAATGCAGTATCACATTATTAACAAGGAACTTGTTGCTTATTCAGATAAAAAGTTTTACACTGATGTAAACTTGAATTAGTTCTCTAGACAGTTGATAGTGAGTATAGTCATCATATTTTTCCAATGATAAAAGTCTGAAATCATACAGCTAGAAACTGCCTTTAGGAGTGTTTACTCCAGGGGTGCCTGGGTGGCTCAGTCGGTTAAGCATCCAAGTTGGGGTTAGGTCATGATGTTGCGGTTTGTGAGTTTGAGCCCGGTATCAGGCTCTGTGCTAACAGCTCAGAATCTGGAGCCTTCTTCAGTATCTCTCTCTCTCTCTCTGACCCTCCCCTGCTCATACTCTGTCTCTCCCTCTCTCTCTCTCTCTCTCAAAAATAAATAAAACATTAAAAAAAGAGAGTGTGTGTGTGTTTACTCCAGTCTGCCATCAGCCACTTCCTTCTTTTACAGTACCCTTTTCTCAGTATACTACATAATGAAATGCTTTTTGTATAATGCTGTTCCATGAGTGAGTTTCTCTAGGTATTTTTAAAACTTTTAAACAGTAACAATATTGGCAAGTTTCACCCACTATTTAAACATTTTTCTAAGCCACAGAGACCTTGTATGCAAAACAACTACATCACAAAGCAAGGAAATTTCATTACAAAATTAAGGTTGAACTTCAGGCTGATCTGAATGTTATTATGAAACGGGCACAGGCAAGTTAAGTCCTATCTTTTCAGTTGTGAAATTATCTTTTTTATCTTGAATAGGACATTTCAATAATTTGCTTTGTGCTTTGTGTTTTAATAACACAGGATAAACAATTTCTTACCCAACAAAATAGTTTATTGACTGCTTTGACTTTCAGTGCTTAGATACATATTTAGTCTTTAGAAATCATCTCCTTGCTTAATACACATCCAAATATGAATTTCTCAGTCATTTGATCTTGGAAGCCCAGCACAATGTCCACAATGGTATTGTTTTAGGGAATTTATACCCTAACTTGCTCTAAACAACAAAAATTTACAGAGCTTCACAGCAAAACTAGATGTGTTTATTTCTCAAGGGAGTCAGAAGCAAAGTTTGCAAAATCTGAATGACCATCCAAATGAAGACCATAGTTAATTGTTACAATTCCAGTTTGTGGCAGGGTTTTAGTCATCATCACCAATATAAATTTCCCTTTTGTGTTACCACAGACAGTCCCAAAAGCCACCTGATAGCTTCTGAATTGTTGATGTTTTCAGTAGAGCCCAAATTAGAAAGGAAACCCTCTCATTAGGACTATTTAATTTTAATCTACAAAATCCAAATAGGACCCAAGGGCAGAAAGAGAAATAGATAATTTTGCTACAGCACAGAAAATAAGACAATGCTCTAGCACATGACTAACTAACCCTTGACCTGAGTGGGACCACCTAAGCCTAAGTTTATTTAACTTGCTAAATTTTGCCTTTGAAACTAATACTTTTAAAATATGGACTTCCTAACCCATATTGCAGAGCTTTGCAAGCTGGATGGCTGAAATTACTTGACAGCAGTAATTCCTAATCATTTAAGAAATGCAGATCCCTTTGACTACCCGATAAAAGTCTCAATCTGCTCTCTGAAACATAAGCATGCAAATACAAATTTTTGCACACAGTTGTAGGGATCACAGACCACCTGGCTGAAGTCAATGCACTGTTCCCTGCTCTAAGCTATGTCAGCAAAATTTGAAAATTTTCTTTTTGAACAAAAAATTAGTACATTATTTTAACTACAATGGCATTTGAGTGACATTTTAAAGGTGTACTGGTTTCCATCAATACAATTTTCCTCATTCTACGTTATTTGCTAAGTATATTTTTAAAAATATGACACCAGATGTTTTAGTCAAGGATCTGTGTACAATGATGCATAGGATCATTCTATAGATGTAACTCTCTTTTATATACCTTCCTAGCACTGTAAATACATAATCTTTGTGAAATAACAAGAATCGAGGGGAGAAGGGAAATAGGATTTTGGTAATTTCACTTAATATGTAAGGTCTTGCAGACACAAAGAAATTGGCATAAGTTTTGGAATGTAAAATTGCTATCCATCTATATTAGTCTGCCCCAGTGTGAATGGTTTCAATTTATCTAGAAAACTCCTATAATAAACCATGATGTCACTACAAGGAAGACTTTCTTACTGAGTATCTGGCTTTTCTAAGCCAAGTTATAATAGTTATAGCCATATCAGTAAGGTTTTGGTTGTGTTCTACTCTCTCTAACTTAGATTCAAACATCTGCAAAAGGGCACCCAAAGAACTTTTCATGTCCACTGCCAGCTGCCTGGATATTAGAAACCAACAGTAGAATCTACTCAAATCTCTGGATTGGGAATAATTGAGGCCAGGATTCCAGCATTCACTCCTGTATGCATGCATTATTTCAAACAATCAATTGACAACTACTTATTTAGGGTTTCTGTGCCAGGTACTGTGATTAAGAATGAGATAATACTAATGAAACAATTAGAACAGTGTCTACACATTGTAAGCACTTAATAAATGACAATATTATTATTATCATTATTATTGTTTTTATGGTTATACAAATTCAAAGGGGTCATAATATTTATACTCAAAGATTTGTGATCTAATGAGGCATTTAAAATAGACTGTGGTGGGGCACCTGGGTGGCTCAGTTGGTTAAGCATCTGACTTCAGCTCAGGTCATGATCTCACCATTCCTATGTTAGAGCCCCACAGCAGGCTCTAGCAGCACAGATCCCACTTCAGATTCTATGTCTCTCTCTCTTTGCCCTCCCCCATTTACATTCTCCCCTTCTCTCTCTTAAAAAAATAAACATTAAAAAATAAAATAAACTGTGGTGAGATTTTGATGGAAGTATGTAGAATTGCCACAGAAACCATGAGGTGGGCCATGAAAGACCTTCAGGGAAAGTTTGTTTCCTCAGAGAAAAAGGGTAGTAGTTAGCGAGACAAATCAGGAAGGAGGTGTGTCCTTTCCAGGCGGCAGTTAATGTACAAGTATCATGATACAGCACATATTTTGTTGATGAGGAGTTTAGTATGATTGGAGCAATGATTACATGTTGAAGTCTGACAGAGATGAGGTCAGAAAGGAAGAGGCAGATGGGGGGAGGAGGGGCAAAAAGAGAGACAGAGGATCTGAAGAGACAGATTATGACAGTTGTTAGGTGCTAAACTAAGGAGTTTAGATTTTATTGTGAATGTCACAGAGAGTTACAGTAACTTGTTCTACGAGTGTTCCACAAGATGAACAAACATTTCTAATGAATTTTAACTTGATAAATGAGCAATGTCTTGCAATAGGAATAGTATATGATGCCAAATGTCACATGATCACAATTGAGCCGATGGTTCTCTCTCTCACTTGCTACAGGATTATAGGTGATCGTCTCCCATGCTCGGATGCTTGGTCTCAGGGCATGGTGTTTGGCAGAAATCAGTGACTTTTCAGAACATTGGAAGGTGCCCACACCTTGCACTAATATATTTTTTTTTCTCTTCAAAGCACCTGTGAACAGTCCTTTGGTTTTCCATACAAGAGAAAGCTTAGGAATGCTTTACTTCATTCTAGATCAGACTGCCTGTGGATATAGACCCATTCCTCTGCTGCCTTATTGTCAGTTACATTAAATACAGTATATGACAAGAGTTTATTAATACTGTATTGTAGTGTACACAGTGGTCCCTATGCAGGAAAATGATCCCATTGAGCCAACAGATAGCAGTGATTCCATTAGTGATAGTGAAAATCGTCCTACACAATGACCAATGACCCTCCTCTCTCTTGTCTCCCTCACATCAGCCATGAAGGTTTTCAAAGATTTTAGAGGTTAATTTGTTTATTTTTCTTTATATTTTATATTTTCTTTATTATTTTGTATTATATTACAGTATCACAATCATTTTTATATGAATATTTTTGGGATGTGGAACAAATCATCTGAGTTTCCATGATTTCTTATGGGGAAATTCACTTTAATATATAAGTGCTTTGGATTACAAGCATGTTTCCAGAATGAATTATGCAATTCATAATGAATGCAATTCCAGAATGAGTTGCAATTTGCAATTATCGCAAATCAAGCTTTTACTGTATTTAAAAGACTTTTACGCAACAGAGTTCTGCCACTATAAACTGTGTGACTTTGATTCATTCACTTAACCTTGCTGAGTTTTGGTTTCATGTGTGACACAAATGAAAGGCAGAGTTCTTGGTTGCTGAGATCTCATCCAGTTGACTTTTAAACATGATTCCATTGTTCTTGTGTCAATAACAACCAAAATAAAAAGGAAGTTTAAAAAGTTCTCATTTTGCAATAGCCAAATATGATTGTAGAGACATTTGTATGGCTTTAGAATTTTATATTTAGCTTACCATTGAATGAAGTAACAAATTACTTTCTGATTTTGGCTTATGTCCTTTGCTTTACAGGCAAATAGAAAACAAAGACAGGCTTCCAAAAATTCCAGATTATCTCCTTCAAAATAATAATCAAAATGTATTTGAAGGCCTGTATTTGCATAAGATATTTTTCTGTTTTGAATTTGGAAAAGGAGAAAAAAAATCCCCTACAAATTATTGCTCAATCATTAACACAGTCAGGTACCACTTTAGTAGCTGATATTCAATCAGCCGATTAAAATCATTTAGTCAGTTACCTTATGATTTTCCAATTTTATAGTCAGAGAAGTTGGAGATGCAAGTAATTAATACATATCTAAACTATCAACAGTTTTAGTTTTGTAGTGAGTCTTGCTAAAATTCTAATTTTGATTCATAAGTATAAAACTCAACTTTTCTTTTCATGGCTGGAGTATTTTCATTGTTTTATTGAGATTAAAATGGTTCTTCATTTGTGCCTCAAGCAAACACATGAAATCTGATTAAACTGCTGTAAATATATTCTGGCCATCCTCCTCTGCATTCTTCCCCTGACTCTTACTTGAAAAATAGAGCCAATCAACTCAAACCAGCAAAATTGTTAGGTTTTGCAGCAGTGGAAGATAGGCAGAAGACGTAAGAAGATGACAGTGAAAAAAAGACAATTAGCAGAAAATAAATGGCAATTTCATAATTCCTTTTTAAAATCTATCTGTAAAACTCCTCATTCTTCCTGAAGCCCTTACTTTTAATCTATTGCTGCTCTATCCTCATTCCTTACATCCCATTCACTATACTATTCACTATACTACACTACTTTAAGGATAAAATTTGAGTGGATTTTGTATTGTATTGGAATGTCTTCTCCCCTTCTTCTACTTTTCATTGAAATCAAAAGCCTTGAGACCAAACTAAGTCTGTTCAGGTTTGCCATCTCTCCTTCTTCCACTATTCCTGCCTTCTAGCATAGTCTTCCATGCCATCTTCTCTACCCATTACACTCTGTTTTCATTACTCAAACTTCTGCCTAGCTTTCCAACTATGACTTGTTTAAAATTGCTCTTTCTGGAAGACTTTCATCACAACTTTATTGAAAAATAAATTCTATTCTATAAACCTCTTTATCTAATAAATGTAATGATCTTCTCCATTTTATCTAATTCTCTAGTATTTGTCCATTTATTATTGAAATTTCAGTAGGCAAAGACTAACTCCAACTTAGCATATTTATATTTTCTGGGTTTCTGGTGCTCAAGTGACTTTCTATAATGTTGACTTGGCTGTCTACAATACTGGTCTGGGTTCTAGTCATCCCAAGCAGATAGGAAAAAAGATTAGGGGTTACCCTCAACCCACCCCGAGCCTATCATCTATCAAGATCCTCCTAACCTTGTGCACAGATGCTCAAATTTTCACCCCAACCTTCTTGGTCCATCATGCCAGAGACTGTACTCTCAGCTACAGAATGAGCAGTATAAGCATAGAATGCCCCTTCTATTGGTAGTCCCAGCTCAGAATAGGTTATTGTTTGGAAACAGAGTTTCCTTAAAGTTTCTTTATTTCCCCTGTGTGATTTTTCCTCAACAAGATAAAAATATGCTTAACTAAACACAGGGTAGCTCAAATGGAATTCCCAGAAAACCAATTCCTGGACTCTCTCTTCATTTTTGCAGTTTCTTCTGGGTCTCCCCATGGAATCATTTTCAGGATTATGTACAGAAGTTGTAAGGACAGAAAATCTATTCATTAGTAGTAGTTTATGAGAGTCCATGATTTTAGGAAGTAAGGGTGGATCCCATAAACCACTTGTCAACTTAGAGTCCCTGGTCCCCTTGGTCTTTACCGTCCCCATCTCTTCTGAGCTTACTCATCTGGTAATAGACTTCTGTACATGTTTTGTTTAACCTGGAGTGCAAAAACTTTGAGGCAGAATTCTGGTCTCCATAGTCTCTTCCAATAGGACATAATACACTTTAGTTGTTCACTAAATATGTTTAAAACAAATATATGGAAAACTGAGAATTAGTGTAAAGATCATGTATTCTATGTTTAAAATATGGGTGATCTATTCATTTTTTTAATTCTTTTTTTAAGTTCATTTATTTATTTTAAGAGAGAGAGGGCAAGCAGGGAAGGGGCAGAGAGAGACGGAGAGAAAATCCCAAGCAGACTCTGCACCATCAGGACAGAATCTGACATGGGGCTCAAACCCACAAACCATGAGATCATGACCTGAGCCAAAAACAAGAGGTGAGCATTTAACTGACAGAGCCACCCAGTAACCCCTGAGTCATCTATGTAAATAAAAATCTTAAAGAAAGACAAATTCCTTATGATTAGGGCAAGCTTCTCACATGAATAAGGTACAAGGAGGCAAGGGAATGAGTATGTTAAATAATAATAGGTGGGAATGATGCTATATGACTGGCTAAGACCTCAAGTAAGGAGAGTTACTCCTGACAATAAATCATTTCTAAACTTCATCCAGATCTGGAATTTTATTGTATTTTCCTTCTCTTCTCACTTTCTCTCTCTCATTTTCTCTCTCTCTCTTTTTTAAGTCTTTCGATCTGGCCTGATACTAAAACGAATATCTGGAACAAAAATGAAATCAGCAGCCAGAGGTAGATGAATTGCCTAGGGCCATGAGGAAGCCAAAAACTCTATTATCTCTTCTCAATACCTGTTGCCCAAAGGAGTGAATAAAAATTGCAGCCCTTCACCTAATATCATAGCCCAAATATCATAGTATATCAGGCAAGGATCCTATACATTAGTAGATATATCAAGAGCCTCTGCTACAAAAAGCTAAAATAAATTAGCAGTCACATAAATAAAAAACCAAATCAAAACAAGATCTAAATAATGTTTACTGCTATTTTTGAAAAAGAAATAAGACTCCTGTATGGTCCTGGCTTTAGAAGAAAATTAAATATTGGGTCATTTAATAAAATAGCCTGTGGTACAAAACATACTTCAGAACTACATTATTTTCTCTTAAAAGTGATGTGATTGAAAATAAATGCAGATATTAAGTGGGAGAATCATAATTGTCTACATTTAATTTACTTTTTCTTGCTCAGGAATTCTCACTCCTTTTAATGGTGGAGTGAAGAGGAAATAATGGGGTCCTTAAATTTGACAATTAAGGGTATTTTCATTACCAGTTAGAGTCTCATTTCCTGTCCAACTCTTCTGTTTCCCTGTTTTTACCCTTCCCTTAGTAGAAAAGGTGTTTTAATGGAAGAGTGTGCCCACTGAGTAGAACCTGAGTTCTCTCCTACTCTGTAATTTATTCTGTCAGTCCTTATACTTTGTTCTCAATATTTATTTATTTGTTTGTTTGTTTAGAAAGGGAGCATGCACAAGTCAGGGAGAGGGGCAGTGGGAGAGAGAGAGAGAGAGAGAGAGAGAGAGAGAGAGAGAGAGAGAGAGAGAGAATCTTAAGCAGGCTCTACACTCAGTGCAGAGCCCAATACAGGGCTTGACTCCACGACCCTGAGATCATGACCTGAGCTGAAATCAAGAGTTAGACATTCAATAGACTGAGCCCCCCAGGTGTCCCAGTTTCTCAACATTTAAAAGAGTTCTTTCAGAGTTTAGGAAATCCCTTTCTCTTGCTGGTAAAAGAGATAAAAGTCAAAGGAAAATTAATTTAGGAAACTGATCAAGGTGCATTAAAGTCCTCTTAGTTCTAGGTGACATCCTTTCCTCCAAAAGCAGTAAATGGGCAACAAGGCAATGTATTTTATAAGAAATTTTAAAAATACATCAGTCTGATAATGGATAAAGGGGTTGTGGAAAACTGGAAAAGAAAGTGCAAATATGAAAGGAGAGAGAAAAAAAAGCCAAAACAGAAGAAAAAGACGATGATTAGAAAGGACACAGGCAATAAAGAAGCTAGAGAGAAAGCAGCCACAGTAAGAAGCAACAAGGAAGACAAAGGAAAGCCTAAAAGAGAGCGCCAAAACATTCATATTCCCCCACCCGCTAAGAAGCTGGAGGGGTCTACTGCTGTTCTTCTTCCTATCATCTGCACTGCTCCAGAATGTTCTTTCCTTAAGCAAATCACAGCATGACTCCTCTGCTGCAAGCCTCCAGTGTTTTCTGTGGCTCATGGAGTAGGGTTAACTCTCTGCAGAGCTCCAAAAGCTGGACCATAACCATGCCATTCCATGTACCATGTACAGACGCCATGCGGATGACATGGAAGACATGGATGAATTCTCTCTCCTCTTCTGAGCCACTGAGCCATTGCATGATTTTTTTCCCAATGCCCTTCTCCCCTGTTTCCTACCTGAATTATTTCTAGTCATCCTTAAAGACACTGCTCAAATGACACATCCTCCAGAATGCCCTCTGCATCTCTCCCCCTCTTCTTATATGCCCTTATGACAACCCATGAATAATTCTTATAGTTCTAAATCTGCTTGTCTGTCCAACCCGCACAACTAGGCTGAAGTCACTTTATTCTCTGTAGCCCCAGAGAATAACTCAGTGACTTACACATATATAGTAGAAAATTAAAATGTACTTTTAACTAAGTTGGTTTCAACTGGTTTTCATATTTCTAAAGAGCTGGCTCCATTGCACTATGATACTGATGAAGACAAAAGTAGAGGGTGACATCCATTCTGCTACTGGGCCTGATCCTTTGCTGGTTTTACTGTCCCAATTACCCTCATTCTCTGACTCTTGTGTTGTGGTTCTGTCCCATGCCCCATACAGGCCCAAGGTGGTACACATTAGAGCAGTCACCTCCTTATACCAGACATGACATACATATCTAGTGCTCCATGCTTAGCTTTCACTCTTTAAAAAACAAATACTCTCTGGCTCATCTATACAAATTGTATCTTTCATTGCTGATCAGGGAACCACAACCTTGTTTTTTTTTCTTGTGCCCTCAAACTATTCCCATGGTCTACATACTTCCATCACTACAAACCCCCTTTATATACAGTGATTCTCAACCAGGGGCCTGTGCATTTTGGGGAAATGTTTCAGAATCCCAGAGGGTCAGGGTGAGGTACATATACTTTGAAAATGCCACCTTGGGAGTATAGCTTATGCAGTTTAAAATCACTGGCCAATAGGATGACCACAGACTGCAGGGTAAAGGCAGCGTTCAATGCAAAACTAGGCATATAGGTAAGGCTGGATCTGAAGCTAACACTTTCCTAAGAGCTGTTAGTATCCAGACACAATTAAATTCACCTCCACACACTCCCTCCTGGGAGTTCCCTTCTCTCTGCATTAGAACTAAACCATCCCCCTTCTTCCTCTGTGCTCTTTGTGGGTCTGTGTAAGTTTGCTAAGTGACCTTCCAAAATCCATCAAACTCCTTATCATCCTGGCGCCACTTGAGGATTGTGTTAGAGAAAGGTAGCTAGCAACCAAGGCAAATTCACATACTTCTCCCCAATCAGACTCAGGTAATTTGGGGGCACATTAACATTTGAGAACTACAATTCTATTCCTTTATTCTTTTTTCTTTTGCTATTTTTATTATATATGGATAGCTTTGCATTTGTATCAGTAGTAAACTCTTTCAAAGTATGGTGATACTTCAGGTAATGTTTGAGGTTAGAGTTTTCTGCATTTGAGCAGAGCTGAAAGGCTCATTTATAGGGGTACTGCCAATCTAAAGAAGGTGTTTTCTATATGAATTCTGAGATATGCACCCTGAGATTCTATGGCTGAATTAATTATTTTAGGAAAGATCAAATGAAATAAAAATAGGAAGGAAGAAAGAGTTGATTACATGTATATTTTAAATCATTTTGACTTTGTAGCTAGAAAGTATTGTGCAAGTAATGTTTACTTATTTGAGATCAACATATTTTTAATTTTGTATAGCCTAACACTTTTTTCTAACTAAATAAATGAGAAACATTCTCTAGGAATGAGCCACAAAACAGTAAGTCTCCATGATTACACAGAGTGCTACCATTTTTTTCTCCTTTATTCCCCCCTCCCTCCTTTCCTACTTTCCTTTTCCTTCCCTTCTGTTTTTTTGAGGCTCTGCTAATTTTGATACATTTTATCAAACAGTACAGAAAACATTAGTTAACTGAAAGATCAGTGCTGTGCATGCAACCAGAAATAGGAGAACATATTTTTAGTTTCCATTTGCCCACATTGTACTTTATCTGAGCCTTGTGCTTCCAGAAAGAAATTCTCTTTTGTGTTCCACAAAATGGCTAACCACAATGGACCACCTGCTATTTCACATTCCAAAATAGTATCCACCTCCATCTTTCTTCGATGACTTAGATAGCACCCATCTCCATCCCTCTCATGATTCCACAAGGTTCTCAGATGACTCCCTTGTCTAACTGCTTCTCCTAAGCCCCAGATCCCCTTACTTTTCCTTCACATGGTCTTCACTAATGAACAAACATTCACATTATTATCATTACAAAACCCTGAATAAAATCATTTCCTTAAAAAAAAAAGAAAGAAAGAAAAGAAAAAGAAAATAGATGTTAGCACCCAGGAGAAAAGTAGTAAGTTGAAAAATAAAAACATGTCTAAACTGGCTTCCTTCCAAAGGTACTACTTTTTCAGAAAACAGAGAATCCAAAGTCCTTGGGTTTTTCTTGTTATATGATTGGAAGAGAAAGGGTTATAGTGCCAGGAGACTCTACTGTCAAAGAGCAAACCAATATAAATGCTGGCAGTTCAAGAGGTACAAAATCTCTGTGAATAAGACTATACCCTAAAACTTCAAATTTCCTATGCCTACAAATGTATCCTACAATTGCAACAGCAAGGAGGAAACACCATATCCCTGGCTAAACATGGTCCTAGAAGAGTTTCTGGGCTTAAAATTACTTGGACAAGCTTCTTCTACTTTTCAAAATCTATGTTCATTTCCTATCTCCTACCATCAAAAGCTTCCATAGTCCCTAACTTCAGATCAAAATAGTTATCTCATCCTATAAAATAATGCCTTGCAAAAAAAAAATATTGCTTCATGACCCTTATGTGTGAGTCACACTTAACTCAAAAATATCTAAGTTTTACTTAAAAAAAAATAACTGGGGCACCTGAGTGGCTCAGTCAGTTAAGCGTCTGGCTTTGGCTCAGGTCATGATCTCGCAGTTTGTGGTTTTGAGCCCCATGTTGGGCTCTTTGCTGACAGCTCAGAGCCTGGAGCCTGCTTCAATTCTATTTCTCCCTCTCTCTCTGCCCCTCCCCCACTCACACTCTGTCTCTCTCTCTCAAAAATAAACATTAAAATTTTTTTAAAAAAACTTTTGGATAGTACTAAATCATTAAAAAGAAGGAGGAGGTGAAAAGAACATTTTAGAATCTTACTTTGTATCAAAGAAATCTTTCTCAATGTCTTTTGGATGGATGAAGGCAATTTTCAAAACAGGACAGACATTCTCCAGTAGTGTGCCCACTGTTAGCAGGTTTCCCACTCTGACTTCGGTGAAGTCACCTGCTTTCTGATCTGGGAATTTTTCCAGATGAATCTGGAGTTCTCTCCAACTAGGATTGCCAGATAAATTACAGGACATCAGTTAAATTTGAATTTTCAATAAACAGCAAGTATTTATTTAGTGTAAGTATATACTATGAAACATATGGAACATTTTTATATTTTTAAATATAAGGATGTGGAGAAAAGGGAACCTTTGTGCACTGTTGGTGGGAATGTAAATTGGTATAGCCACTATGCAAAACAGTATGGAGGTCCCTCAAAAAATTTTTTAAGAAATTAAAAATAGAACTACTATATGATCCAACAATTCTACTTCTGGGTATTTATCCTAAGAAAACAAAAATCCAGCTTGAAAAGATCAGCACCTCCATGTTTACTGCAGCATTATTTACAATAGCCAAGATATGGAAACAACTTAAGTGCCCACTGACAGATGAATGGATAAAGAAAATGTGCTATATATACAATTGAATACTATTTATTTATTAAAAAAATAAGGAAATCTTGCCATTTGCAATGACATAGATTGTCCTTGAGGGCATTATGCTAAATAACATCAGACAGAGAAAGACAAATACCATATAATCTCATTTACACATGGAATCTAAAAACAAAAATCAAACTGACAGATATAGAGAACACAATGATGGTTGTTTGTGGGAGGTGGGCAAAATGGATATAGTTGGCTAAAATGTACAAACTTCCGGTTATAAAATAAGTAAAGAAAAAAAATCTCTTGTTTATCTGAAATTCAGACTTAACTGACCATCTTTTGTTTTTATTTGTTAAATCTAGCAATCTTACTCTAGATAGTCTGAGGACTTTGGACCAGCCAAACCACAGCCCAACACTTAGATAAAATAACAAAATTCATGCCACCTCTACTATCTTTCAGATACATATGATTTATTCTCTGGCTACTAATCAAGATTTGGGCTTCCCTGTGATAAGTATTGCTCACCAGTGCTCATCCCAGGGAAAGTTACTGCCTTAGTTGGTCTTAAAGTTGGCTGCACACCACCAGACTCTATTTTTAATTATACTTCAGGTATACTTTAGCTGACAGGTGTAGTGAGCAGAGAATACCTGCCTGACCAGTATATGTTCCTTGCGCACAAAGAGACTCCCTGTCTCTCTCCTGGAACTACAGGTGCCAAATGGAATGTTGACCCAGAGAAGTGGTAAAAAGAGAGGGCCAGAATCCAATTAGCAGGCCAAGGAAGTCAGAGAACAGAGGAGAGATGAAAGCAGGAAATGATATGTTCAACCATAATCATCTGTGGTCTTGGATGATTATATCCAGCAGGAACTTTTTTTTCAGGTGTGTTTTGTACCCTCATAACATGCTGGTAAAAGGTAAAAACAGCCGATGACTCAAAAAAAGAGCAGACAGTGGCCTAATTGACATGATGCACAATGCTACCCACTGTTTGCTTTGTCATAGCCTGGCCCCCATTTTAATAATACAGGAAAAGGGCTTATATCTGTCTTCAGAAGCAATGTCATCAGGAGCTTCCTCTTGTATTTGAGAATGAGCTTCAACTCCTTCCTACATTATCAATCCTCCAACCATCCCCCTAAACTAACTCTTATTTCCTAAGTCTTATAACATTTCCATTACTCTTCTCTGAGATCTTTAATTTCAACATTTACTAGAAGCTGTATCAGATATGGGGGAGATGCTGTCGTGAAGAGCACTGAGTTCATAATCAGAGACCTGACTTCCAGTGTAGGGGTCTGGAGTTCCTGGTATGTGTGCTCTTCCTTGCCACTGATTTGCTGTATTACCTGCGATCAGTCACTTAACCCCTTTTTACTTCAGTTTCTCATGTATAAAATAGGAATACAATGCTGCTATTACTAACTCATAGCAAAAGTAACAATAGTCATAACATATATGATCAATAATACCAATAATAAAATAATAACAGTCCTGCCTGCACCTAACAAGTAAGAAATACTGAACTGAAGATAAATATTCTCTAGCAAATAATAAGGACAATGGTCAAAGCCCAAGGTTTTCTTCTCTCCTAAAAATACTGACCTAAAGCCCATTAAGGAGCCCCTCAGGAACCCCCACCCTCAGGAGGGCAACTGAGTGGGACATTTGTAGCATCCTTACTGTAAAGACTCCATTTGCCCTTTATACGGGTGATTGTTGGTGGAATTTGAGCTGCCCCATGTCCCTTAGGACTTTATTAAAAACAACATTCTAGTTATCTAAATTTTATTTTAGCATTTTTTAACATTATATTTTATTTTAGAGAGAGAGAGAGACAGTTTGAGCCAGCTGGAGAGGAGCAGAGAGAGAGAGAAAGAATCCCAAGCAGGCTCTGCATTCAGCACAGAGGCCGACGTGGGGCTACATCCCATGATCCTGGGGATCATGACCTGAGCTGAAATCAAGAGTCAGATGCTCAGCAGACTGAGTCACCCAAGTGCCTCAATTTTATTTTAGCATTAAAAAAACCTTACAGTTGCTTCTAAGTCTGTCAGCATTTAAGTTTTTCTCTTATATATCCTCTGTTCCTTTCCCCTAATTTTTCCCCCTAACTTAATAGTTTAATATATCTTTTACTAAAAAAAGTACTTTTGTTCAAAAGGCATTTAATATTTTTTTTAGCATTTATTCATTTTTGAAAGACAGAGAGAGACAGAGTGCAAGTGGGGGAGGGGCAGAGAGAGAGGGAAACAAAGAATCTGAAGTAGGCTTCAGGTTCTGAGCTGTCAGCACAGAGCCTGATGCATGGCTTGAACTCACAGACCATGAGATCATGACCTGAGCTGAAATCAGAAACTTAACGGACTGAGCCACCCAGGTGCCCCAATAATACTTTTGTTCATAACACCTTAGTGCTACCAATTATTCATTTTATTGTTAATATTGTTCTTTTAATTTCCATGGATTCCATTGTTTATTTAAACTGAAATCCTTCCAGTTTTCATTTAATTTTACTTTTATTTCTTTAATTTTCTTCCCTCCTTTACTTTTAATCTCCAAATCTCACCCCCCAGTACATTGTTTTCATTCACCTCCCTCTTAAAAAAAAACTGGTGACGTTATGTGACTGGACTAAAAGGACAACTATACACAGAATTCAAGTCTTAGGTAAAGAGGCTGGATTTCTTTTTTCTAGTTAAACCAACAGTGATTATTTTTATATCATATATTTTTATATCATTACCATTCCTTCCAGAGTTCAACTTCTGACTTTAAAACTTTCAAGCTAAGTAAACTAGTAGACCCATAGGTAAAGTCTCCAGGATAACAAATCTTCCCCCAGTGGCAATGCCGCTGACCAGCTGGAATGGTATTGTCTTCTCATATTATGTTTATTGGGGAATCCTTGGGAAAATCTCTGCCCAGGGACTAAATCTCCAGTTCCTGACATGCAATGATTTTTCCTTCCTAAGGAAACACAGATTGCAACCAGTTTTTCAGCTGAAGTCTCTGTGTCCATCCCAGTAAAATATCTACACTGAGGGAGAATAAATAACATGTGAAAATCCCCAGCTTAAATATAAGTCTCTGTAACCTACTGAGAAAGGACATAGCCCTTTTGTTTGAGGTCAAATGAGACTTTTCCTAAGAGTAGGACTTGAAGGAGACATTTTATTTTTAATACACCAAGTAGAATAGACCAAAATCAAGTTATTCTCTTTCCTTTCTGAATGGTGGCCCCAAATTTCCCTGCCGGGGTGTGGCAATACACTGAAGGCACTTCTCTGTATTCACCCATCCTTACTTACAGCTGAGCCAGGCTAGGCAGACAGGGAAGTTCCCATCATCATTGAGCATATGGGTGAGGTATCTGATATTACACAGATACCATACACAGATACATAAAACCAAAAGTAGCAGGTATATAAATCTTTTGTCTTTTTCACTGTGGGTCTGAAAATTGTTTTTCTACATATGATTAAAGTATCCTAAATATTATCTCGCCTGAGGAAAATTCCTTAAGTCTCAAACTCCTAAATGGATTTTCATTCCTTCATGAGAATATATCTACCTCATCACTATAAATTCTACATATAAGCCCCACCACACTGATGGAATAAAGAATGCAGGAGAGCAGAAGTCCCCACCGAAGCAGGAAGGCTCAATGTTATAACATTTAATCTTAAAAACAACCAAAAGATCATGACCCTTCCAATAATACCCATTAAAATGAGCTGCATTAAGAATCCACAGTCGAGATAATAGGTTGTTTTATATCATCCTATCTCCAGCATAGTTTTAAGAATGATTAATTTCTCTTAGTGTATAGACCTCCACCCCTTTCTTTATCATGAGAGATGAGAAAATTTTGACAAGGGCTGACATTATTCTCAAGAAGACTTTTAGAACTGAGAAAAGGACTCGGAACCCTAATCTAATAATCCAGGCCTGTCTAGAACTCGATTAACTCAAAGAATGGGGCACCTCAATCATTCATGATTAGAAATGTCAGCTTGCCACTAAAGGAGGGTCTTCTCCATCCATGGTGAGCAGGTCTGCCCTATAGCCACTAACGCACCTACTGTTGTGAGTTGAATTGTACCCCCACAAAAGATATGCTGAAGCTCTAACTCCCAGTACTTTTGAACTTAATTTACTTGGAAATAGAGTCTTTGTGGATATAATCAAGTTAAAATGAGGTCATTATGACAATATGATAGGTATCCTTTTAAGAAGAGAAGAGACAAAGACATACTGGAGAGAAGCCCAGGTAGGACAGGGACAGAGATCTGACTGATTGGTATGCAAGCCAAGGAACACAAAGGTTTGATGCCACCACCAGAAGCCAAGAAGAGGGAAGAAAGGACTCTACCCAGAGTCTTAGAGACCCAATGCCCTGTTAACACCTTGATTTGGACTTCTAGCCTCCAAAACTGTGAAAGAATATATTTCTATTGTTTAAGGCTATACAGTTTGTGATACTTTGTTACAGCAGCCCTAGAAAATTGATACACCCCCCCAAGAGAAAATAATATAACTTGAAGGGCAGTTTCAAATATTTTTTTAATGTTTATTTATTTTTGAGAGAGAGAGTGCCAGCCAAGAGGGAAACAGAATCTGAAGCAGCCTCCAGACTCTGAGCTGTCAGCACAGAGCCAGAGGTAGGGCTCAAACCCACGAACCACAGGATCATGAGCCAAGCCTAAGTCGGACGCCCAGATGACTGAGCCACCCAGGTATCCCCGGGTTCAAATTCTTAATAAATGAGCTGATTATGTACACAGATTAGATCTTTACAAATATAATATTATCACCCACTACAGCTCCCACTCACAGTGTCCTGAGGTCCAATTATTCATAGAAATGGCTCATCTTTTCAGCTATCATTGTCTGAACGCTTGTAATCTGACAGTCACCATGCTAACAGTTTACAGCTGTTGTTCCTCTTAGCCTTTATATGAATGAATCTAATATATACATTATTTTCTTTATTTTACAGATAAAAATAAAAAAAGAGTTGGAAAGGCTAAATAAGGAACTTGTCCAGGTCACAAAGCTGGTAAGTAGGGAACTGTGATTTAAACCAGGTCTGTTTGATATTCATTTCCAGACTCTTAACCATAATACTTATTGATTTTACTTCACACTCCATCCAACAATATTTAACCTCTTCAAATTTTCTTTTCTCTTCATGGCATAGAACATTGTTTCTAAATTGGGCATAGGAAAGAGATCAGAATAATCTCGCGGAGCACTTTTTTGAAACTTGTAATCCCCTTAAAAATACTAGCACACAGCTTCAAATATTTTCGTTCTGTCCAGCTTTCCTGCTCTCTCTTTCTCCCTTCCTCTCTCCCTCTCTCTTTTCCTCTCCTTCTCTCTCCCTTTCCCTCCCCCCCACCCCCCTCTCTCTCCTCTCAGTTACATTCCACATAACCCCACAGCCACTTCTCTATCAGGCTAAATACCACTCACCCTTCTTTCAAGTGTCCATTTAAATGTCATGTATTCAGTGATCTTTCCTTGATGTCTCAGTCTCGTTGGGACCTGTAAAAATACAACCTCACAGTACACTGTATTTCTCCTACATGTCACTTGCCACAATAAAAATGAAATAATTCTAGCAGGACACACCTGCTAACTGGTTTAAGGACCTGTTAGCATGACCCACATAAAACTCAGGGTAACTGACTTTTACACTAAGTTCTATTGCTACAAGATTAGGAAAATACAGGCTGCATTATCCTGAGGGAGCTGAGCATGATCAATAAGCAGTGTATTTATGCAAAAGTGTGTTCTTAGTCTCCCATCATCATATCAAACATTCATAAAAAAATGAGACAGCTCAGTTGAAAGGACCTGGTCATATCCAGACTAGATAATGTGCACAACTTCTCTTGTCTTAGGTATAGAAGGCTTTGCTTGAGGGGTCAACTGATCCCAGATCTGATGTGATCCTCTCTCACTCAGTCTTACCAACAGCAAGTAGATGTCTGCAAGCTCATATCTCTGCAACTGGAGATTCCTGCCATTCTCTCTGCTGTGTGTCTACCTATACTGTTTTCCTCCTGAATTCTGTAGAGTAAAATTTTATTTAATCCCCCAGGTGATGTTTTCTCTATAAAAGGAAATTACTCCTTTCCCCAGGACCTAGTAAGCATGGAATATTTCTCTCTATGATTAAGATTCCTCTTTCAGAATAAAGAAGGATGAAATGTTAAATATAGGTCCAAATCTTCTAACTTTTCTCAGGGACTCCAAAAATTTTTTACTGTAACCAAACATGGATGATAGAAACCAAATTCCTTCTCTAAGGAATAGGCTTTATAAGTATAAAATAATGCTGACAGAGGAAAATGTAGGCTGATCTTGTTAATTCATATAAATGACAAGGAAAATCTCTCATTTCACTCCCACATCTTCAATTAGTTGTATGCTTTAGGTTTTTGTTTTTTAAATGTTTATTTATTTATTTTGAAAGAGACCGAGAGAGCACAGTGGAAGAGGGGCAGAGAGCGAGAGGGAGAAAGAAAATTTCAAGTAGGCTCCATACAGAGCCACCCAGATACCCCCAATATGCCTTAGTTTTTATATCTCTTCTGGCAAAGAGCACAGAGATTGTTTAGGTACCAGGCTTAAATTAATGGCCTCTTTTCTGCAAGTCTTAGATGCACCCAACATTTGATATATATTTTTCCCTCAGAGATCTAAATGCTAAGTTTGGCAAAAATACTGCCAAAGGTCCATCTCACAAATTTCAGGCTGTGGCCCACAGGCTGCATCCACTCTATGGATAGATTTAATTTGGGCTGGAATTTTTTTTATGTTTAAATTGGTAAAGATTTGCTGCACGACAAACAACTCCAAATCTTAATTAATGGCTTACAACCACAAACATCTACTTCTTACTCAGAGGCTTGCCTGCTGGCTGGGGTTCTATGGGGCTCAGGAGGAATCCACAAACATCTTCTGGAATTGATTGAGCTTGGTTGCTAACTGTAGGTCAAGTTCCAGTCTGCTCCATGTGTCTCTTCAGTCTAGGACTGCAGAAGGAGACTTTCTCAAGGGAAATACAGGAGTGAAAGTGGGTGGGAAATAAAAGGTAAATAAGCCACAGCTTACTTTTTCCCAGATTTCACTGGGCAATCCAAATCACATGACCAAATCCAGAACCAATGAGGTAAGTGGTATATATTCTATCTGTTCTACTGGGAAGCCCTGAAGAGTGACACAGTAAAAGCTGTGGATATGTAATTCTACTCTCAGGAAGGGATGACGAGTTAGGAACAATGATGGTGGGGTTATGCCAGGGGGGTGGGGAGGTTGCGGGGGGGGGGCAGTTGGAGCCAATGGCCAAGAAAGAATTCCTGAAGATGTCTTTGTTGCAAAAAGGTGATTTTATTAAAGCACGGGGATAGGACCCGAAGGCAGAAAGAGCTACACTGGGGTTGTGAAGAGTGATTGATTATATACTTTCAGGTTGGGAGGGGGTCAGCAACAGTGTAAGTCTCTAAGGAATTTTGGAAGCAAGGTTTCCAGGACCTTGAGAGGCTAGCTGCTGTTAGAAAAACATCATTTATTACTGTTTAGTAAAACCTCAGTCATGAGACCCTACAGATATATATCAGGGGCCACATGCGTGGATTATAATTGCCAACATATAACTGGGGGTTACTGTTTCAGGAGACTCACAGGATCCTGGGGAGTCAGGATAATGTTAAGCCAAGATCCCCTTTTGCCCCTAGCAAAGTGCTATCTTTTAGGCAGCTGAGATCCTAGAGGAAGTCACTCTGCCTGTTTCAAAGACTTGTCAATGGGCTGAACAGTAAGGGAATTTGATTTTTCATTTGCCTTGTTTGCCACATCACCGTGAAGCACTTAAACCCCCTTACCTCTTGATGAGAGTGATATTAGGGCTACAGGAAACAGAGTCTATAGGTTTCTGGATATTAGGCTATGGATAAGATTGTCTTTTTCTTGCAGTTTACTAAGTTATCATAAACCGAAGGAAATTCTTGTATTGCATGACTGTGATCTCTATCAACCATTTGCTTTTTTCCTTCCCCCTGTTCTGGGGCAGCCAGGAGTGTCCAAGGAATACCACACATATCCCACCTCAGGGTGGGGTGGGGGGTGTTATTGGCCTGTGCTTTGCCCTCAGCTTGCCTTATGCTCCCTCATCAACCCAACCTAGCACTGTCAACATTAAAAAATTGGGATGGTGTCCACAAAACATCTGAATTTCCAGGTTTTCTTGAAAAAAAATAACAAGATGTAGTAATAGAAGCCCAGAGCTCAAAATATAATTTATCCTATTTTCACAAAGGGACCTATAGAGATAGGATTCCCCATGAAGACAAAGCAACTCTTGTTTCTCTAAATCAAGCCCTCTGAATCAATAATCATCCACACTAGCAATCACTCTTACTGTAAGGAAAAACCCACTGTGTCTGGGTGTCAAAATACTGGGTTCAAATCCTGGCTCACCACTTCCTACCTGTGTAACGTTGAGCAAGTCACTTCATCTTTCTGAATTTCCATTTCTTCATTTCACAGGGTTTTAGTGAAGACTAATTGAGATATTACACATAAAAGTTATTCTGTGAAGTGAAACATGCTACACAGATGTTGGCTGTCATTATTAGCAGGGCTCACCTAGTGTAGCTCAAATTACTATTTAAGGAAATGACCAATTTGCATAGCCACCTGGATTTTTACTGTCAACGACTTTGACTGGGATTCAAATGCCTTAACAGCAGGGTTATTTCATTCACTGAAGATCCAGCTGGTGTAGCAGTTTGGGATGTGCACTAAAAGATGCTTGGAAATACCTGCTGGTCTTTCAGCTATTGTGCTATAAAACCAGGTAGGGGAATCCTTTTATCATTTCCACAGCTGAATATGCTTTAAACCCCCTAACAGAGCCAAAATTGTCAGACCAAATTCCACTTGTGATGAAATCCAACCAGGTTAACATGCTCTTTCCTTGTTAACCACCTAGGCTTTTCTGGATGAAATCCTGCAGCCCTAAAACAGGCAAAACTTGACTTAACTTCAAGGAAAGTTTTGGATTTCAATGGACCTTTGAAGTCCCTTCAAAAGAGATAAGGACTTCAATGAGAGGTTTGCCTATTCAGAGGACCACAGAGGCAGGCCATTTGTAGAAATTCAGTTCATCCAGGAGAAGTTGTCTGGTGAAAATTGGTTCAGAAAGGAGGGGCTAAGTGAGGAATGTAAGTTCAAACTCAATAGAATGAAAATGAGATCATTTTAGATGACCAAACTTTGTTGTTTTGTACTTTAGTTTCTGAGTTTATAAAAGCAAGCTTTTTATTTTTACTGCCATGAAGACAAGTCAATTTAATAACTGGTTAAATTAGAGCCACCATGTGCTACACAAAACTCTGGAACTGCTTAGCACATGATAAGTTTACAATATGTATTTATTTAATTATTTAATTAACAAACAAGTATTTTAAAATAAAGATTTCCACAAAGGCTATGAATTCAGACTTTGACTCGTGAATAAAGACCTTCAATTTATATTAAGTGCATTCTCCAACACCAGATAAGCTACAGTGGAAATTCTTCAAATAGTTTTTATCACATAATATTTTCCAAATCAAGCTAATAATAATTGCATATTGGGAACCTTTATATCAAAACATTTCTATCAGGGCATATTATGCTGTAACTAAATCATTTTTACTGTGAAAGTTATTGTTTTCTAAGCTGTAAGAAGTGTCAAGTGGTGCCACAGGAAGTTATTATAGCAAATTTATTTAACCAGAGCTCACTACAGAAGAGATTCCATCAAATAGCTATAATATATATATGCATATATACGTATATATATACACATATATATAAACATACATACAGGTATTTATTCAATAAGAGGACATTTTCTTCTGGAAAATTTGGTTCCTGAATATGTACTGGAATTCCTAAAGTATTCTTTCAACTGGAAAGATAATAACTCTATCAGGTATAAGTCCGAGGATCTTCGTGGCTAAGAAAGTTGTTATTAAGCCATATCTGCTCGGGATTTTTAGAATGTTTTTCAGCTGGAAATTGTACTAAGACTCAGTTGTGGTGAAAATAGGAATTCCAAAACATGGTTCTCTTGTCCAGAAAAAAATAGCACATTTTATCTGTTTTGAATTCTAATACTTCTTAGGAATCTAAGGATTTTATTTAGTCCACAGATTAAGATCTTAGAGTAAATATAATAAAAATACTTTAAGGGTTATGTATCAACAAGGTGTCAGTGTGCATAAGGATGAAGTATTCTAGTCATAATTAAATTTCAAATCTAATTATAATTTGAGGCGTCCTTTTAATTACATTGCAATATTTCCTTTTCCTAGGAAGATGAGTGGTATAGCATCTTTTATCTGTAATTTTCATTTAATTAAAAATGTAAATAAATCAAGCCTCCTTCTTAAAAATATTTACTTTCAACATAAAAAAGAAGATTTATAAAGTTGGGCTTTATCTAGTTAATCATATTTACTTTAGCCATAAACATATGATGTATAAATATATAGGAGCAGAGATCTAAATTTTCCTAAATATTATGAAGCAGAAAAAAAAATGTTGCCAGTAATTATCTTTCTCGCCAGTTAGAATTCTTCCATCACTCCTGGCAAAATCCTATTAATCCTTCAAAGCCAAGTTCAAATGTCACCTCCTTTGCATGACGCCTTCCCTAACTCCCAAAGCCAAATTCAGGGGTAGATAACCGAGCAACAGCCAGCAACTTAAATCCATAAGGAACACTGAAACAGCCCTGAGATTTTACTAAATCCCTGGAGAAAGGTCTTTAGCAGAATTCACCCCAAAAGAGGGATGTAGTTAGAAACTTGAGCTACTTGGAGAAAGAGGTAAACTACACTCCTCCCCCAAGGGGCATATATGAATATCAGGGAACACTAAATTGCCTCCTAAAGATCCAGCTCTTGGCAAGCTTTGATTCTCCTCTGTGGGATGTACAAGTTCAAAACTAAAATGGGATTCTTGTACAATAGAGGATGGGTTGACAGTACAGGATGTATTGACAATAGGAGACAATAGAGGAACAGGCTTGAGTGTTTCTCGTCAGCCCTACCCCCAGATAGTGATAGATCTCTTCTCTAAGTTACTGTTAAACAAATATTTGCAAACATCTCCTGATCCTATATCTTTACACCGCTCCTACATCAGACCATAGAATATAAACTAGGAAAGAGGGATATAAAGACATGAAGGGGTAAGTCACTGTGAAAAGATGGTAAGACTGATAAAATTCAAGTTGTGTTTTGGAAAAATCCAGTAGCTTTTAGAAGTTAGTCTCAGAGAGGCAATGGGCATTGATGATGGGTATCCGCTAAGATTTCACACTGGAAAGAATATCTTCTGATCGTCCACAATCCAGATGCTGTCCCTACCTTTTCAAAGAGCCATCAATGATTACAAAATATTCCTTCCAGTGCAACACCTTGGGTTTTATTTTATTGAGTAACCATGATTTCTTGAAAAGAAGTCACATTGAAACCAACTGGATTGACTTATCTCTCTATAAGAACAATCTTCTCTTTTAAGTCTTTGAGCATAGGTAATCATCTCAGCAGGCCTTCCTAGACCACTCTCATTGAAAGCGAGAAAGAGAGAGAGAGAGAATTTTATAAATATCCTTCCTACTGATTCCATTTTTCTGGAGAACTCTGAATAATACATGAACCTTAGGGCTCCCCACTATCTGACTTCTCTGGATATGACAATAGCCGGGTTATGCTCTTGGACTTAAAAAAGGAGCTCATTTTCCTACTGCCTTCTCCGTGAATGGGAAAATGTGAGAACAAGAGCATGTTATTGTCGATGCAAAGCCCAGGGAGGTTGTAGTTTTTCCAAGGTATAAAATGGGTTAAAATTTGACTACCTTTTAGTTGATCTCACTGTGGTTCTCTTTCATTTATGAAATGGAGGAAATAAATGATTTAGAGGTAAGGTTTATGTTTTGAGTAAAGAGTGCTGAAATTAGAACAAATAAAAGAAGTCTTGATATCCTATAGCCCAGGAGTAGCCCCAGTCCCTGAGGTTTCCTCTTAGAAGCCAATCTAGATTAAAAAACTGAAAGCTTCCTTCTTTTCTTCTTTCCTTCTTTTATTCAATCAGCAAAATTTTATTAAGCACTATGTTCAAACCTTTGCACAAAGAGGCTCAGTGGATACAAGAGCATATAAAACAAGGTCCTTTCTTGTAAAAGACAATAATATATGATTCATGATTCATCTATGTACAGGGAATAGAAAAGAGACACCTTTAATACACAATTGCTGAGCAATATATATGCTAGGCCCACTCACAAATAAAACAGTCCTGGCCCTCAAAAAGTTTATAACCCAGTGGTGAAAACAGTTCAATACATTTCCATGTGGAAGTATAAAGATCTGCTCTCTGTATGCACTGTAAGATGTAGCGTTGGGGGAAAGTAATAACTACATGGTTTAGAAACAGAGATGTATGTATAAAAATTCAAAGTCTAAGTGCACGTTAGAAAGATGAGAAATTCACTTGCATACTTTAGGAAAGGAACTGCACCCTTTGGCATGAAGAAGTGACCTTGTGAAGGTCCCTAACAACCTATTAAGGAGTATCATAGAAATCATCATGGGCAAAATTACAGAAAATGTCTTGAAAGTGAAGGCATCTGAAGGTAGGGAAAACAGTTAGGAATGATTTCTGAAGGTCCAAGAATTTTGGATTTGGGCCAGTGGTTTTTTTTTAAATCTAGGGGTTTGACAAAATATTAAGCTTTACTTACAAACTCTTTAAAATAACTTTGTTATGCTAAAATAGGACATTTACAAAAGCACTATCATCTAGCATTACAATGATCTCATAGCAGAAAGGATATTGTGAAAACTTATTTAGGTAAAGCAAACATAGCCAAAAGCTCATATGTGACAGCTCAATGAAGTTTTACAAACAACCCATTTATGTATATATATCTAATAACCAAAGATTTTAAAAGTCCATGTCTTTTAGTTGAATAAGTTTGGATTCATGCATAAGTTACCTTTAAAAAATTTTTTTGTCATGGATCTGCATTGGCCTATGAACCTGCCTTGAGAAATCAACGGTCTAAGTGAAAGATGATGGAAAACCTGAATTTTGTTAGTTATAGTAGAGACAACGAGAAAAAAGAGTCATGCAGATGACTTGATGAAGATAGCTCTTGATACTTGTATATGTATGTGGAGGAGGAGAGAGTCTAGAAAAAATACCAGGCTTCAGGTTTGAGAACAGGTAGTAGTTCCAATAATTAAGAAAGAGGACTAAAGGAAAGGGAGTTTAGTAAAGGTAAAATACAATTTTAATTTAATATTAATTTGAATTTTGTAGGGAACATTCAGGTATAGCTGCCTAAAGAGATCTGTTTTTAAAAATAAAGGTTGGTATATCTATCACTGAGAAATGATTCTCTGTATGTATTGTGAACAAGGTACTTACTGTCTTTGTTCCAGATTATATTTTTAAGAATGTTTGTATAAGAAACATCCTTGAGAGATAAAGAATGTCTCCTTCTGGGACAAAGGACAGGTATGTTTACTGCCTGTTATAAAAAATTCAAGTTTCTTAAATTCAGTGTTCCTCCCATGTACCATAACCCAGTAAGTGTGCTGGTGTTATCTGTCTTTCTGTGTATGGACATGTGGGAATTGGAGTTCAGAAATGGCAAAAATGCTGACACTCTGGGTATTGACATTGCTGTAAGTAATAAACTATCCATTGTCTCTGATCCAGGAGTCTCATGTCTTCTATGAGCATCCATAAAACTATTGCAGGTTAACAATGTTAACTAGAAAGTACAATAAATTCTTAAAACCTTCACAGTTCCTTGACTTTTATATTTAAAGTATTACAACATTTTAATTTATATAAATCATCTTACTTTTTCCAGTTTCAGACCTCACCATATTAAGGTCTTAATTAACTGACAGACTAACAATTTTTCAGACTCTTAGGATTAATGCATTACTCTTGGCATTTAAAGAAATGATTGTCAATATTCTGTGGAAGGAAAAATCAAGATACCATTCTACAGGGTTGATTTAGTATTACAATTATTTGACATCTAACATTGTTTTGTATATGGGCTCACTAAATTGTGAAGTGAAGCTAATTCACTAAAATATGATAAAATCTTAACTAGAATTCAGAATTCCAGGATGCACAGTGTACCATGAATTAATGGTGTAATAGAAGTCCAAGGACAGTACTTATCAAACAGAGCCTGTAATGGTCCACCCCCCAAATATGTCCATATTCTAATCTCAAGAACCTATGAAAATGTTACCTTCCATGAGACTATGCAGATGTGATTAATTTAGGAATCTTGAGATAGAAAGATTATCTTGGATACCTGGGTGGGCCCAATGTAATCACCAGAGTCCTTATAAGGAAAAAGAGATGGGAAAGTCAGAGTCAGAGCAGGAAATGTGATGATGGAGGCAGAGATCAGAGAGAAACAAACAGAATGAGAGAGAGAGAGATTTACATATGCTACACTACTGGCTTTGAAAATGAAGGACAGTGCCATAACCCAACGAATGCAGGCAGCCTCTAGAAGCTAGAAAATTCAAGGAAATGGACTCTACTGCCTCCATCCAGAAGGGATACAGACTTGTTGACACCTTGATTTTGTGACTTCTGACCTCCATAAATGTAAAAAGATAAACTTGTGTTGTTTTATGCCGCTGTATTTATGGTAATTTGTCACGGTATTAATAGAAAACTTCTGGGGCACCTGGGTGGCTCAGTCAGCTGAGCGTCTGACTTCAGCTCAGGTCATGATCTCACAGTCAGTGAGTTCGAGCCCTGTGTTGGGCTGTGTGCTGACAGCTCAGAGCCTGGAGCTTGCTTCAGATTCTGTGTGTGTGTGTGTCTCTCTCTGTCCCTCCCCCACTCATGCTCTGTCTCTCTGTATCACAAAAATAAAATAAACATTAAAAAATTTAAAAAAAAAACTTCTTTGGTAGTCAGTAGTATCAGATGCAGGCAAACTAAAGACTTAAGGGCAGAGGTTAGAGTTGGCCAGAGCTACCTCTGATTGGTAGATTTGCCCAGTGCTGAACTGTTAATATGAATCCATTAATATGTATTTTTAGCACTGGCTGCTATGCATTATTGAGCTACCTATTCAGGCAATGCCCAAACTGCAATTCCTCCCATTTATGCTGCTAGAAGTGCCATCCCTGGAAATCACTGTTCCTGTGGGCCATCAGGCACCACCGACATCTCAGAAATGTCTTCTAGCAAATACCATCCTGTCACACTCTTCTCTTTTACTCCTTGAAATGGTTAATACTATTTATATAGCTTCTGCCTCTTCTTAGTTTCAAAGTGTGGAACTCATTCAGTATTTGACATTGCTAGTGGAGTCCATACGGTAACCAGTTTAGTATAATAATGACCACTTATTATATGCCAGACAGTATGCTAGGCGTGAGAAAATAAGATACAAAAGCATGTTATTTGCCATTAAGGAATTGACAGTTGAATGTTTTTCAGCTTTTTCTGGATTATGCATCCTCTCTCCCATTCCTGGGAGGGCAGGGTAACCACAGCTCCTCTCCCCACACCCCTGCATCTGGACAATTCACTCTTCCTTATGGTTGTGTGGATGGCAAGCTGCTTCAGCCTTCCTCACCTGTGCATATTCCATGACTCAACCCATAGGACCAAGCTCTGTGAACATTCTTTTATTATAAGAGTTTCTCTGGGGCAGGCAGGAAGTGTGAAAACATATTTTCCACAATGCCTTAGTCAGATTTCATTTTCCCCTAGACTTCTGGATCCAGTGAAGCAAATAGGAGTTCTCCATTTTTCCAAGGGAGCCACACAACGGCCAGTCACAGCAACACAAGAAGTCGTCACCATCCCCCTGGCATTTTGTTTAACCACTGAGTTAAAATTTATATACCACCATTGTCTTTCCTCCTAGAAATCAGCATTGCTAAATATTTTTCAGTGACAAACCTCAGAGCTTGCAAGTATATTAAAAGCAAAACCAAGCACCCCACCAAAACAAAAAAAGCACATTTCTCACTAAACAGGCCCATACATGGGGGAGGGGGGGAGGGAACACATATTTTTATGAGAATTGTAACAGAATAAATTCAAAACCTCTCCAAGACAAATGGAGGGGCATTTTATGCCCTGTTTTGGTTTAGTATACTCACATAAGCAGTTATACCTGTGTCTAAGGGTTTTTCTAGGTTTCATCTTTTAAAACCCCTGAAGTATTCTTCTTTCACTTGGCATCTTATTTTTGCACATGAAGAGTTTTGGATGAGAAAGACTGCAATGGAGGTGCTCAGTGGCTGTGTTCTTTTTCTGACTTGGCTTGCATAACTGCTATTCCTCTCAATTCTTGTAAAAACACACATGATTCCATGATCCTGCCCCCTCTCAGCGTAGAGTACCATCCTGCCGGCCTCTCACAGAGGCACCCAGGACTTTCCTACACTAATTGTCTCCCAGCCAGTTGCTGTCTTTCCTACAGCAGCTCAAGCCAGACTTTGTTGCAGCCTGTGAATATTTTCCACTTCAGTGTGTGATGCCAAAATCATTCCACAAGGCCTGCTCCAAGTTTTCCTGTCAAGATAAGCTTACAGCCTGATGTATATAGTAGATTAGCATACAGCATTAAGACTAGACTCAGGATCATAAAACCAGCAACCCAGCTTCCTAAGTTAAACAATGGAATGGATGTACCCTTTAAAACTGAAAGGTAAAATAGATTTTCAGAAAGCGTATCGATTTAGAAGACTTAGTTAAAACTAATTTTTAAAAGTGATTACTATCTCATGCACACAAAAATATAGTTATCTTTCATTACATAAATTACCAAGTAGTAGCATCTACAAATTTGCCCTTCATACAGTAGATCTTATTTATTTCTGCTGCTCCTTCACAAACATTTAGAAAATAGGTATCCATATACCAAGGTCCTTCTGTCAGTATGTATTATTTTAGTAATAACCAAAGGGAAAAATCATGCTGGGTTAGAACAACCTAGAACAGCCTCCTGGCTTTGACAACAGTAACAAGTGACCATTGTGGCAGGGGATAAATATCCTTCATAAAGATAAACTATAGATTAACAAATATTTACTGTCTACCTGTAAACAAATCATTCATTTCTTTTTTTTTCATGTTATTTATTTATTTTGAGAGAAAGTGTGGGGCAAAGAGGCAGAGAAAGAGAGAAGGAAAGAGAGAATTCCAAATAGGCTTCATGCTGTCAATGCAGATCTCTACTCAGGGTTCCATCCCAGGAACTGTGAGATTATGACCTGATTCAAAATCAAGAGTCATATGCTTAACTGACTGAGCCACCCAGGCACCCCTAAACAAATTATTCAATATACCTGGCAAGGAATATATTTATTTAGTTAATGAGTGGATGAGAAAATGAACAAATGAGTGAACACTCCCATTTTCCCAAAGCTGTTAATTCACCCCCTCACCCTTGAGCATGTTGATTCTTGAAGACATTCCAGGTCCCTGGATCACAAGTTCTCTACGTTGACTATTCTTAGAAAATCACTTTAAATATATGTTCAAAAGCCTGTTGAGTTTTCTTTTTGCTTAAGTTCTACTGTTCTGCAGCTAAAAAAAAAAAAAAAACACTACACATAAGAGATTCCAGAAAACAATTCTGGCAGAATTTGAGTCATATAGAGTCTCCACACTCTATAAAAGAAACCTTTTGAATTGCTAAGAAAACTAGGAATGACTTTCTTCTTGACTTCTGTGTCACCTGCTTCAGGAAGCTTCTTTGAACCTCTACCTCTCTTTCCTACTCTCACTCTTGCCTTAAATGTCCCTTCTGAAGGATTCCTGAATTCTTGTGTTCTCTATCACTGTCTTTTAATTGTTTCTCTTAATAGACTATGGACTCGATATAGGCAATGCCTGGGAATTTTTCTTGGTACCTTCAGTTCCTGGCATAGATTTTGGCACTTAGTGAACGCTCAGTTAGTATTTAAACAAAAAAAAAAAAAAAAATGAAGGAGTGAACCATGGTATTAAATTTACCTGAGATATTTGTTTATCCAGAGACTGGAAAACATTTGGAATGCCTTAAGAGTGAGAAGGTTATTTTATTCTATTTGGAGAAAAGATCAAAGGGTTTCAGTCAGAGAAGAGGCCTCCATATGGTTTTTATTGTCATCTTTCTTTTTTCTCCTACTGATTAAAAATAAAAAAGAGAGAGTCCAAAATAATCTGAGAGACTGGCAGAACTGTGAAAAGACTGTGAAGCCATATTTTTAGGGCCTTCTGGAGATCCTTGTCAACCCAGGCAAAGCTGGCCCAGGGCCTGGGGCCATCCATTCCTAGATGCATTGGTGGACAGACAGCTTGCCTCTTGAAGGACATGTTTCAGGGGTTCCTCAGAGGCTGATCTGTCAACCCTGCTCTCTCTTCATGCCAGTTCTACCTGCCCAGCACACAGCAGGGCCCACTGATGTCCTCTGGCTCTGTGGATTTTCCAGGAAAAGTCAGTATTATCACTCTGCTGCCTCATACATTTTACCTGAACTGCTGCCATTCTCCTGTTCTGACCCCTTTTACTTTGTCTGCCTACCTTGTACATTTACTCTGTATCCCTTGCAGAGATTCAACACGTCTTAATCTTGAATAGGATTCATCCCTTCCTGGTCCACAGATTTCTTCTACCTGAAGAATCCAGCAGGTGTAATTATTCAAAGCAGAGTAAGTCATCAGACAAAACTCTCTGCACAGGGCAGGTACTGAAGATCACAAAGCCAGCAAGCTCCAAATCTAGGATGACAAGCACGGCAAGAGAAAATCTAGAAAGCAGGCAGGGAGACAATGCTGTGGGGAATTAAAAGCTCAAACAAAGAATTAGTGTCACAGAGGGCCAGGAAGCCAAACAAAGAGCATGGGAAGCAGCTACAGGGTCACAGAAACAAGCCTTGTTGCTGCATTAATCCTTTGCCTCTGTCACATAAATGTGTAGTTATGACCTACTGGTGAAGGAGAAAGAGCCCAGGAGTAGGGCTGTTTGTGGTTTTAAATCCGGACGCTCCACACTTGTGTTCTTATGTTGAACCATTTACCTAACCTTTCTACCTCAATTTCCTTTGCTGTAAAATAGAGCTAATAGCACCTACACTGGGAAGTATTTCTGGGCATTACATGTGATAATATAAGTGAAGCATTGGCAGATCCCTGTTCAACAAAAAGCTCTCAATGAATGCCAGTTGTCATTAGTTTTATAGTGAAGGAGATAGTTTTTGGCATGACTAGCATGGGTCATGCTGATAGAAGCTAAACTTTTAGGAACCTCTGAATAAAAATGAAAAGAGCCAATAGAATAACATTTGCTGATAGGTAGCTCTGAAATGGAAAAATATTGAGTTTAGTTTTATTTAGAGTTGTTTTCACAGCTTTATTGAGGCACAATTCACACACAGGGAATTGCATATTTGAAGTATACAATACGATGAGCTTTGACATATGCATATATCCACAGAGCCATCACCACAGTCAAGATAACGAAATATCCATCACCCCCAAAAGTTGCCTCTTGCCCCTTTGTAATCATTCCCCCCCTACTCCTCCCTGCCCCACCCTCCATTATTCTCAGACAATCATGGATCTGCTTTCTGTCATTATTGATTAATATACATTTTTATGGTATTTATATAAATGGAATCACAAAATAATGGTGGGGGGTGCTGGATCTTTGACTCAGTACAATTATTTTGAAATTATATTTTTGTGTCAATAGTTCATTCCTTTTATTTACTGAGTAGTATTCCATCATATTGCATGATTTATTTCTCAATTCATCTGCTTACAGACATTGGAGTTGTTTCCACAAATAAAGCAGCAGTGAATATTCACGTACTAGCTTTCATAGGGAACTAGACTCATTTCCATTGAGTAAATATCTAGGATTAAAATGGTTAGGTCATATGAAAAGTGTGGGCTTAACTTTTTAAGAAACTGCCAAACTGTTTTCCAAAATGGTTGTGCCATTTACACATTTAATGGTCAAAGACCTGTGTTTTCAAGTATTTTGAGTATGAAATAGCCTTAGTTTTTGTCTCTATCTGGATCTAAGATTGCTGACTAGGTCCATGGGCCCTAAGTGCTGATCTCCCTCGGAAATTTAACCTAATTGCTTTATTCCTCTGGGTGAATGAACTTTATAAAATGAGAATCTACAAAATTAAACAAATCAAATAATAAAAGCAAGTTTCATAACAACTATTGGGTAAGGCATTTATTTGTTTAACTTCTGTCTGTTTGAAGATTCGATAGGGGATTTCAGATCAAACAGTCCAGAACGTGCTGAATGAATCACATATCATTGCTCATCTGATCATCATGTTCCAGCCCATCCCCATAGGTCACTGTCACCCTCTCAGACTAAAGAGTCATGATATAGTGCCACATCCAGTGAGCACATCCGTGAAGTCTGAGAATACCATTCTGTTCTGATTCCCAATGTCACTCCTATCCTTCACCTCTGAGGGGGTGATATGTGACTGCGCAAAATGCTACTCACAGAACGGAGATGGGGAGAAATTCTCAAATAAGCCTCAAAACACATTCAGACTGCAAGCACGGAGTATTGTTCAAAATAATTGCCATCTCAATTCCAAAAGATTAGAAATCTCTGTTCTAAGAATCTGGTTTAAAGAGAGATAAAACCCGTATGGTGCCAAAGGGATGTTCTCATAATAGAACCATCAATATTACTGCATTTTGGCTGGCAGCTGCTAGCTAAACCACACTCCTCTCCTTCTGCACACCCCCACACTCAAACCCCAGTTCTCTCTCTCTCTTTCTGACACACACACACACACACACACACACACAGTGCATGGGAACTCTGGTTTCCTAACTAAAGGACAAAAAAGGAGATTATGGTGGGGAAAGGGGCCAGGAAAGTTAACGAGAAAAATGGAAGGTAGAAGCTTATGAACTGGGTATAAGCAAGCACCTTTGGTTAGAAGAGTTAAGGTAGAAACTCTTCAAGAGGGACTTTGTGGAAGTCTAAGTCAGGCTTCTTCAGGTCCAGGGCACAATTGTATGACACAAAGGCATGAGAATAAACATTGTGGCGTCCCAAGGGGGGCCACTTGGGAAACTTTCAGAGGCTGCTCCCTGGGTATGGACTTTGACCTATGTAGCAAGAGAGGGACTTGACCAAGCAATTTTGCAGGTGGTTGTTGTGGGCTGTGACAGCAATAGTGCTAACAGTGGTTGAAAGAAAGCAACTAACATTTGTTTTCTGCTTGTTAATATTTATTAAGCTCTGCTGTTTATTAGGTGTCATGCTAGGTATCTTACAAATATTTCACTGAAACTTCAAATAAACATATTGTCCTGGGTTTCACAGATAAGGAGGTGAAAGCACAAGAAGGTTAAATAACTTGCCTCGGCCGCACAGCTGGTATGTGGTCTGCTTGTAGAACACATGCTCCCAGGGAAAGTGGTTGGGATGGGGAAGGGAGTAGAGGGATGTGACACTGAAGCTGGCAGCCTGTTGTGAAAGAACAGTAACTTTATAAACCCCCAGGATAAGTAGGGGCGACTCTGGAGAAAGAAACAGCACCCCCACTATTCTGCAGATGTGGGCTGTCCAACACAGACATCCAGACACCAGAAAAACTTACCAGGCGTCAATTCCAGCAAGGTCTTAACCACAGAACTATCTATTGGGGATTAAATTTTACAAAAAACATGTTACAAGTTTTAAAAATATTGTTTGTAGAGGAAGGTTCAATTCCCTTAGTCATCAGTGTTCCAGAAAGCAGACAGGCAAGCGTAATGATTTCAGGACTCCTAACAGCAAGAAGGAGCACTGGCTGACACTGTTACTGGAGAGGATATTCAAGCATGGCTGACAGCAGATAGCAGCTACCTGAGCATGTCTGAACTGAAGCCAGGATAGGATTCATCAAAAGCTCCTTTCCTGAAAGAGATCTCTTTAACCACAGGAGTCGCTATGTCCAGAAAAGATTTGAAGGTCTGGGTGGCCTGCAAAGAAATTTGTCTCTGACCCGAAAGTTTTTCCAGCTTCAAGTCCCAACTTCAGGCTCAAGGAAGAAGCAAATGGTTACCCTCTGCCAAGACCAAGGACTGAGCTCCGGCTCCACTCCCCTGTGCTTGCCCTCGCTGCTACTGCTCTCCAATGGTCCCCAGAGCCCTTTGGCACCCAGCAGGTATTAACTCATTCTGGAAGACAATATCAAGCACCTCCTTGGAAAAGCCTGACACTATACCTTGAGCCCACTATCCCCCTCCCATGGTTCTCTGAAGCTACTCTAACAAAGGAGTGTATTAATTTGTTCTCATGTCTATCTGTCCACATTAGAAAGAAAGGATTTTAAGGTCAGGAACCCTAGCTCACTCAGTACAGGAAACAAAAAAACAGGAAACCTTTTTTTCTTATTTTAGAATGGAAGGGTGATACTAGGGTGTGGTACAAACTTCAGCAAAAAAAAAAAAAAAAATCAGACTTGCTAGATAACCTAGGCTCTTCTCTGATTCTCTGTACCTTCCTCAAGGCCAGAATTGCTCCTCCCTCACAACAGGGTTAGGAAAACTGCTGATGATATGTGACAGATAGACATTGTCCTTGGTATATCTTCAGCAAGCCCTAGGCCTCAAAGGCACCCAACTGACAGTTCCCATGATGGATGGGATTGCTAGAAGAAGAGAGGCTGGCCAGAGTGGGCGATGCTCAGGCTGATGCAGAAAGACCAGGGCAAATAGGAAATTTAGGGATGTCAGAACAGAGATTGTCAATGGAATCCTTAGTCCTGTCTAATATGCTGCAAAACAGGCAAGAGCCCTGTTCAGGCATGACTTAAAATTTGAAATATCAAGATAAGACTCTCTGGAAAGTAAAAGTTGGTGTCAGAGCAGTGTCATCATCATCACCAAAAGCTTGGGCATTTTTTTGACATGTAGATGTATCCTCAGAGAACAACATTCTCCCTCTCCTTCTTAAGAACAGGCTGAGGGAAGGGCAAGAAGAGAATTATTTCAGAATATATTTATCCTGGCATTTTTAAATTTTATTCTCTCTGCCTTACTAGAGTCTCATCCATGATAGTAAGAGCTGTATCTTCCTAATCATTCAATTTATAGGTCCATTAGAACATGGACCACTTCTGTGCAGCTTCTAGCTTTTAAGAATATTTAATAAAATGTAAAATATGATAAAAGTAAAACCAATGTTAATTATATGTAAGATTTTTTAAAAACAGGGTATAGGTCTTTCTGAGGCTTAATTATACCTAAAAAAGATTTTGTTGTTAAGGGGGTGGGGGAGGGGGGCAGAGAGGGGATGTTAATTTACCATATTGATTCCTCTGAGACATCCCTTGAGCTATAAATTGACATTAATTATTCATAGCCCAGAGAGGTCCTATATTAGGAGAAAATTTTTCCATTAAGACTTAATTCACTAGCTCAACACTTTAAAAAGTTGATGCCTGGGTAATTCAGAAGTAGAAACGAACACTAACCATGGTAGTGTGGACATGAGTCTGACCTGCCTACCACAATGATAAGAGAGAACAGTGCAATGCACTAGGGAGAGAGAAACAGACTAACAAAAATCTCCTTCTTGCCCACATTATTTACAGACAGAATCATTATCATTACCACCATCTAGATAAAAAGATTCTTAGCCGAGCCCCCAAGATCATCTTCCTCAATAATAAAGGACTTTGTTCCTTTCTGCAGACGTCTTTTGTGTCCACCCTTCTTGGTTTTATTATTTCCCTACTAGGACAAATATGCTCACAAAAATATTCCTCAATCTGGCTCCTCCATAGGGAATTGACCACAGGTCATGGACCATGGAATGACATACTACATTATCATCCAATCAAACAAAAAATAATAAACAGGAGGAACTAGCTACGAGGTCTTGAAAGCATAGACCTCATAGCCAGCTCTGCCTTTGAAGTTCCACTTTTTTATTCAATACTGATGTGGTGTTGTTCTTAGCCTATGACCTGTGTGCTGTCCCCTGCAGATGGCGGAGATCTGAGGACCATTGTTGTGGAGTGTGTTCATTAGATATGAAAAAAGAGACTGTGAATGAATGAAACAAAATGTCAACTCCCTTCAGATTCTTTAAGAATAAAAGCAAACAAGCCAGATACTGAATACTGCTAGGTTTTGTGTGTGTCAGGGAACTGCATTAATATCATCTATTAAATCTTTTCTATCCAAATGGGGGAAAAAACAGAAATGGATCTCCAAATTAAATGTTGTTTATGATGTTTGCCAAATCTAGGTGATATTGTTACTTCTTTTTTTAATAAAATATCATTTGTACCATGTGTAGAGTATATACCAAGGCCTCCTCATGTGACTTTGAAAGAAGATGAAATTCCTCAACAGATGGAGGAAGAATGGATGCCATAGACAGAGATAATCCATATGCTAGAGAATGTTGCTAAATAGCTCGTTTCATGGAATGGAAAGGTCAGTTGTGAGGATGAAAATTCAAATTCAGCAGGCCCACTCTGAGTTTGTCTTCCTTCATTTATTCTTCCAAATATTATAGAGTGCCTGCTAACTGCCAACACTGTACTTGGCCCTGTAGATACAGCAATGAGGAAGAAGAAATCTCTACCTTCAACAAGATGAGAATCCGGTCTGGGTCTAACTGCCTACCACACTCTTGTCACTCTATCTAGCACATCACAAAGCAAGGAAAAAATCATGCTTATCAAGGACTCATAATAAATCCTGACTCTTATTTTTAAGACTTACTGCTCTTCCTTCATCAATACCTTTCTTCATCCTCCACAGTCCTAGAAGGTAACATCAGCCCTCCATCTAGTGTCCACTCCCATCTGTTCAAGAAGTCTCCTCTTTGTGTGCTTAGCTTCCCCCACTGTCCCACTCAAAAGAAAAGGTCTAGCTTTTTTGTTCATGCATTTTTGTGAAAAGAATTGGGAGAATGTTTAGGAAGTCACTGGGGGACAGAGAGTGGTCAAGGAAAGAGTGGAAATATTGGAACAAAGACAAGTGCCTTATCCCAGAGTTACAGGAGGACCTGGGACATAGATGGGAAGTAAGGGGCTGAGAGAGACATGCTCTGGGATCTGCTCAGGGTTAGGACTTTGATTCCCCTTAACATTATTCAAGAGATTCAAGTAACAATTGGAGTCACCTTCTAATTCCTTTTGTCATTTCACCATGCCATGTGAAGACCAAAGGTTTTCAAGTTGGTAGTCTCTATTCTCATTTTCCAATTGAAATAACTGAGGCACAAAGAAATGGAAGAATTCACAAAGTCATGCAGCTATTGAGGCAAAGGTTTTTGATTGGAACCTGGCTCTCCAACTCAAGACTTTGGACCTGTTTCCACCAAAAGCAGAGTGTGGAGTCAAACTGCTTACACTCAAATCACAACCCTGCTACTTACTAAATATGCCTAGGTTTCCCTAGTGATAGCTCCTATCTCAGAGGGTGGTTGTGAGGATAAATGAGTTGATATATGAGAAAATTTTACAGTAGTCATTATAAGCACTCAATAAAAACAGGTATCAGCAGTAGCTGTACTAGTAGTACTAGAAATCGTGGTAGAAATGTGATAATAATTATAGTAGAAATAATTTTGCCACGTCTTATATTTTCCTCTAAAAGAAATTACAAACTTGGTACTGTCTCCTTACACCTGGGAATATTACATACCACTTAAGCTGCCTAGAGATACATTATAGTTTTTAAAAACAATTCATTTCCCTTCCAAAATTACAGGTAAACTCCTTAGTCACTGTATCAGAATACAGTTTCAAGTGAACAAGGAAAAGAGTCTTTTTAAAATTCCCTGTTGGAAAGAGATCTGAGGCTCTCTGTGGCTTGGTTATAAGAATAACTTTCTCAACCTGCCTTTTTGAATGGTATGACACTCAGAATTCTTGATCTTGACACATGTGAAAAGCAATACATTTTATCCTATTTTCTCCCCAGAAAAAAGAAAGGGAATTGGCCTCCTTATTTGGAAACCAGGACCCATAGCTGATGAAAAGTTCACAGTGACCAAATCCCACAACAGTAAATAACATGAAGACAAAGCTGTCGCTCACCCATTTCTTTCCATATGTGTCCTATGGCTTAAAACATTTCAAATCAACTCCTTCTTGCCATGATTGCCATTCATAGGCCCTCTGGGAGTAGGGCTCAGAGACTCTTCTGTGCTGGCCAACTTCATATATACTATCTCCTTTAGGCCTCATAATTCTATAACATAGAATTCTCCCCACTGTGATATTGAGGGAATTGTGGCTCAGAAAGACTTACATGCTTCCTCCAAGGTCAGAATCCATACCTGGGTTCATCTCTGGACACAAGGCTCGAAAGTGGTATGGGGTTCAAACCCTGACCCTCAATTCAGGCTCTTTCTGCTACATCCATTTCCAGGTCTGGAAGCATGAGAAAGGGCTGGACTTATACAGAAGTACAAAGATACCATCAGCTTCTAAGCCCTTGGCATGGAGCTACCCCCAAGAGCTTGTGTCCTTGCGTGCCTTTGTCAAGTTGATTTTCACTCTAAACTTTAGGCCTAAAACATCCCTCCCAGGTTAAAAACATTTTCCTGCATCCAACCTATTCTTCTACAGCTCTTATAAGTTATTTTATGAACTAATTTGAGTTTTACACACTCCTCACTCTTCCATCTGGGTAGCATATGTTCATCTGGCTACTGAACATTTATTGAGCAATATCATGTAAAAATATCCTTGCTAGGTATCGACAATGTAGAGAAAAAAATGGATAAAGCAAGGTCCCTGTCCTACAGAAGTATATAATCTGATAAGGAAGCAAAGAAGAACAGAAATGATCACAGCAGAAAGCAGAGTATTCACAGAGTGCTGAATACCTTGGGAGCATGACAAATATAAAAGCATGTCTACAGTGACTTTTCTGGGGAGAATGCTTTCCTAACATTTTAAGGCACATATTCAGGGACACTACAGATCAAGTTGAAAGCAGGTCAATAAAAAGTCAATAAAAATCTGCAATTATGCAAAAAAAGGGAGGACACACAGAAAATTTACTGAATATGTGCAAGGCACATTGCTGTGGGAGCTGTACTCTTTCCAGAGATAGAGCTTTTACAGGGAAAGAAAAAAGGAAACAAACAAACAAACAAACAAACAAAAAGAGCTTGATATTGATCCAGCAACACTGCCATCCAGGAACACCAGGTTATTTTGTTCCAAAAATCTATAATGCAATCAATTCCTGATTAAGAATTGTTTATTATTCTTCATAGAGATGATTTGGCATTTCTGCATCCACATGAACCAACTGATTTTCACTTATTTAATTTAAAAAAAAGATGTCAACTCTAGATGTCTAAAGAACAAAGAACCAGAGACTAAGCTGAGGTGTTTGAATGGGTGTTAACACTCATTTGTTATGAAAGGATTGCTCCAGTGCCTCAATCCCATCTCCTTTTTTAACCTGACACACCAGAAAAAGTCTACAGAAATGTGAATCTAGTTCCATGAGGGTGAAGTACTTTTCGAGGCCAATTAGGGGAAACTGATGAAGAACATTAGATACAATGATGCACGCATAATCACTGATTTATGGATTTCCTTCTCTACCTGCTAATTCATTCCTGCTGATAGGGTTCTCTAAGTCTTAACTTTTTTTTCAGATCCCAATTACTCAATGTAAACAAATGAAGAGGAAATATGGGTATTCAATGTGATTCATTTGAACAGAAGGTAGGAAACATTAGTATCGATGTATTCCAGGACTTGCAAGCAAAGCACAACTAAATTTAGCAGCCAGTGATATTGATTTGATTAAAAATGGTTTAAGACTTGTAAATGTCACTGGAACTTAGCAAAATGAATATTATTAAATCCTTCTGGTGATGGGGAAAACTAACAAAGGGATTTGCAGTGGTTTCTGTAATTAATTGCTCTGTCATGATTTATATTAACTTACAGTACAACTCCATTAGCTCAGACCTGTCATCTCTGCTCAAGGAACCACCAAGTAATCACTAGCACATTAAAGAATAAATTAGTTTTTGGCTTGAAGCCTAGTTGTAGAATGTTTCATTTGTGTCTGCTGCAGACATATGTACCTAATAAAGTTGGGACGAATGAGTTAAAGTACATATATATCAATGTCAGCAGGTTATATTTTAGAGACAATATGCTCAGCATTGTTCATTAGGACTAATGAATCATGGTCTTTCAGTTGCATCACCTTGTGTTTAGCAAATGCCTTCAGGTAAGATGAGATGTGAAAGATTCCTTGAAAATAGGTACATCTCCAGAGAGTTTACCCTCTTAGCAGTCTGTGGCCTGTGGTTGTAATAATAGCTTCATGTGGTTTTTGTTAACACTTCATTACCCTAAAGTTGGATAAATTATCCTCCTGCTTCTGCCCTACGTGCAAACACAGAGCCAAAGCCTTAGCTACTACTACTTACCATAGATTATGGGGATTTGTAAAGTTCTATCAAATCATCTTTGACTTTGATAGTTGGATGATGCCTTAAGCAGTGCTTGATAGAAGACTGTTTTACATTTCAAAGAAAGCTCCAATTGCCTTGAGGGTTTGTAAGCTAAAACTTGAACCACTTCCTTTTCATTTCAAGATTGGGAAAGCTAAATTGGCACTCTGCTGGCCAGAATGATAACTGACATGGAGAGCAGAACCTGTGGGGCAACGTCTTATGGAGGCTGTGCATGGGAAAGCGTGTGGCCCCCAGAGTCCACCAAAATCTGCAAGGCTCCAAGGGCAAAGTCATTTCAGCTCAGAATCTTTGGGCACTACCCAGACGTTCATAATTTGTCCTGGATCATTTCTGCAATTTGAATCATCAGATGTCAGTGACTCCTTCACAGATGCTATGCCCGCAGTGCAAGGAGCTTTCTACACAGGGGCTTCTCTTGCCTGGCTGAATAGAGTGACAAATGTCCAAAACGCAGAAAGATTGCAGCTTAGCCAGCTGGAAAATGCATACACTATTGAATATAAAATATGAAGAGTGAGAATCAATTTGGGAAATAGGGGGAAACTTATTTTTTGTTCTTATAATGTGCTAAGTGATTAGATTTCATATGTGCAATGACTGGTGCTGATGGCTTTTCATTTAATAGAAGGGAAACCCAGATACACCCCCCCCAAAATATTTTATTTGTGTCCTACATGTTATTATATACCCCTGACTTCATTGTAAATAACTAACAAAGTAAAAGAAACATTTTCTCCTGAAATAAAACACATGTTTTGCTTCTTGTTTTTGTTTTTGTTTTTTAAAGTGGTGACAAGGGAGGTAGAAAAGTAAGAATGAGACTTGAAACAACACTGGGAGAGAAGAATGTTGATGAATGGGATAATGTTAATGTGAGTAATGGCTCAAGGGGGATATATACATTTTTTGTAAAACAGGAATTATTTTTCAATATTTGTAATTTTTCACTGATGAAGCTAGGCTTACTGCGAAGTTTTCCAGTTATTCAAGTGATGTCCTTCCTAAAACCAGCCCATGCACAGAAAGGATTTAAAATAATGTCCATGAAATAACCTCAGCTAAGTAGCCTTATGTTTATTTTTAGGGAATTTTTACCATAATTTACCTTTGATCCTAACATATCAGCAACTAGATGCAAAAATATGTCTCGAACTATACTTTAATGGTAATATCAGCCAACATTCAACATTTCTTCCGTATTGAGGGAAACATTTCAAAGTAAGAATAAAGTGAAAATGGGAGGCAAAGAAGGAAAAAAAATCAGTTAGTCAAGCGGATTTGTTTGGCTGATTATTTTTTTATAAAACTGCCCCCTTATATTCAGGGCTCTCTTATCTTGAGTTGCTCTTAGAGTCAAACCAGTACGTTCAGAGAGAATTCACAGACTCGTGTGCAGATGGAATTAAGAGGCACTACATATAACACAAAGAGAATCGTTTCCTTAGGCTGTGCTTTGTGATTTCTGCCCTTTTGTTTATGCTTTCCCAAAGGATTTGGAAATATCAAATATAGGTTCTAAATCTATTAGAACAGTAGATTCCCTATGGACAAAAAAAGAACCACATGCAGATCAAACATCCGGATTTTCTCATCTTTCCTCGATAGGTAACACAGAAGCAATGACATTATCTATCCAAACAGGAAAATAAGGGTGCTTCAGAAAACACTGACAATCCCCTCTTTCATATTCTTTTGTTTGAGTCAACAACTTAATAATCTAGATAGAGAAAATTAATTTTTTTTTCTTGTTTCTCACATCTGTTGGCCAGTTTTTGTGTGCTTGACAACTTCAAACAAATTATACAGCTTTCTCCCTTTTTTCCCTCCACTTTGAGCTCTGGCGGAAGTTTCACATGCAGGGCTGAGCCCCAAGTTCTTCAGTGAAGCAAATGTTTCATTTTCAGCAGAGCCCACATATTCCATTCAGAATCGTTTCTTTCACTTCTAGATGTAAAGAGCAGCTGTGTCTCCCGAGTTGCTAAAGAAGATCCTATGTACAAAGTTAACAAAACACAGCTCAGACAATGGATTTGATCTCTACAGCAGGGAAGCTGTACTTTTCAAATTCAGCTCTTTCTGGCTTCAACAAATTACAGGTCCCTGAAAAGATCTGGTGACCCTTTTTAAGTGTGCTTGTTGAACAAGCTCAGAGGTGACCATATGATTTAGTGCAGCACGTTCACATTTTGCCAGGCACTTCGGTGCAAGATAGACCATCTATGGAGTACAGGCTCCCTCAGTTGGTGGCATTTAGGAGATCCATGAACTCTGCAGAAACTGTTTATTCAACTGCTTTCAAGTGATGGATGGAACTGTTTACCCCTCCACAAATATGGCTGGATGCTGATGCTGATGTATGGGCCCCTTCTCCCTTCCCCTGAGAAGATACTCTCACTTCCACAAAATGGTGTTCTTTAAATATTTGAGCTCCATTTATTTGATGGGACTGGGGAAAGCATACTTTATTTGCTACCTTAAACAGTTCAATATTTATACACACGGGAGACAGATTCAAGCACTTAGAATATAATAACCAAGTCATTCCTATGAAAAAGCATCATACTATGTATTCTTAGTCTAGTTCAATTTTTCCACTGAATTCAGTTGGTAGGTGCATGGGCTCAGAGTTAATAGTTAGGTCTATGCAACTTGCATATCTTTAAAAAGTATTCAAAATTATGTCAAAGCTAGAAAAAGTACTTAACTTCTACATGAGTATGTGGCAGAAACAGTACTAATTTACTTTTTTTTCCCAATTAGGTAATATATGTGGGAACACAAGTTGAAGAGTACTATGTGTCTGATTTAGTAGACTGATTTTTACTGCCTCTTAAATATCGGGGCCCTGGCCAGCTGGATGGAAAACCCAGTCCTTAAATGGTCTCTGCCTTTCTGCTTCAAATTCAACCAAATGTGCTCATCTTCTGGAGTATTGGGCTTTTCCCCACTAGCAGAGGCGACCGTTCCCCCTTGTTGAAGAAATAATTCCTACAGCACATGTATTTCCATATCTTACTACCAATGGATATATGTTTTTAATTCTTTTTCATGAGCTCACAGAAGATTGAATTATGACTTCTTTATTCTCCCTTTGTAGTCAAATAAGCCTCTGGAAACGTTATGTAAGAAACCTCTGGGCATGAAATAAAGATTAATTAAAATGATAATTCAATGAAAACTAAATTTAAATGTGACAAGCAAATATCTCACCTCTTTACTCACATTCCTCCATGTTCTGTGAGCCCATGTTTGCATGTATGAATGCTGGGGGATGTGAGTACCCTAAAAGTACCACACGGTTGGCATCAAAATTGCCTCAGGTGGTATAATGCCGGGGAAAATGTATGCTGTCTTTTAGGATTTAAAAAAAAAAAACTCTATTCACAAGACTTATTTATGCTCTACACCATAGAAAATTAGTGCCCTTTGTCTAGAGTTAATAGTAATTTGATGGCATTAAACTCAGCGAATGTCAAATCAAGCAGGATGTTTCAAAATAGAGATTTATGAAGGCAGGTAATAAATTTATGTATATAATGACAGAAGAAAATCCAGAAGGGATTCTAAAGTGTCTATCTTTAACTAATTTATCATACAGAAAGCTTGACATAAATCAAAAAGAAAAAGTAAAAAAGTGGAATGTTCTTATTTTAAAAAGTATATCAGAATTCTTTCTCTCCTTTTGCCATATTAAAAGCCTATGTAGTATAAATATAAAGGTCTGCTATTTGGATTCATTTAGACAAGGTGCTAAAAAGAAAAAGAGTTTAAAATCTGTATAGGTCAATGAGCTTCATCAGCTACAATGTCTCAGATGATGGCCTAGACCAGCTGACTCAAAATGTAAACTGTTCACCAGATGAGAATGTCAGTAGAAGAAACAGCACTACAATATTTATTCCCACATTGTACCATAAATATATATATTTTTAATCCTTTTTATGAGCTCATAATAAGAGGAGAAAAATACCCTTAATGCACATATACTCTAATAATGATGAGTCCTGTGTTAAATACAAAGGAAAGAAACATACAGGAATTGGTATAACTTGGCATGGACCTTGGAGTCTAGATACCTAAAACTGTAATACATAACTTTGGTCAAGTCACAATCTCCCAAAGCTAAAATAGAGAATATGAACAGCACCTCCTGTTTTTGAGAAGCACTCAACAAGAAGTAATTATACATATAAATATCTATTTAAATCTTTCCACTGAAAAGGGGAACACTTACTTGTAGGTGCTCTCAAGACAAAGCTTCATGCCTGTCATCCTTTTTCCTCCAGTTAGGTAGCTCTGTATATAAACAGACACCAATGTGATTCTTGTCTATTTCATTTTGTCCATTTGTGCATAGGTGAGTAACTTTGTTATGCACAACTTCAAAGACATAGAACATCAATCACAGGACATCACAGCAGGTATATACCTTCCTGATCATGACTTACCACCTTGAGTCAGCCATTTATTGTTTGGTATAACTCCCCACCTGGGATCATTTTTGAACCCTTGATTTAAAAATATCTCCCAAATAACTTTTCCACAATGACTAAAGCCACCATAATTATAATCATTCATTTACTCAACTAAAGATTTCTTAGGTAGCTAATGTGTTCTAGAGACTAGAGAGTCAGTAATAAATGATATGATCCATTCTCGTGTTGGAGAACTATACAATCTAGTGAAAGAGATACCCATAAAGACTGCTATTCACTCAACAAGGCAGAAGAAACATGAGAGAAGAACAAGGCAAATGCTGAATTATAAAGAAAATTCAAGAAAGGTTTCACAGTAAAGGCAAAATGGGAGCTGGACTTTCAATCATGAGTAGAACTTTAAAAGACAGGGAAAGGACTTCCACAAGGAGTGCAATGACTTCCACAAAAACTTGGAACATCAGTAACAGCAAGTCATTTGCTACGGCGAAAACATAACTTGAATGGGTAGATGCCACAGTAAATGAGGCTGAGCATTAAGGTAATAAGGGGTTGGTTGCCATGCTAATGAACTAGGAATTTTCTAAGGGGCAGAAGTAATGCAATATTTTGGAGAGGAGTCACATAAACAAATCAGTATTTTCAAAAGAAAACTCTTGAGCATAGCGTTGGACTGGAGAGGCAAGAGTTTGGAAGAATTCAGAATATTAAGTGTAAGTAGCTAGAAAAAGAGGCTAGCACTGAAGTTAGAAAATACAGCAGCACTGACAGAATTAAGAAATCTGGGCAGTTGGTTGGCTGTGGGCAGGGGAAAGTTGAGGACTGGCCCGATGTGGAAATTCTAGCCTGGCTGCAGCTATTACCCAGGGAAGCTGGACAGAAGTAGGTTTGAGAAAAGAGAAAATACCTAGGTTGGTTTGGGAGAATAAGGAAAAGAAGATAGAAGAAAAGGAAAGAAAAAAAAAGAGAAAAGAGAAAAGGGGAGGAGTACAGAAAGAGATAAAAAATAGCCAAAAGGGAAGTTACACAGAAAAGGAGGCTTGTTTTTCCAAACCAGAATCAGCTTTAGTTGCAATGGTTGTTTCAAAAGTCCTAATTATTTTGATGACATATGGAGAAAAAAGAAACCAGTTGATTTTTTTGTGACTAGTCCTTTGTATCATAATTTATCACTGTCTTTCCTGCAGTCTTATTTATCTGTCACTAACCTACTTGAATTTCACATTACCCATTCAAATCCATAATGTAATGGGTCAACTACAAATGCATTCATTCATTTATTTATTTAAAAAAATATTTATTAAGTGCCTGCTGTATGCCAGGTACTGTGGTAAGTGCTGGGCATACAACAGGGAGTATAACAAACATCTCTGCCCTCACGGATTCTATCATTCTATCAAAGGGGACTTTGTGTCCTCTGAAAAATACGTGGAAAGGAAATAAAATTGTCAACTTAAGACCTTATTTCTCATTTTCACATGAAAGGAAGTTAAACTTGTTAATATTTTCAGTGGAAGTTCAAGTATATGAGATTTTATGGCTGCACGAAACTTTGTTTAATGTCCTTTATCAATCCTGGTTCTGTCCTCTGTCTTGTGTGATCCCTGTACCACATCCATGAAACTGAGATAGTTTATATTAAAACAATAGTTCATAACTGGTTAGTCATTAGGATCACCTGAGGGAGTCTAAGGCACAAGTAGGCACCAGGCCCTGCCCCAACATCTCTGAGAATGGGTGTTTTTATTTTTAAAGCTCCCCAAGTCATTCTAAAGGGCATCACCATGACTGAGAACCACTGTATCACCATATACTATACACACACACACACACACACACACACACACATTCATTTCTTTGAAGGTATATGTCATTTTACATTAGTAAACTGATCAATCCTAGTAGGCAACCCATGCAATATAAACTGAAGTGGAGAACTGACACTTTTCCAAGAATTTGAGATAATTGCACAACCAATCAGGGTAAATCAGAATAAAAGTACGTCACATACTTACCAACGATAATTTCTTTGCGAACACGTTAAAAAATGGGAAATACAGATTTTTAGTCCTTAGACATCTGAAGAACTCATTTATGTAAATACTTGTTCTGCAGGAAGACATCCTCAAAGAAATATTATTGAATACCTAGGACTGGTAGAATATTTCTTATTTATTTTTCTTTTTTAATTTTATTTATCTATTTATTTTATTTTACTTAAATCCAGTATTTTAACATACAGTGTTATGTTAGTTTCAGGTGTACAATATGGTGATTGAACAGTTCCATACATTACTCAGTGCTCATTATGATAAGTGTACTCTTAATCCCCATCACCTATTCCACCCATCCCCCCACCCACATAATATTTCTTAAATATCTATATATGTAGTAGACTCTTACAGTTTCTTGGTAACTGATACCTTTTCACTTCAGTTAATGCTGGATGAAAGACTTTTCCAGAAAGAACTGCCCTCTTCAGATTTTTACCTAAAATACCATTCAGAAGCCTAAGGTCATACTATCTTACCTCTAAACACTATTGTTAAGAAAGGTCATAGACCTTCCTTAGAGAATGTAGTCATAGCCTTAAACAAACATGGAATTCTATTGCATCCAAAATTAAGTTTTCCTGATCATAACTCCAAGTTGATGATGTTACTTTGCAATTCAATTCATCTAAAGTGTCTGCTTTTATTCTTCTTTCAAATTGCCCTTGCCATCATAGGGCACTAAGAACTCAGTGCCTCAAATGGTTTGATTAAAATTGGTTGTTAAAAGTTAAGATCAGAGATTCCTCTTCACGCATTCGCTCCCTGCTTCGGTGGCTTCTTGGCTTTACAGGAGGCTCATTAATAGACCAGCTTGCCCAGTTTGTCATCTGTTTCATTATGCAAAATATATACTTTTCAATTACTTTTCCTGTGTGAAAATCTCTTAACTCTAACCTGATATAATGATTTCTTTGGGTTTCTTCTCAACCTCTGAATGGCATAGCTTTCCTAAAATCTCAACTGGGGGTAGAATACTTGGAAACCCTGATGGGAATTAATTTTAATATAATGATCCTCATGTGCCCATTAAAATAGGAGTGAAATAGCTTGCAAAGCTGACCACTGGGAAAACCTAGTATTGACCTCAAAGGAAGGAAAAAAAAACTGTTTAAAGTTTTCTGATCATTTTGTTTAATCTATTTAATATGGAATGTAAAGAAGCTATCCCTAAAATAAAGCTTTGGTTCACAACACTAATTTTATTTCAGTTCTGTGAATAAAGTGGAAAAAGTTAGAACAGAATTCTCTCATCTTCAACGGTCTTATCTAAAGTTAAATCCTTTACATCAGTAGTAATTGGAGTCACACACACCTATGCACGCGCGCGCGCGCGCACACACACACACACACACACACACACACACACAACCAGGAACTATGAGGTATTTGCTGAACAACTTTGCTCTCACATGTTTCTTTTGTTTAGTATTTACATTTTTTCTTCTATAGAAGAATCCAGTTATCTCGAGAATTGCCCACAGGTTGCTCTGTCTTCTAGGTAGACCCAGACAATTTACATCTCCAAGGCTTTACTTACCAGGCCCCCGTAATATACGGATGCATTAATCTGGCCCAAAATATTTTACTTCTCAAAGCCTTACTGCACAATATTTTTTAAAGTACTCATATTTACCAAAATTATCTAGTTATTAGGAAGAGGTATGAAAAGCAAGTCTAAAGGCTTTCCTTTATTTCCATGATTCTTCCTTCTAACAACAAGCAGGCAGTGCTGGTCTAGATGTGCCCTTGTGAGGTTTGAGAAAAACTGCAGCTTCCTCAAGATGCTATACTGTCATCTACCTTAAAAATTGCTGTTAATCAATATACAAATATGTGATTTTAGAAATGTGGATGGTGTCCTCTAGAGGTGTGAAATGCACAATTCGCACAACTGTACATAACATCCCTGGGAGAAGCTCAAAGAAAATTTAAAGAACTTCTGATTTTCTCTCAAGGTTCATCCTAATTCAGTCAGATACTAGAAAGGAATGACTTGTATAATATGGTGCCCTATGAATGACAAACTGAGATTTGTCACACACAAATGTGTCACACACACACACACACGGACACACGTGTGTATATTTCCTCAGCAGCAGGAAGAAATCCTACTTCTGAAGCCTTGATTTGGTACTTATGGCACAAAAGGACCAGGTTATGTTTGAGGTAGCTCTTTTAAAGCCAGTAGTAACCCATAAAACCCCATCCTTATACCCCACATTGTCTGAAACCTGGTTGAGAGCAGAATTGGACAAAGCAAGGAGGGCTTAAATGGGAGAATATAGATATGCAGGATAAAAGAAATTAAGCTTGGAAAACTCCAGTGGTAAGCACCTGAGAAACTTAAATTGGGCAGGTGTGGCGAAGGGATTGCAATGGGAAATCCAGACAGGCTATGGCTATCCCAGCAGGTATAGAAAGGATCATCTCAGACTCCTGGAATTAGGCAGAAGGTAGAAAGACATCAGGTAAAAATCCTTGATGCTATTCATATATAATTCAAATCCTATATATACCTATTACTCACTGGGTGACGTAGAGAAAATTACCTAATTCCTCTGATTTCAGTTCTTCCATAAAAACTAGAAATTTAAAAAAATTTACCTTTCAGCCTACTGTAACTAAGCAAACAGCAAATTCCCTATAACTTTCTGCTTTGCTATAATAATGAAGTATAGCAGGTAATTAAACAGACCTAATATGTGTTTGCATATTTGATATTCATAATTTAGATGGAGGGCGACATTATTTAAAATAAATGTTTGTCATTAAATCAGCTTCATAATAATCCTAACAACTATTCTCTCTTCTTATAAAAAAATTCATTTCATACTAGCTCTTTTTTGAGCACATGGATTAAATAGAGTATTTGTCAAAACATAAGTGTATTCATAATAGAAATATTTCTCAGTAATTTATTAATAATATTTAAAATTGAATCACATCCATTTAGTGCTTTTCCTGTCATGGCTGACCAATGTGCACTGACAAATTTACTGACATAAAGTCACTGCGATCTTACATAAAGAAACAAGGATGTCAAAAATATCCTACAGTTGCAAATGATAAAATAGGCAATGTCTGGAAATGAGAATGCTATTACCAAAAGTGCCTCATCAGTTACCAGAGGAGGCTGGCAGTGTGTGGGATGCAATGACTTCACTGTGATTGACTATGACACATAAATGCTGCAAGAACCGGCACCCACCCAGAGACTGACCCTTCGTTTTCCTAGCAAATTATTGATGGCACTTCTGTTCGGCCAGAAGGAAACTGCCTCACTTCAGTTTGGTCAAATAATCCAGAAGACCCTAGCTAGGGCAAATCTGGAGGAAGAGGAGAAAGAAATGTCTCATCAAACCCATTCCACATTTTCTCTGGGAAACTGGTGCAGAGACACTGCAGGCTGGCTTTCCAGGCCTGTCTGAAACCAGCAGAATTTACCCATATGACACACAAAAACCCTATTACTCTAAATTAAACAATAATGTTCCTCAGTGTACAGATATTGAGAGGGTTGTAGTGTAATTAATAATTAATCAACAAATATTTACCAAAATCTCTCATATTAGAGAAACTCTGCTATGTGTTATATGGGATTTAAAGAAAAGTATGAAGTGTCTTATCTTAAACATTTAAAATTTATATGGGGCAAAGAAACATTTAAAGGTATACCCAAAAAAAGATAACCCACAGTTTGGGCTTCACTATGCCACATTAACAAATGACCCCAAAATCTTAATGACTTACAAAAACAAAGGTCTATTTCTTTGCCCTTATTAACTGTCTGATAACATTAGCCATGACTCTGCTGCATGCACGTTTCTTCAATCTAAGACACAGCCTGATGGAGCATCCTCTCTTTGGAATGTTGCTGATCTTGTGGCAGAGGGAAAAGAAAATGGAGGAACCAGAAATGGACCTTAAAGCTTCTACTTGTGTCGCATGTCACTTCTAGGGTGCCTAGTTTGGGCTTTGTCAGTACTGGCTGGGTTTTAGCACGGCAATTCCCACATCCCAGTGAATCCATGATCCTTCAGTCTCAGGTAAACCAGGATGGTTTGCCTGAACTGTCCTGGTTTTAAAACCAAGAGCTGCACATCCTGGGAATTCCCCCAATCCCAATAAACTGGAACAACTGGTCACCTGGGCTTATTTCCACTCATGTTTCATTGGTCAAAGCAACTCCTCTGCCCGTTTTCAGTTCAACAGGGTGTAGCCATATAGTCATCCCAGAGAGAGGGACACTGTGAGTCACAGAGCCAACCGTGATGCTAACGTCAATGAGATGGAAAACATAAGCCTTTGTCAGAAAGGGACAGCAGAGATAAAGAAAGAAAGAAAGAAAGAAAGAAAGAAAGAAAGAAAGAAAGAAAGAAGAGAGAGAAAGAAGGAAAGAAGGAGGGGAGAGAGAGAGAGAGAGAGAAAGAAAGAAAGAAAGAGAAAAGAGGTGGAGGGAGGGAGGAAGGAAGGAAGGAAGAAAAAAAACAAAAAATAACATGATAGACCATAAAAACTACAGCAAAAGGCATGTTTAAAACTCAACACAATTTTTTGGTTGAAAACCATTTGCTAAAATCATATCGTATGTCAGACTCTACATAGGTCTGGGACTCCCAGAGACAAAAGAATACTGGTTCTATGGAAGTCACAGACATGAATCATAATTGAAGTGTCATGTGACCAACATTAAAATAAAGTAAACATGCATCTCTATTTGCCCAGGATATCCAAGTTAAATATGTTGTCTTGATGTAATTATTGAGAGAGCGTCCTTTCAATCTCAAATACATCCTAATTTGGATGAAAAAATATATATATTCTCTAGGGAAAATAGAGAAGAAAGTAAATTCCTGGTGAAATCTGAAAAGACTCCTCAAGGCTGATAATATTTAAGCTAAGTTTCAATTGATAAGTAGGTATGTGGACAAAGTAGGTGGAAAAGGTAGCAGCCAGTCATACCAGAAAAAATGTGAACACACACACACACACACACACAAAGCCTGAACCAACATACTTAGGAAAACTGTAGGCAGTCAAGTATTGCAAGAACTCCAGATGATTCTTTATCTTGTTGTAGATAAAGCTTATAATATTTACAACCTCAAAGATCTTCATGATCTGGCCCCTGCTGCTTCTTTAACTTCACCTTCTACTACTCTCCTTTGCTGGCTCTATACCAGGCACACTGGGCTCCTAAATATCCTTCAAACATACTTCTTCCTCAGTTCATTTGCATGGTCTCCTCTCTGCTTGGAGAACTTTTACCCCCATTATATCTGCATGGCTTGTTTCCTCACTGCTTTCAGCTATCTGCTCAAATTTATCCTTATTAGGGAAGCCTTCTTATATAAAATAGCATATGAATAATTCTCTATTCCTGCTTCATTTTAATGCAGAGCACTCACCATCATCCAATGTGGTAGAGATTAATATTTTGTTTATTGATTGCCCCTTGTACTCCCATGCAGGCTCTTTACAGACAAGGGCTTTAATTTCTTCACTGCTATATCCTATGTCTCTGGAACATAAGTAGCCAGTAAATATTTTGTGCATGAATAAAGTAGAGGAGTCATGAAGGCAATGGAAGGTGGCAGCAAGAGATAAAATTAGAGAGTTAAACATATTCCATAGGCTTGATATGCGTTGGGGAGGGAGAGCAGAATCCATAATTGGCATCCATCATTACAGACCACCCACCCTGGTCACGAGAACCATTATAATTTATCTTACTTTTCCTAGAAAGCTGAGTCTTAAAATAGAAATGGGTAAAAATACAATATTTGTCCTAAATTCTTATTGTTCTATATTTACAAATACAATAAATAGGTAACAAGAATGATGAGATCTAATGAAACCTCAAAGCCTACCAGAAAGCATCCTGCATTCCTCCTCTGTTGACCTTTTATAAAAGACCCTAAAGAAAAGTGCTTTTCAGACCAGCTAGACTAAATGAAGGGTGTGTCAGTTATCTATTGTTGTATAGTACCTAAAATCTGAGTGGTTTAAAACAACAACCATTCACTATTTCTCATAAGTCTGTGGGTTAACTTCTGATAAGCATCCAAGCTAGGCCTGAATGATCTTTTCTGGGTTTGCTTATGAGTCTGAGTTGACAGGTTAGCTAAGCACCAACGAGTCTAGGCTAGCCTTGGCCAGGATGGCTCAATTCTGTCTCATGTAGTCTCGTCACTGAGCAGGTTATCCCACAGTTGCTCCCATAGAGAAGGGGAATCTAACAAAAAGAGGAGTGTCCAAGGTCACTTGAGACTTAGGTTTGTAGTGGAACACAGACATATGTCCTGCATTCTACTGCCAAAGCAAATCACAAGGCCAGTCTATATTTAAAGGGCAGGGAAAGAGGTTCTACCTTTTGAGAGAAGGAACTGCAAAGTCACATCACAAAAAGTATACACATCACACAAAGTATACACAGGGTAAGGTGAAGAATTGGAGTCATTTTCAAAATCTATCACAGACTGCCCTCTGGACACAATATTATTCATATTCTTCCCATGTGTTAAATACACTCACTCCCTCGCATCAATGAAACACCTGCTCACTGAATTATCTATTAACTTACACTAAGATCACTTTTTAAGCTTACATTTCAAGAAGCATAATAACATCTGGCACAACAAATAAGTTGGTTTAGGAAGAGCCCTGAATGCATATGGAGCTGACTATTCATAGCCCCTGAGATTGAGCTGTCAGTGAATAATATTTGCCAAGGAAAAAATAAGGGGAGATAAATCAACACAAACTATGGCCTGCAGAACCGTAGTCCTGTTTTTAAAAATGTGTGTTTTAGATGATGGATAATTTATGTCTAATATATTTATAATATTCTATATTCCCAGTTCATAGTAGAATCAGTAGGCTCCCAGATAAACCACTGGGGGTAGTCAGAGAATTAAGCTATAAATTATCTTTGCAGATCTGTCCTTTCACGTCACTTAAAACTTGGCAAATAATACAATTATTTTACAATAGTAGCTTAACACAAATTGAAAGACTGGGCTTCAATCTGAGAAGGCTAAGTGTGGCTAGTTTAAGCAAGATTAATTTTCTGCCCAAGCATTTGGCCACCCAGAGGCATGTAATGAAAAGCAATTTAACTTGTTTCTGTAAGACTGTTTACTCCCTTCAGTTGTTGGGCTTATGGACCCATTGTTCAATAGTTCTCTTTTGGATTTCAACCCATGCCTGATTGGTTGCTAAGCAAAAATATGAACAATGCCAAAAAGTGTAGTAGGTATTTGGACAGATTAGGTGATAAAGTACCATAATTATGTAATTAACAATTAAAAGACCAAATGGAAAATTTTAAAGGGCAGGACCCAAATTTTTGTTTATAGTTATCATCCTAGTATATGTTTGGAACAATGTACACCAACAAGTGTGGGCAGCCAATTTAAATCTTTCAAACAGTGCCACCACTATATTTTCCCTCTCTAGAATGCACTATAATGTAGTGAACTCAATTTAAGATATACCATGGAAGAGAGCTGCCACTATTATTCCAGCTTCATAAGCAAATTTATGGCTGGTAAAATTGAACTCTTAGAAGCACTACTGAGAATACTGGGAGGAGCTATTAAGTAAAGGGTAATTTGTTGGACAAGAATGTTAGCTATTTATTCTAACAACTCTCTTTATGGGAAGTAGGAGCAACAATACTACTGTTATCACACAATACAGAAGCTGTGGAATATTGGTACAGTAACCCACCCTAATGGATCATGCTTCCTTTACTGAGACCCTTGTATCACTCCCTCCCATGCTGATTCTGAGCTTGGCCATGTGACTTGCTTTGGCAATAAAACACTGGCCAAATGACATAACTTGGAAAGTGCTTATGCATTAGACCTTATTCTCTTAGAATGCAGCTGCTGTGTGAAAGTGCCTGAATTAGCCTACTAAAGACACATGGTTTAGCCATCAGGCAGCAATAATGGCTAGGCAGAGTAGTGATGCCATCTTATGCCGCTGAACCCCAGTTGAGCTGCCAGATAATTGTAGTCGCCTAGTGATCCCAGTGAGCATTGCAGAAGAACTACCCAGCTGAACTCAGCCAAAATTATTTATTGTAATTATCTAATTATCACAATTAGAATTGTGAGTGTATAAAATGGCATTGTTTAAGTTACTACATTTTGGTGTGGTTTGTGATGTAGGAAGAGGTAACTGATACACAGAAAACTGTCATAGCCTCCTGTCTTCTTTTAAGGTTTGATCATATCTGTGCTCATATTTCCAAATCTGCCAGGTTTCCCAGTCTATATTATGCATCCTTTCGTATACCTGTTCTTAGTCTCTGAGATGCTATCAGTTCAATTCAATTAAACTCAACAAATATTTCTTGAGCACTTATTCTTTGTTTGGCTTTCTATTAAGTTACTAAAGACACTATCAGTTATCAGTTCACAAAATGGACTTTGATTCTGGTCTAGGCTCTTTATGTGAATATATGTTAGAGAACACAAGCATGACAGGGTTAAGTTATATGAAAAAAAATAGTTGATTTTTAAGAGGGAGTAACAGCCTATAATGGGAGCTTAATGGTATACTCATGTGAAAGTGAATGTTGGAGAATAAACGGTGTAGTGAGTCGATGAATGCACAACTATAGATGGTGGAGCTTAGGGAAGGATAGGTGGAAGGAATATCAAGAATCTGCAAAACATTCAGGGGAATCAGTCAACAAATTTCATGTTTTTGCTTTATGTCTCCAGTCTTCTCCTTCCTAATGTCTTTTATAATTCCTTATTTTATTATTTATTTACTATTTTATTACTTTCATTTTTTTTTACATTTCTCTTATACCTCTTTCCTATTCTAGGCCTTTTCTAAACATCATGACACTTCTGCACAGATCAAGGACTAGGTAAATATACTGATTTTTCTTGACATCCTCATGGGGAAAAGCACAGTAGTCCACTGGCATCTCCCCTACCATAGTGTTTATATCATTTTTAACCATAAAATCTGGTTGAAAGTGCAACAAAAATAAAGTGGTGAGTGAGGATGAGCCACATGGCTGGCCAGCAGGCATCTGGCCAGCCATGTCAACAAATGTGGTCCACATGGCACAGAGTTCTGTCGTAGAAACAGACTGTGCAGTAAGAAGAGGAGAAATAGCCCATCTTGTCTCCCAGTGTAGACGTTGACTCAAACATGTTCCACTCTATTTAGGCAGCACCACTACCTTACACGATTCTAGGAAGACTCATTGGGAATCCTGCAGCATGGCAGCTCTGTTCTGTCATCCAAACAGAAATTTAAACTTTTCTCTTGTATATTTTGCCTTCTCCTTTGCTTAATTGGCCATGTCTACTTACTAATCATGGAGAAAGATGCTACTTTTAGGTTGAACAGAACCCACACTGGGTCCTGGACCATGGCACAATAACTTGGAATAAAGTGGCACACTGTCATTTTGTGGATGGGACAATATTCCATGCCACCAAATTTTGTTGTACTTCCATATGTCCAAGCAAGGTTAGCCACAATAGATGAAATCCAGTGCAAGACATGATTAGATTGCCTCAACACAGCAAGTGAGGGACATTTAGTTTAGAAATTCTCAAAGTGAAAAGTAAAGTTACAATTCAAAATATAGTATCTTGTTTACCATGTTAAGCCTTTCATAGAAAGACTTAAACCTTTTATAGAAAAGTATGAAAATATTCCGATAGTCCCTTTTTTATGTAAGAAAAAACAAGAAGTGATTTTAGTCAAGAAAATTTAGTGAATCAAACTGTAAATCAAAATTTGTTATGAACTACACTAGTATGCTGATTACAAAACAGCAAAACGAAACACACCTATATTTATCTAAAACCAAAATTACTTTAAAACTTACTTTAATTTAAAAATATTTTACCTTCTCTAATTTCATTTTTGATTCATACTCCTTCCCTTCACCTTCTTCTCTAGCTCCATTATTATATTTAAGCATTTTTTAAATATTATTTTATACGTAGTTTGTCCTTTGTACTTATCCAGTTTCTGAAATATTTTCTCACTGGATCCACACAGAATTATAATACAGCTCTCTGTATTATACCTGCTCTCTGGTGCTTTCCAGAGACATGGCTCTCTGGTGCTTTCCCCCGACATGGCAACAGGACCGTCTCCTGTAACAGACCCAGGAAATGTTTGCCCATGAGTGCTGTAGGATATTTTCTTTTGCTCATATCTGTTTACATGTGTTTGTTGGTTTGCTTGTTGGTTTGTTTTTACTATCCATTTGTATTAACTACAATCTGTTTCTACACCATTGTATAAATTATATTTGGAATGCTCAGTCATGGGTAACTTTATAAGAGAAAGACATTTGTGACTTATATCAAACCTAAAAATTAAACCATGATAGAATAATGTCTTTTCATTTTAGTATTTTATAATTCACTGGAATGTGAATACATTCTAGTACCTGAAATATGTGAAACTTGAACTTGACTCTGTCATTTAAGCCTTATACAACAAATAAAAATATGTGAATTTTTCATGGCATTTTATCACTTACAAAATACCAATTTAAAAAGAAGTCTATTAAAAGAAAAAATTTTTTAAATGGGAGGGGGGCACCCGGATGGCTCAGTCGGTTGGGCGTCCTACTTTGGCTCAGGTCATGATCTCACGGTTTGTGGATTCGAGCCCCACATCAGGCTGTGTGCTGAAGGCTTGGAGCCTAGAGCTTGCTTCAGATTCTGTGCCTCTGCCCCTCCCCCACTCACACTCTGTCTTTCTCTCAAAAAAAATAGACATTTAAAAAAATTAAAAAGAAGTTTTCTTTTTTAATTTAAAATAAAATCAAATATTTAACCCTGGATTATTATTATTATTTTTATGCTTATCCTGAAAAAAACTTACACAGAAATATTTGAACTCTCTTCAGCATAGGTGGCCCTTAAGGGGAGAGAGGAAAAACAAGAGGAATGAAAACAGAAACAGAGATCATAAAAGAGAGAAAGAAAAGGTACTTTTAAAAAACAGGGAAATAAGAAAAGAGGTTTAATGTAAATGTGATACAGTCATGATGATTTAACTCATACATAAGTACACAGGGCAAAAAAATGGCCACATAAATGTGCTGGGTAAACCATAAGGGTTCAGAAAGGAGCCATTTATTGCTCTGTAACCTCAGCAGTAAGCTAAAATTATTTCCTAAATAACAGACTTCCAGTCTTGCTGAATTATTGGGTAACAGAGGGGCAATAACTTCCACTGAATCTCTCCCTTGGCTATCTGTAAAATGAGAAGCATGAACTAGATCCCGGTAATCTTAGGTGCCATTTTCCAAAAACTCAATCCTTGGAAACGTTGCTGTGAAAAATAGAGTCACCAAACAGTTCAGGTTTGGAGAGTTTTACCTGATTACCTAAGGGATTAAAATCTAAAGAATATGAGAAAATAGTATCATGTTAATTTAAAACTTTTGATAACATGTTATTTTCCTTTTTACTTCCTGTCATCATAAAGAAGTAAGTTAAATTTAACCAGATATTTCTTAGAACTCCTATTGCTAGAAAATGTTAACTTAGATGTCATAAACAGTTTCTCTCATAAAGTACTGAATTTTCACAGAATATTTAAATCTCCTAACAATGTCCTATGTCAATTTTAAATCTGTTCCTATCAGTAATAGGAACAATAAATGGGAGATGATAAATTTATATCAGTTTTTATGTTAATCTATTCAAATATTTATTTAATAGGTATTTCATCTGTTTTAGATACATGGGTTTGGTTAATGGAGTCCTTTCTTTTTTAGTATTTATGAAATTTCAAATTCAGTACAACCCACCATTATGGCTTTCCTAGTTGGTGGCAATTTGGTCAGACATTGTAATTCTTAGGTGAGAATTCTTATGAAAACAAACTATTTATATATGGATTCAGATAAGTGTACATATATCTTTAATTGTTGATGTATAAGGCTTAAAATTTAATTATTTTTCTCTGTAAATATTTCAACTTGTTTTATAGCTCAATATTGGCATATTGTGCTTTTAATATAATGCTTCAAAAACTGGAGAAAAGAGAAAAAAATTAAGTTTAGATCACATGCCTTGTGAATAAAAGTCAAAGAAATTAGAGTTACTTAACCTTATAAAAATCTTATTATTTAGGAAACTAAATGTCAATATGCCCTTTCAAAGAACTGGATAAGTGTTAAAACTTTAATCCCCTACACCTAGTTCTAGTTTAAGGAGGTAAAGAAGACACATATCATGGCCAATCATGTTCCCTGAGAAAACACATAATGTAACATAGAAGGTTTTGGGGCTTTTTTAACTGACACAATGGATAAAAATTAGAACAAAAAGAATGACTCTTCATGGCTATTGAGAAGGTAGATGCTAATCTGTGCTTTGGAACACTAGACAGACTTTAGATTCAGAACCGAAAGATTCTATGGAGGAAAAGAGTTATAAATGAGGCTAAAAACAGAGAATTAAATGATGGTTTAATCATCAGCTCCATAAGGTGGAGTGCTCACTCAGTCAGTTGAGCATCTGACTTCAGCTCAGATCATGGTCTCACAATTCATATGTTCAAGCCCCATACTGGGCTCCTTGCTATCAGTGTGGAGCCTGCTTTGGATTCTCTGTCCCTCTCTCTCTTCCCCTCCCCTATCTTGTGTGCTCTCTCTATTTTATTTTGAGAGAGAGAGAGAGAGAGAGAGAGGAAGTGGGGGAGAGGCAGAGAGAGAGGGAGACACAGAATCAGAAGCAGGTTTCCAGGCTCAAAGCTGTCAACATGAGCCCCACAGGGGGCTCAAACCCACAAACATGAGATCATGACCTGAGCTGAAGTCCAGGGCTTAACCGAATGAGCCACCCAGGCACCCCTTAAAAATTTTTTTAATAAAATAAAATAAAAAATAAAAATTCAATAAGGAAACTAAATAATAAAGTCAAAGAATTATTACAGAAGGTAGAGCAGAAAAACAAAGGGGAAAATTAGTAAAAAATTACATATAATATATATGTAATTCCAGACTAAATATAGTACAAGCCTACATTTTAAACTTGTATACTAAGTGTCCAGCACATTAAATGACAAAAAGACCACACCTAGACACATGCTTGAAAAATTGAATACCACAATGAAAGAAAGAAAATCCTAAAAGCTTTCAGAGGCAATAATAACTGAAACAGAAGAAAAATCAGAAAAATCAGATAAGCATTAGACTTCTGATCAGCAATACTAGAAGCTAGATGACAATGGAGTAATCCCTTTAAAATTCTAAAGGAAAATTATTCCCACACTAGAATTCCATACCCAGCTAAACTATCAATTGAGAAAAGCAAGTAGAGGGTAAATACATTTGCATATATTCACAGGCTGAGAGAATGTAACCCCCTTCAAAATTTTTAGAAAGATAACTGAAGATATACTTCAGCAACTGTATGTCCAGCTGGAAGAGCAGAGCAATCCTGAAAAATGGTAATACAACTAGACTGAGAGAACCTAGAAGAGAAGAAGGGTAGTCTAATAAAATGTGAAAAGTAGCTCTAGGAGGAGAATAATTAAGAGCATGGATAACCTTTAGCCTATCAACAAAAGTAAATTCTGCAAAAAAAAAAAAAAAGTAAAATCAAAACGTCATCAAATGTCAAAAGTTTGACAAGAAGCTCTCAGACTAAGTATTAAACAAACCTACATATGGTCATTGATGGGCTATAAGAAAATTCACTTTATCTTGATGCTTGCAACACTCCCCTCCTCGTGGCTTAGGACACTGGACCTGAAGAGATGCAAATGTAACCCTTAGCAAACTGGCCCAGGATGGAACACTATGTACAAATCACAACAATACATATATAATTTATTATAATTATATATTAACTAATTATGTATAATTATAATTATAGATATATAATTGTATGTATAAATGTATATAGATAGATGAACATTGGATGTACGTATAGATGTTTTAGAGACATATAAATGTTGCATGTGTGTGTATGTGTGTGTATATATATATATATATATAATTATTGGTTCTCAAATTTTAGGTCAGCAAACTCCAGAATTCTTGGCTATTACTACAAAATAAAATGTAAATGTTAACAACTCTGACCACGTACAAGTAAAAGTGTAGTTGGTGGAAAGCAAGATGTCATAGCTAAAAGCAAAATGTGAATTTGGGGAATGAGGATATATTGCCAAAAGTTAGCAGGGAAAAAAAAGTTAGAGAAACAAGACATAGGAGTCCTAGTATACGTTTAAAGGTAAAAATACAGACAATAAAGGACTGTAAATATATATTAATGCATTACTAAAATAAAACAAATATTGAGAATAAAAACAGGAGGGGAGAAGTCAATATGCAGTGATATAAATATGTGACTTTAATGGAAGGCATTCAGTGGATGTGATATTAAGTTGATAAATTAAGAAATAAAGAAATACAAAGAAATATTATCCAGAGATGATGGTAAGTAGAAAAGATAAGAAAAGTTGATAAGAGAAAATCTAAAAATGAAAATGGTTGACTTCACCTCTTTGGAATGAGCTTGGAAATGTTGCTTTGAATTATGTGTTCCCTTCTGCTATTTGTTACAATCTTTACATGTTACTTTGATAGGACTTATTTTTTTCAAAATTAAAGAAATAATTTTAAATCATAAAGATTTTACTTAAACACAGAAAAAAATTGTCAAGATAATATAATTCTGGACTTGTCCACTTGTGGAGAAAATGATCAGACCTATTTCCTCAACACGCTTTGTGCAAGCTGGGATTTTAAGCACTCTATGTTCCTTGTTTCTAAAATTTACAGCAACATAAAAATTATAATGCTCATTTCACAGAGGTGGAAACTGAGCTTCAGGATATTTAACGAACAAAGGGGTTGAGTGGTAGAAAAAGAAGTTATTGCAAAGCCTTGGTTATTTTTTTTAAATATTTTTAAACAAAATGAGATAAAACATATTAGATGATCCCTCATATTATCATATTTGACATTCTCTGATTTCACAAGCAGAACACCACCAAAATCTTACTCAATTTTCCATGTCAACCTAAAAATCAATCCAGACATCCAAAAGGATGTGGGTAACTAGATAAGGTTTTATTTCCAGAGGTTGTGTAAGGTCCAGAAGGTTCCTTATCATGTACAGGTGCAGGGATTTTTCCCTTGCAGGCCTTTTCTACATCTGGTATGTCTGCGTAACAGTTATATATATTTTATTTGATTAACGTTTTCTTGAACTTTCAACACTTTTACATATAAAAATAATACACTGTTGTAGTATAACAGTAAATCAAACAACAAAGAAAAAGTCCCCTTTATCAAAGCTTAGTTTATGTTTATTTTAAGAATGTTCAAAAATCTACTCTATGCAGTTAGGTTTTACAGCTCAAGAAAACAAGCTCCAAATTTACAGATATTTCATAACATTCCTATCAGCATATAAGAGCTTCTTTCACAGCTGGCACAGAGTGTCCTTTCTTCTGTCTCTTCTAAATTGGTAGGAAGCTCCTTAGATCTCCTTTTGCGAACACTTTCTCTCCTGGCAGTGGGGAATCACAAAGGGGACGCTATTGATCTGGCGCTGAAGTGAAAATTTCCACACGATGAGATAGCTAACATAAGCGCAAGTTCAGGCAGGAACCAGTGACTTTATTAATTATTGCTGGCCATGTCATTATAAAAAATACTCAGGCTAAAAGGAAAAATACAGAATATACATATGAATGTGTGTGTGTGTGTGTGTGTGTGTGTGTGTGTGTGTGTGTGAAGTAGAGATGGGGGGAGACAGAGAGAGAGAGAGAGAGAAAGAAAGGGGACAAGAGATGAGAATGAATGCCATCCTGTAGACACCCCACCAGCACTCACCAGAGGAAATCAAATTGCCGCCAGTTTGGCTGGGGTTCAGTGCCATCTGCATAGTATTTAAAAGTGAGAGCCAAACTCTGAGCTATTTTATTGGAGTTAGTAAGGAAGCTCTCCAATCTATATCTGAAACTCAACCGTTCCAGCTTCTGAGCATCACTAAAAAGAGTTACGGAGGTCAAGGAACTTAAAAACAGCATGAGGAGCCGCTTTGCAGTCCATATAGAAGTAGGAATCAGTAGCCTGAGCATTTACAAAGGCCATTTGGTCTCTAATGAATTGTGGGGAAATCCTGAGGCAGTTCTTGGGGAGAAAGGCATGAGATAGAGGGTAATAATAACACTAATGGACAAAATATACAGAGTTCTTACTCAAAGCCCAGCACTGTTTTAAGGTTTATACATTCACTAATTCATTCAATCCCCATAGCAACCTCATGTGATAAGTATTACTATTTTCCATATTTTGTAGATGAGGAATCTCCTAAAAGGAGTTCCTCAGACAGAAATTTTCTTCTTCATGTTGGTTTTTAATTTTTGTTCCCTCAGAACCCAGGACTTGTTCTTGTTCCCAAGTGACTCAGAAGGGTGCAGATATGATTGTTTTTCTCCATATCAATGAAGTATTTAAGAAACACAAATTTGAATAGATTAGTAAGACTTATCCAGACATATAGTTAATAGTTATAATAGCTAACATTTATTGAATGCTTCCTATTGTCAAGCTCTGCTTTTCATATAAATTAAATTAGTCTCTGCAATGAACCATCAGGTAGATGCTATCATGACACCCTTTTACCCATGAGGAAACTAAGGCACAAAGTTTTAGGTACCCTGCCCAAGATCACAAAGCTAGCAAATAGCTGTGGCAGGACTGAACCCAAACCAACTGGCTCTTGAGTCTGTACTATTATTCTGGTATCCATTGCTGCCCTCAAAATTTAGTGGCTAAAACCAAAAATTTATTATTATTTCTCTCAGTTCTTTGGGACAACTGAGCTCAATAAGTGCTATCACTTAGGATCTCTCAAGCAGTTATAATCAGATGCCAGCTGGGGCTGGAGTCAAATGAACACATAACTAGGCTGGACATCTAAAATGGCTTTTCACTCACAAATTTAGCACCTCAGCAGGGATGGCTAGAATTGCTAAGGGCTGCCTCTACTTCTCTCTCTGTCTCCAGTCTCTCCGTATGGGTAGCTTCGCCTTCCTCACAGCATCAGGGTCTCAAGATCATCAGATTTTGTTACATAGCAGCTGGTTTCTCCCTGTGTGACCAATCCAAGAGGCCCAAGAAGAAGCTGAAAAGTTTGTTTCTACCTAGGCTTGCAGCATTAATTTCTCTGCATTCTATTGGTCCAAAGCCAGTCACAGGGCCCACCCAGATTCAAGGAGAGGGGATGACACAAGAGTGTAAATGCTGAGAAGCATGATTCGCTGGGGGCCCATCTTTGGTGACCAGTACTTTAGCTCCTAGATACAATTATTTGCTGTTTGTACTGAACACTGCAGAGATGGAGATTCCAGACCAGATTGAACAAGGAAAAACAATGCTACTGAAAATATGTACACAGGAAATCCTTTCCAAAACAATTGTCTTTTTCTACTAGAGAAATCTGCAGAGGTGGCACTGAGTTGCCTCAAGAAGATATCAGTGACAGAAATTCAAAAAACGTCTGGAAAGACTCTAAGTCTCATTAAGAAAGATAAAAGTCAGCATTTTCCTTATTCCTTTTGCTCTTTGGAACAAAGTCTGAAGTCTCCCTAGAATACAAGCATTTTCCTGATTGAGTTCATGTCCTAGCTCCGCTGCTAATTAGTCTTGACCAAGTCACTTAACATTTCAGCAACAGTATCCTTTTCCTTTAAAAAGTGATTATAAGTTTTCTACGTCATGGAATTCATGGGAGGATCAAACAAGATTATGCACATGAAGGTACTTTGAAAACTGAGAAGCAAAGCACTTCTCATTGTTGGATCTTGCTTTTGGTGGATTATTGGTTTGATGTACATCTCCTCCACTGCCCTGAAAGCTCCATGATATCCAGGATTCTTATACACTGCAGCATCCTCAGCAAGTGCTGAGCCCACAGTTAAGACCACATGCTTTACCATCTAAGCAGGAAGATTTTCAAGAGTGAAAGGGGACATTTTAAATAGTTATGTATATGCCAACAGATATAGGAAAAGACATAAAGTTATCCTCTCCTTGTGAACACTCAATCAATATTTGTTCAACATAGTACTTATTTTTATTATTTATTTTTGCTCATTGTGAATCTTACCATTCTTTTTCAGCCACGCTTCCCTCACTGTCATCCCATTTTATCTTTATTTCTGAAGTCAGAACTTGAATTCTATCCCATCTCTAATGGTAAATGAGCTCTTTCATTAATAGATTATCATGACTCTGAATGTCAAGCTACTTCCCAGGAAGTAGACTTCCATTTTATTAATTCCATACATAATTGTTTAGTATGTATATTTAGTAGTTTAGTAGTATGTTTAGCCTGTCACACAGCAAGCTCTGCCCTCCCTGGACTAGGCGGTAGTGACCAAGACAAGGAAAACCCCTGTCTTCCAAAAACTTCTATTCTTTGGAGTTAGACAAACAGTATATACACAAATAGGACAACCTCAGATTGTGGTACATCTATAAAGGCTATGAAATAGGAAGCTTTGGTAGTCAGTAATTCAGGTTTTAGAAAAGGCAGTTTAGAGAAAGGAGAAGCTGAAATCTGAATGAATGAAAAGCCCAAGCATACGAAGGGTGGGGGAAAATGCTCGAAGCAGAGAGAGCAGCTTATATGAAAGTCTGAGGGAGGACAAGCATGACAGCACACCCAGGAATGGAGAAGTTATATGGCCAGAGCCCATAAACAAGAGTAGAATGGTACAGTTGAAGTTGGAGAGAACTGGCTTTGAGGTCAGATAGGCCCATCTTCAAATGTCAACTCTCCTTCTCCCAAGAGAGTAAACTGGGCAAGTAGTTTACATTTTCTGGGCCTACTTTTCAGGGTTGATATGAGGAGGAAAGAAGATAAATGTATGTGAGGGGTCCTACACAAAGTCAGTGTCATATAAACAGAGAATGCTATAAGAGTTAAAAAATTACCTTGAGTTTCCCAAATAAATGCTCTTAAAATTATCCATAAAAAGCTGTCTTTGTAACCTATCAACTCAAGGAACTAGACCTAAAAATCAAAACTAATATGATATTACATTGGTTTTTTATTTTTATATTAAATATAGATTGGACAGAATATAGATTGGAATAATCACTTAGCATTTCTGGAAACTCCTCTAGCATCCCAAGCCTGGTGCCCTTTACCTGTTTCCTAATCCCCTTGTCTCAGTGCCCCTCACACATCCCTATTAATTTTCTGAGTAATACAACTAGTACTCAAGCATCAGGTTCCCTATCCTCTTTTTAACTCCCACCACATCTTACTCTGTACTTTCATAGAATAAATACTGCTCTTTCAAAAGAAATCTTAAACTAATCAGTCTGCGCTGAAAAGAATTAAGCCTTCTGGTTAGAACTTGGACTTTTTGTACTTGTCCTGAGCTATACCTATTGTGCAGGTGCCATTCCAACCTCTCTACACTGAAACGGACAGCATACAAATTCCTTTGTGCAGCTCTGCAGGTGCATTAATTATAGACTACCTGGATACATCTAGAACACTTGGCAGTAGCAAGACTGTAGTTAATGTTCTGTTAAACAATGTCTCCAATGGTGTATGTTGTGGAGAATTATAAGAGACAGTTAGATAATGGCTTAGTATAATCCAGAAGTCATTTGATCACCCCAATTGCATCCCTACTCAATTTTGTGGCAAAATAAATCTTTTTTCTTTGATAATAATTCTTCAAAACTGATAATAGGTATCAACCTTGGAACAAGGTAGGAGAGAGTTATATTTACTGCCATGAAAATAATTTCTAGGAAGGGAAATTCATTAGCATTACTGAAATGTTGGCTCTTGGATGCATGTGCCCTAGTTCCTCTCTGAAGCCAGGAATCCCAAAGGCATTTTCTTACTTTGATTTCAAATGTGGAAAAATTCAGTACTGCCAAAGACTGTATTTTTAAAAAAAGGGGAGATGAATCTGAGTGGATTTTTTACCAAAAGCATAAGAAACTGAACCAATTTGAATGACCTATGTTGAAAATTAAAAAGCACTCATGTGGAAGAATCAGCATGTGGATCTCTCATTTGAAAAAGAATAAAGGTAATTAAATCATCCTTTTTTAGTTAGTCCAAGGAAAACCCACTAAGATGAAACCAGTTTGCCAGCTCATTAGGCAAAATACATAAAGGCAGTCAGAATTATGTTAGCTTCCTTGAAGCTCAGGCTAAGAGAGTGGACCAACCAATATAGAAAGACTGGCCAGGTACATGCCCCTCAGCCCATGGGGAATATCTCTACCAGAGGAATCTCCTGTTCACCTACTCTTCTTTTTATTCAGCTAAGAAAAAAATTTTAAGTTATTCCTGGACTCATGGAGGAAGATGCAGATGATAGCAGGGGCTAGAGGTTTTCTTAGTAGAAGGAAAAGAAACTTAAGGAATTACACTTTTGGAAATCACCATTTCCAGAGAAAGCAAGTTTTCAGTTACTTCATTTCATTTGTCTTGTAATAAAAATGAAGAGATATCAAGGAAGAATTTACAAAGGAAATGACTACGCTTTAGCAGCTCCTTCAGTTCCGTAATTGGGCCATCAATCTCTAATCAACACAGCCATGTTGAACATTTTTCGAAAAGGGATAAAGCAGAGAAAACAAGAAAGGAATTCACTGGGAAACAAACAGACATGTGCTAATACCTAAATTTAATATTCACTTTGAACTAGGTTCTTTTCTTGCTCCTCCATGTTTACTGCTTCCAAAGAACATAGCCCAAGTCTCATGAGAAAAAAGCTCACTGTCATCTCTCTTGGTAATTTTATTTAAAATCCCATCACCACAGACTTGGAAAAATATGCTGGCTTAAGGGAAATAGATAATAGTATTCCATTTACCTCTGGAATGCTTTAAAAAATGCATTTTTCTTAAAGTTAAAACCTTTCAGGTTTCCATCAAAAACTTCAATTACATTTCCTAATCATTAGTACCTCTAGTGTGCCTCAGCCCCAGTCTCACTCTTGAGTCCCATGTGCAGTCTCTCATGGGATGGCGTCACTGAGATATCTCCTCAGCACTGGAATGTACACTGAATGCATAACCTCCTCTTCAGTTTCCCCATTATGGCACAAATAGACCTCTGGGTTTTTTCACTTCCACTCTCAAATCATTTTGGAGATGTTACTCCCTTCCTTCATAGATAATTCAATTCCTTTTGTTTCAATCACTATGTATTGGACCCCAATAAGCACATGAGATACAAAGCTAAATAAAAGAACAATCCTACCTTCAAGAGACTCAGAGTGTGATGTGAAGGAAAGACACATATGCAAGTGACAGCAACACAAGTTGGACTAAGATCAGTTCTAGCGTAGACATGCAGAGTGAAATGACTGAGGAGTGGTTTCAACAGGCAGAATGTGAGGGAAAGCATTCGAAGCAACTGTGACAACAGGAGCACAAGCAAAGCAGGAGAGACTGGGGAGTCTATTCAAGGAAAGGAAAGTGATCTGTGCATGGAATATATGATGGAATGCCTCAGACATGAGTGTGGATGGCTAATCCATGCCCCCTCTGCCTATCATATCACTGACTGCAAGCCTTCACTTGCCCTGTATTCTTGTAACAAATTTCCTCTTATCCATGTTGCCAAGAAAAGATTTTTCAGTCAGTTCATCTCTTTTTTTTTATCTGTTTGATTAGATTATAAGCCCTTTAAGAAAGAAGCCATGTCTTCTGTGTTTTTTGCACTCTCCAAATAAAACAAGTATTGTACACAAAAAGCAGTCCCCACTTCGTGGTCATTCTGCGTTGCCCTGGGTATGCTTCCCCAGTGCCCATGGTTTTCTAGGCAATTTTTTTCACTAGTGAAGACTCCACCACAAAGTCAACATCCTTAGGAATTATCACTAGCTAGAAAGGTGGGCTCAGGGAAAGAAACCCATTTTTTTTCTAAATAAGAAGGAGGCCTGGAACATTATAACATAAATGATTCCCTGATTATTAGAAAATGGGGGAAATCTTAACATTCTAAGAAACTCCTACTACCTATTCCAACAATCGTCTCAAACAAACAATGGATTATGAAAGTCCAATTTCAAGATCTACTAAAAACCATCAGCCTGAGACATTTTATTCTTTTTTTATCTCCTCCTACAACAATATTTCACAGTTCAAGTTTTGTCTTTACTTGTCCTTTTTACAATCTTTTTCACAATTTTAAGGAATGCAACATGCATTCTGTAGAAGGAAAAAAAAGATAGGATAGCACCAGATTTACTCTGACCTTTTTAAGGTTCCAAATTTAGTTAGTTAGCCATTTCTATCCTCCTAGCTTTTCAGAAGCTTATGTGTTGAAAGAACTAAAAATGGCAAACCCCTCCAAATTACCAGCATTTAAAAGGTTAAACAGTTTATTTTTATCTCACTAGCAGAGAATCAAAACTCCAATGTGTTCAGGCTTGCTATGACAAAGATCACAGCAGGAACCTAGAAATTATCTGTTCTTAACCCTTTCCATTTATAATACTCAGATCTCACACTGGGCATTTTCTTCCCAAATTTTGCAAACTGTCCAACTATGGCTCTCAAAACTGGTCACAAGGCAGCACAGCTGCTAGCTTTCTTCCTCGGGGTTGATCATCTCTGTCCATAGGAGCCCAGAATGCAGGATTCAAAGTCCCTCGAATATGGAAGTCTCACTGTCAACAAACAGACCCCACCCTCTAGGCTGCTTCAGGGAGCACATGATTTTTCTATGTAGGGCAGCTTTTCCCTCAAATGAACTTTCTGATTCAGGTTGATGGATTGCTTTCTCTGGGACAGAAATAACTATTTTCAATGATATTGAGTGAAGCAAGGAACAGATTCACATACCTTTCCTGCAAAGAAGTACAATGTCATAAAGATAAAACAGTAACAGTACCATTTATGAGGTATATGCTTTACTTCTCTGTCTCTGTCTCTGTCTCTGTCTCTCTCTCTCTCTCTCTCTTTCTCTCTCTCTCTTTCTCTGTCTCTGAAGATTAAGCAACAATTACTTTTCTAAATTCCCCACTTTGGGGCACATGTGTAAAAAGTGAGAATCCCAACAGTAGATGGTAGAGACTTTGTCTTGTCACCTATGAATGAGGCTTGTGTGAGACTTCTCCTTGTTCAAGGGAAATGGGGTCACCAAGAGGCAAGGCTCAACAAAGGAAGGGACACATCCAGCTACTTAACAGCTTTGATCCTTTCTTCTCCTTCTCGGACTACACTCAATTTTCTACCAAAATAGCCATGGCTTGTCTTTTCTTACCCATTTCAAAACCTGCTTTGAGAACACATAAATGGGTGGCATAATTTCCAAGCATGAGAAAAGCGAACTACCCACTCTCACAAAACAAAGAAAGCCCGCTGGGCTGTTAAAAAATGAAAGAATTAAAAATGGAGCTTTTTGTTTCTAATAGGAGAACGCTTGATTTGGCCTTCGAAGGCATGGTTTAGGCTTTTGTGACCTACACTCTGAGAGCCAACCTGGGAAGCATAGTTAGTAAGTGTGATTAAAATACAGGTCTCAGATAATGAAATTCACTACTTATGCAAACGTGATTCTCTCTGGGGTCCTAAAACTACACCTCTATTCTCAGAAAACAAAAACGTAAGTGATAATAATGTGTTACATTCCCTGAATGTATCAACCTTACAAAACCACTGCTTGCCTAGGTTTTAAAAAACGTATGGGCTCTCTTCAAGGAATTTTCCTGTGTAATATAAAAGTTCTCTTTTTTGCCACCTTCAGAGCACAGGGATGATAGGGAGGCCAATCTTATGTAGAGTTAAGTTGTAAATTCAGCATGTAAGGCAAAAATTATATAGTCAAAATTACCTTTGAAAATCCCTTATATTATCCATAAAGTAGAGTATACATATTTTTGTATACATAACATTTTACAGTTAATTTTTATTCATGCTAAATCATGGGAACTTCAATCCTGGATTAATGGAAGGAATAAAAGAAATCTGTGAAATCTACACAGCTCTCTGGGTATTCAAAATATTCTGTAGGAAAAGATACAGAATTGTAAATCTTCCATTTGCTTACATGTTTCACTCTATTCTCTGTTAATATTTAGCCTCCACAGCCTTAATATATGGTAACAGATTTTTTTGTAAGCATTAAATAAAGCAGCATCAAGCCATACCCCAAAACATGTATATGCAGGCTTGATGTGACTTTGCCGTGATCAGTTATGATTTTACAATCCAAATCACTTTATAAAATGTATTCACAGCCATTATATTATCTAATTCTTATTAGGTAACAGGACAAGCATGAGCATTCTTAACCTGGAGTTTAAGCTACTTGTTCAAGGTCAGTCTGCTCATTAGAGGCAGAACTGAGAATTCAAACCAGATCATCTTATTTCCAGTTCAGTGCTTCTTCCAAAGGATCGTACTATTTAGAAGGCAGTTGACACAGAAATTTAGTGCACCTTCTTTTGGGGGCCTATCTGGTGTTTAAAAAAAAATGGAAAGAAGAAGGAAGGAAAAGCAAAGCCTGTTATGGTCACCCATATTTTGAGATCCACTTTGGGAGGAGAATGAGATTTTGAACACACAAGAAAGATATGATAAAAAAAAATATGGATGGTTTCTAAGAAATCTATGGAAAAAGAAGAAATAAGATCCTAGTAATCTGGCAATGTTTGGACCTTCAAATACCTAGACTTACCCTGACACTAACCACAGCTAAAATATAAATTGTGTGCTTGCCCTTAAATACTTTCCAAAATATATAAAGGGAGAAGGAGAAAAAGAGGAAATGAAAAGAAAGAGGAATAGAAATAAAACATACCAACATACTCTCAGATATCATTTCTTCAGAATCTGGAGTCTACTCAGAGCCCACTCTCCCCTCTCAGCTCCTTTTTACCCCAATAGCCACACATGAACACACAATAATCATCCACATTTATATTTTAGGAAGTGCAGGAAAAATAGAATTCTACTTTTGGATTATTTAATAAAAAGCACTACAAATTGACATCATGAACTAAACAGTCAAGGGGCTTGCATTCAGTAGGATTTTTTTTTTTGTTTTATTTTGTTTTGTTTTGTTTTTTGAAAGAGAGAGAGAGAGAATATGCAGGGCAGAGAGAGAAAGAGAGAAAGAATCTTAAGCAGGGTCTACACTCAGTATGGTGACTGATACAGGGCTGGATCCCATGACCCTGGGATCATGACCTGAGCCAAAACCAAGAGTCAGATTTTCAATCAACTGAACCACGCAGGCACCCCAGGATGGTTCTGTTTTAAAACTGGCAAAGGAAAATAATTACTCTTGGTATAGAGGAAATCCATTCAGAGATTAATATTCTTCCTTATTCTAATGAGAAAGTAGTCAACGCTGGCCATAACCAAAAGGATTTTTCCCCCCAGATTGGGATTAGCTAGTCCATTTTCATGAATTAACAGCAGATATTTCTCATTCTCATTCCCACACTAAAATGGAAAAATTACATGTACTCCCCAAAAAGTCTTGGCAGAGTGGGACAAAATGACATTTTGATGAAAAACAAAATTAGTAAGATAATTTTTTATCACTTAAGTAAGCAAGTGCATTATAATTAGTATTATCCTGGAGTTGAGGGGATCTAGTGTATCTCACAAGTAAATGTTGACCACTTTCATTTGTAAGGAGATGAAGAATACGTTAGTTTCCTTAGTGCTGGAACTCCTGTTAATAAGCAACTGGAGAGAAGAAATACGGCTGAAGATGGGGAGAGAAGGTTGGAGAAGAGAGGAATCAGTAAGAGAGGATAAGGAAGAAAATTCTTAGGGAAATTGGTGAAATATTTCAAGAGTTTAAAGAATGTCTTAAGAATTTAAGAACAAAATTCCCTGATGTCAATTTCAATTATCTTTTAAATTACTTCTGTTATTTAAAACTCTTCTCTCTCTCTCCCCATCCCAATATAGGTGGTTGTGTGTATCAGGTGGGAGTTTAAATCTGTTATCTCTATGAATACTTTGGTAGAAGAGGTTTTGGTTGAAATCAATACAAGCTGTTTCTCATCTAAGTTTTCCAAGTGTAGGATAAAGTAAACAGAGACCGAGGGGCCATCATTAGCACTCATTCCTTCTTTTAATCAGGAAATATTAATTGAGTACCCACTATGTATTACTCCATTCTAAGCAAGGAGGATGGAATGCTGTGCAAAACACAAATGCCCTTTTCTCATAGTTTAGATTCTAGTAGGTAAGAAAGATAACAATAAATCAAAGTACGTAATAATACCATGTAATACTAAGAAAGAAAGAATATTTTGAAGGCAACTAGAGAAAAATGACATTACATATCATGGAACAATCATAAATATTTCCACTGACTTCTCATCTGAAAAAGAAGTCAGAAGACAATAAAACATCTCTAAAGTGCTAAAAGAAAACAATTGTCATTTCACAATTCTTTATCACAAAAAAAACTCTTCAATATAAGGGTGACTAATCTGAGAAGTCTAAATACTATACGATTCCAACTACACGACATTCTGGAAAGGGTAAAACATGAATACAATAAAAATATTAGTGATTGTTAATGGTGGGGTTTAGAGAGAGGAATAGGCAGAGCACGAAGGATTTTTAGAGCCGTTAAAATAATTCATTTGATATTAAAAGTGGATATCTATCATTAAACATTTGTTCAAAGGCACTGAATGCAACACCCTTAGGTAAATATGGAATTTGGGCGATTATGATGCAGCAATGTAGGTTCATCCTTGATTTAAAAGAAAAAAAATGTGCCACTCTGGTGAGTAATTTTGATTATGGGAGGCAAGGGTATAAGGAAAATCTCTGTACCTTTCACTCAATTTTCATATAAAACTTAAAACTGCTCTCAAAAAAAATAAAGCATTTAGAAAAAAATAGATAGGACTTGGTCTAAGCACCAAACATGAGACCATCTTAATGACCAAGCTGTGCAATCTTGAATCTAGTCTGATGTTAAAGGACCCGATATTCAGTGGGGAAATAGGGGTTGATAAAAAACACAGTTGAGGGCAGCGCTTAGCAAAAAATTAGAGTCCTGGGCCACCTGGGTGGCTCAGTCGATGAAGCATCTAACTTTGTTCAGGTCATGATCTTGCAGTTCGTGAGTTTGAGCCCCTTGCCCGGTGCTGTGCTGACAGCTCGAAGCCTGCAGCCTGCTTCAAATTCTCTCTCTCTCTCTCTCTCACAGACAAGAATAAATAAACATTTTAAAAAGAGAGAGGAAAAAAAATAGAGTCCTGTTTAAACTCTGAGTGGCTTTTAAATCCTTCAATAAACGTATCACATATTTTTAAATGACGATGAAATAGAAACTTTTTCAGATATAACTGAGAAAAACGTATTGCCAATAGATGTGCATTAAAAGAACTTCTTCAAGATGAAGGGAAATGATAGCAGATATGAAGTCAAGTCTATATAAAGAAATAAAGAGCACCAAAAATGGTAATTAAGTGTATAAATAAGAAGCTCTTTTATCTTCTTCCTGAAATTTTCTTAAATGACAATTGACTGTCTTAAACAAAACTGTGGTAATAAAAGTCAGAAAAGAGTAGTTACCTTAAGGGGAGGGGTAACAGTGCAGATGTTCCATATTTTGATCTAGGTAGAATTGTATGGGGGTATATGTAAGTTAAAATCCAACAAACTTATGCAAGTCATTACTGCATGTAATTGTACTTCAATAAAATAGTATTAGAATTTTAAAAAAAAATGTCCTGGGGCTGGGGGGAGGTGGTGGGAACAGGAATTAATTATAAATGAGCATGAGGGATCTTATTAGGAGTATCGGAATGTTCTAAATCTGATTTATAGTGACAATTGTACCACTCAATAAATTTGCCAAAAAAAATTTTTTTAAAGAATTTAAAATATATAAGGACACAGAAAGGTTTAAAGTGATATAAAAAGATATAACAGGAAAATAATAATTAAAGAAAGTAGTGTAGTTGCATTAATATTGATCTAGGGGTGCCTGGGTGGTTCAGTCAGTTAAGTGTCCGACTCTTGGTTTCAGCTCTGGTCATGATCTCAGTTTCTGAGTTTGAGCTCCACATTGAACTCTATGCTGATAGTGCAAAGTCTGCTTGGGATTCTCTCTCTCTCTCTCTGCCCTCCCCCTGCTCGCACTGTCTCTGTCTCTTTCAGAAGACTTTAAACTTTAAAAAATATATTAGTCAAAATAATCTTTAAGGAAAAATTATTATAGATAAGAAGTTGTGTTATATAACAATAAAATGTTTAATAGACCAAGAAGGCTTTAAGATGTAGCCTTGAAGTTAAAGCAAAATTTGACAGAACTACAAGAAAAAAATTTTAAACTATCTTCATAATAGAGCATCTCAACAAATCTTTCTCAGAAATTAATAGATCAGACAGAAAAAGTAATCAGTAAGGTTATGTAAGATGTGAGGAGTAAAATTAATAAGCTTGACCTAATGGACATATATAGACTATTCAACCCAACAATTGGAGGTGTACATTCTTTTCAGGCACAAAAGGTGCCTTCATGTATATTTACAGACTGACCATGTGTCGGACCATAATTATAACAAGTCTCAAACAATTCTATTTGCCTCAAAACAATGAAATTAAAAAGTCAATAATCAAAATCTTACTTGATAAGAACTATTTAAAATGCCCTTCTAAACTACTGGTTGGCCAAAGAAGAAAAAATAATGTAAATAATATCATTAGAGGTGGGAGTGTTGCTATCAATCAGAGCAGAGAAATGGTGTGGTTTTTAGGGGGGAAATGTGGCATTCATGAGATTTAGGTTTTGTTTTGAGATGAGGGATACAGGGGCACCTAGGTGGCTCAGTTGGTTAAGCAACAGACTCTGATTTCAGCTCAGGTTATGATCTCACAGTTCTTAAGATCTGACAGCTCAGAGCCTGCTTGGGACTCTTCCTTAAAAAGCGGAGGGGTGGGGGGAGCTGATGCTGGATATAGTTGTGTGTTTGTAGAATAATGAGGAGGAAGGATCCTTACGAAATGGGGGAAATGATGCTGCTTGGGGCAGGGGGCATGTAACTAAAGAGGCAGAGTCCTTAGGAATGGTAGATGGATAGAATCCACTACACAGTGGAGAAGTTTCCCTTATTGTCCATACACTGCAACAGGAAGAAAGGCAGAGGCTATAGGAACATATGCAAGTAGATAAGGAATTTTGGAGATGAACAGCTCTGATTGCTTACTGATTTTCTCAGTAAGATAAGCAACAAGGTAATCAATTTATAGTAAGGAATGGGAAAGCTATGTTGGAGGTTTGAGGGGAAAAAACAATGTGTGTGAACTTTATCTTGGTGAGTGGGACAAAGATTAGGGAAATACAGTGAGGTTATCATTAGGCAATTCTAAAGCCCTCTTAAAATTTTTACTCATAAATTTAAAGGGAGTTCAGCAGCCAGAAAGTGTATTTATTTCTTTAGTCATGATAAATTGTTCTGGAGCATTGCTAAGTGTGCAGTGATCTAGATACACCCAAAAGTTGGGATTTTGCCAAGAGGGGAAAAAGGAGGAATAAACCACCAGGAGAAAAACAGAAGGAATCCCAAGGATGGACAACAGAATCTAAACTCGGTAAGAGGAATGTAAAGCTCAGGGAAGGTAATCAACAGTGTAAATAAAGGCAGTTGCATCAAATGTGACCTGAAAATATAAGCTCACTAATCCATTTCAGAAATGTTGGGGAGCTTTTTAAATTTCCTGAAGTCATGTATATAGAATTTCTAGTTTATCTTCACTATATTTTAAAAAAGCAAGGTGTCATATCCTGGCATCTAACAATGAAGTTTTAAGCCACTGTATATTTTATCTAATTTCATTTTCATAACAACCTTAATAAATTACAGACTTAAATTCCCTGGGGGTGGTGGCCATGTTTATCTTGATCACTGCCATATCCCTGGCTCTTAGCAAAGTATCTGGCCCACAGAACATGCTTAATAATTATGTCTTTAATATATTGATTAATCTTTAATTTAAGGAATAAAAGATAAAAGCCACAATGATTCCAGAACTTTTCTAAAGTTCAAGAAACAAAAATAAACAGAGCCAGTTTAGAACTCAGTCTTCTTACTTCTAGACCAATTCCTTTTCCACTGCCCCATTGCTACCCTGGGATAGATAACATGAGACCAAGGTGGAGGCAGTGAATTATCCTAAAGAAACCACCTAAACCTCCTATGCTATCCTTGTGTACTTCTTCCTCAGTTGAGCTAAAGAAAAAGAAGCATGTGAAAAACTGGGGTAGATGGGGAAGTTGGGGGAGCGGAGACTCAGGAAATGATTCAAGGCCATATCCTTGAACAATGGTCCCCCCAAATTTTTTTATTTTGATCCACCGCTAAGATGCACATTGTCTTAATCGGTTCGGACTATTATAAGAAATATCACAGACTAGGTCGCTTAAACAACAGATATTTATCTCTTATAATTCTAGAGGCTGGGAAGTCCGAGTTCATGTTGCCAGCAGATTCATTGTGTGGTCAGAACCTCACTTCCTGGCTTGTACACAGTCACGTCCTCATTATATCCTCACATGTCCAGGAGACATCAATTTTCTTGTTTCTCTTTTTATAAGGGCACTATTCCCATTCCAAAGGCCTGATCTCCAAATACCATCACAACGGTGATTAGGGCTTTAATATCTGTATTGGGTGAGGGTGTGGGGAGACGATCTATAGCATATATGTTATACCACAACCCACCATTTATACCCACACATATACTTCCCTCCCTGCCATATACACACACACTGACACAAAAATTTCATGAAGCAATACTTATCCTTACTTATGGGTATTTACCCTTACTTCTGGAACATAAACTCTGATATTTCTTATTATATTATATTATTTTTATTCTATTTTTTAATGCTGGTAGTAATTAATTAGATTTTCCAACCCTCGTAGGTATCCATCTAAAGTTTGAAAAATACTACCATTAAATGACTTAAGTCCTTGCTATTCTTTCTCCTTTCCAGTTTTCCAAGTAGAAGGCAGTGGTCTCAATAACTTGTTTGTTGTTGTTTTACTACCTATGGGATAGCATATGATCACTGTCATAATAATGCAGTCACCTTACCTTCATAAAATACTTTATAGTGTTCTGAATGCTGACTCCTACTTTGTTTCCATGCAACACCCCCATGCTGGTGACTTAAGCAGAGAAATGCATTATCTACATTTTATAGTTTAGCAAAGTAAGGTTAAAATACATTAAATGACTTGACCAAAGACACAGAGTCAATTAGCAGCAAATCTATAACTAGTAACTGATTGTCTTGCCTCCAAATCAGTATTCTTAATTGTGTCTTTATCACCAAAAACCAAAATGTGAGACAACAATTGAATTTTACTACACTTTTGGGAGACTCAGAATAAAGGAAATAGAAAAAGGATCCCGCTTGGAAATCAAAGGAGTGGAGAGAGGCATATGAGAGACAAGTATATGCTAATGTCCTATGGACAATGAGCTAATATTAATATATATATGTGTATGCATGCATACAAAGAAGGATAGCTTATTACTAAAATCATGTAAAACAATAAGCACTTATCCTTACTTGCTACCTCATTTATGTTGGACTAGCATTCAGACTTAAAACTAATGTCTTTGTTCTATTTATCAAATTAATAGAAGTCTGGTTTTAAACAATAATACATGAAAGATAAAAAGCTATTCAGAAATTCTTGCCATTTAAGGAAACCATGCCTTCATTCTCTTTGGCATCATGAGAAATATTCCCTCAGGAAATTAAAAATCATCCACCACTGTGTGCCTATCTTACTGCCATGTTACAATTACAGAAGCACTAAAGATTAGAAGACAAAAGCTTAGCTGTTTTTAGAGACAAATTTATTACCTATAAGAACATAGACTATCTCCTGTTTTTATACACACTTTATAGATCCTAGGTAAAATAGATGGTGATAACAAAATAAACCTCTATTTAAATTGAATAATAGTAGAAAGTGAACAAGCACTGGTTCCAGATAAAACAAATAACAACAAGGAGAAACATGTGTGTTTTTCCTTTCTCCACTGTGTAATATTGGAAAACTCACACAATAGGAGCTATTTGCCTTGCCCGTCTTGGAAAATCAGCTTCTCTATAAGATTTATCAAGTATAAAGTTGGACCACTCCTGTAAGGAATAAAGTACTCAGGAAATGCAATGATACCAATCATAAAATTGTTTCAAGGAAGGTTTTAAGAATGCTCATGGGAAGCCAGTGGATGCCTCAGAACTTTGGAGCTACGTTGCAAAAATGTTGAATTGACAACTTTAGGAAACACTTTCAAGGTGATTTAAGGACAACCCTTTGGAATTTATTTTAAACAATGAAAATCAGGTTTAGTGACTCCATATGGAAAACCAAAGATTTAATTAGAAAAGCACTTAACATTGTGTGCTATATTATAAGCGTTCCTTTCTTGCACAGTGTTTTTATCATTTTTAACTACTCTCTTTGTGTAATCTTGTCCTGTGTTTACCCTACAATTCCCTTTTGTTTCTTTGTCAACACACTAACTACAAACAAGCAGATTCTATTGTTTCAGCTCACTCAGTGGCTCTTAGATTGTTCACTGAGATCACATCACAACTCTGCACAGCTGTTGGCAACATGTCTTGCCTGAAATAAACAAACAGATTTCATTTCTTCAATATAATTAGAGTTCAGCTAACTTATGTTACCAGTGAACTCAAATGTTCTTTTAAAAATCTAAAAGGTTTTAAATATAAGATACATCAGTATGCCGGTCTCCAGTGTCTTTTTCTAGGGTTAGGAATGGGATATGAATATTCATAATATTATTTACACGTACAAGCTAAACTTTTGAAACTAATGAATACTCTGCATTTTACTTTCAGTTACTAAATTCCCTGTGTAAAAACTGTCATACCAAGTGGAAACCTTGAAGTACTTTCATTCTCAGTCCAAGAGCTTCCCTACCTCTGCTTCAGGAGTGACTATAGTCCACCTCTCTGTTGCCTCATTGGTTGAAAGCTGGGCACGTGACACAGCAAGGCGAATCAGAGGGATTTTTGCTGGAAATAAGCACAGGACATTCTCTTTTTCTCTGAGATAAAAGCTACTTTCGACCAAATAATCATAAAGCTGACAGGTAACTATCTTTACCAATGCATGGAGAGAGTCTAACTCAGAAGGAAGCCAACTTGGAAAAAAGCAAAGCCAGACAAGGAAAGAGCAGTGCCCCAAAGATATCATTTCACCACCTGGATCCAGTAGTGCTTGAGCTAGATGTGGACTCTGAGTTCCAATTTTACATACTCTGGGTTTCTGTCACTTGCAAACAAAATGGTTCTGGCTTATTGTTACAGATGGCAAAGAAGATTAAGCATTGCCTTTCATTCTATGCCATATTCACAGAATGTTTTTTGAAGCAAAACTGTGAACTTGATCTCTTTGCCCCCTCATGCTCTTTACTCTGAGCCTCCTCTCAGGTCCAAGCCAGCTGCCTTCCTCTGGTCCTCTATATACCAGTCTCCTCTTGCCCAAATCCAAACCACCCTGCTCACAATCAGAGCACTGATAGAAATAATTTATATCTTAGTGTAAACATATTCACTTACTCAATCCTCTTAGGCGTGTTTGCAGGTTAAGATTGATCTCCAATTGCAGAATGTATGTCATATTGGAGTTTTTCATGTTATTTTATTTCTGCTGACATCACCACTTAATCTCCAGGCCTAGAAATCTCAAGTACCATTTCATATCCAAAAGGTGGAAACAACCCAAGTGTCCATCAACAGATGAATGGATAGCCAATGTAATCTACACACAATGGAATATTGTTCAGCCATATATGGAATAAAGGTCTGATACATGCTACAACATGGATGAACCTTGAAAACATTATGTTAAATAAAATAAGCCAGGCATGAAAGAACAAATGTATGATTCCACTTATCTGAAATATCTAGAATAGGCAAATATATGGACAGAAGGCAGATTAGAGGGAACCAGGTGTAAGGGGAAGGAAGATTGGGAGTTATCGATTAACTGGGTTTCTGTTTGGAGTGATGGAAAAGATTTGGAAACAGTGGTGATAGCCACACAACCCTGTAAATATAGTCAATTCCATTGAATATACCCTTAAAATGGTTAAAATGACATGTTTTATGTTATATATATTTTATCACAAAAAATTTTAAGTATACTATGATATTCTCTCCTATTGGATTACAAAGATCTAACATAGTATTCTAACACTATGTTAGTGTTATTGAGTCTACATGGAAATTGATAGTCCACACAATGCTGGTAGGAGTGTAAAAATGGTACAGTCCCTATGGAGTAGAATTTTAAAATATCTTTAAAAATTACATATGCCTCCACCTTTTAACTCAGCAATTCCACTTTTAGGTATCTATCTTATAGATAGGTTGTAAAATTTACAAAATGGATATGTCCAAGATGGTTCACATCAACTATTTATAACAGCTAGAAGGCTAGAAAGAAGCCAAAAACAATAGAGTAATGGAAATGACTCAGAGGTCCCCAAATTTTTTCTAAAGTCTTTAGTGTTTTCAAGAAATTAAAGGTTCACAGAAAAATTGAAAAGAAGGAACATAGATTTTCCATATTCCCTCCTACCCCACACATGTATAGCCTTCCCCATTGTCAACATCCTATAAGAGAGTGGTACATTTTTTGCAATTGATGAACCTACACTGACACATCATAATCACCCAAAGTCCATATTTATATTAGGATTCACTCTTGGTGTCTTACAAATGTATAATGGATTTGGACAAAAGTATAATGACATTTATCTGTCATTATAGTATCATACAGAGTATCTTCATTGCCCTAAAAATCCTCTGTGCTCCACTTATTCAATGCCCCCAACTCCCGATCTTTTTTCAGTCTCCATAGTTTTGTTTCTTCCAGAATGTCATATAGTTGGAATCAAATAGTAGGTAGCTTTTTCAGATTGATTTCTTTCACTTGGTAATATGAACTTCAGGTTCTCCATGTCTTTTAATGACTTGATAACTCATTTCTTTTTAGCACTAAATAATATTATTTTGCCTGTATGTACCATGGTTTACCTATCAATTCACCTATTGGAAAACATCTTGATTTCTTCCAAGCTTTGCCCATTATGAATAAAGCCACTATAAACATCCATGTATAGGCTTTTGTATGGACATAAATTTTCCAGCCCTTTGGGTAATTATCAAGGAACATGACTACTGGACTTCATGGTAAAAGCATGTTTGGCTTTGTAAACTGACTTCAACAAAGTGGCTACATCATTTTGCATTTCCACCTACAATATATGAGAGTTACTGTTGCTCCACATCCTCAACAGTATTTGGTGTTAATGTTCCAGATTTTGGCCATTCTAATATGTGTATAGTGATACTTCATTGTTGTTTTAATTTTCATGTCCTTAATGACATATGATGTGAAGCACTTTTTCAATTGGTTGTTTGCCATCTGTATATCTTCTTTCATGAAATGTCTGTTAAGGTCTTTAGCCCATTTTTTAATTGGGTTGTTTATTTTCTTACCTTTAAGTTTTAAGAGTTCTTTACATATTTTGGATAATAGTCCTTTATCAAAAGTGTCTTTTGCAAGTGTTTTTTCCCTAGCTTGTGGCTTGTCTTCTCTTTCTCTCGGCACTGTCTTTTGCAGAGCAGAAGCTTTTAATTTTAATGAAGTCTAGCTTATCAATAATTTGTTTATGGATTATGACTTTGATGCTCTATCAAAAAAAACTCATTACCATATCCAAGGTCATGTAGGTTTTATCCTGTTACCTTCTAGAAGTTTCACAGTTTTCTGTTTTATATTTTGGTCTGTGATCCACTTTGAGTTAATTTTTGTGAAGAGTGTAAGAGTGTAAGGTTTGTGTCTAGGTTCATTTTTTTCATGTGGATAACCAGTAGTTCTAGCACCATTTTTGAAGACTATCTTTGCTCTCTTGTATTGCCTTTGCTCCTTTGTAAAAGATGGGTTGACTAGATTTATGTGGATCTATTTCTGGGCTCTCTATTTTAGTCCATTGATCTATTTGTCTATTCTTTAATCAACAGTATAGATTCATAATAAGATTTGTAATAAGTCTTAAAGTCAGATTTGATAATTGTCCTTCAATATTGAGTTGGCTATTCTGGGTCTTTTTGCCTCTTTGTATAAACTCTAGGATCAGTTTGCCAATATTCATAAAATAACTTCCTGGGACTTTTATCAGAATTGCATTGAATCTATAGACTGAGTTGGGATTAATAGACATTCTGATAATATTGAGTCTTCCTATCCATGAACATGGAATATCTCTCCATTTATTTAGTTCTTTGATATCATTCATCAGAGTTTAGTAGGTTTCCTCATGTAGATCTTATACATATTCAGATTTATACCTAAATATTTCATCTTGGAGGAGGGTGCTAGTATAAATAGTATTGCAGAGCACCTAGGTGGCTCAGTTGGTTAAGCATCAATTTTGTTTCAGGTCATGATCTCACGGTTCGTGAGTTCAAACCCCACGTCAGGCTCTGTGCTGACAGCTCAGAGCCTGGAGGCTGCTTCGGATTCTGTGTCTCCCTCACTCTCTCTGCCCCTTACCCGCTCATGCTCTGTCTCTCTCTCTTAAAAATCAATGTTAAAAAAATTAAAAATAAATAAATAAACAGTATTGTGTTTTTAATTTTAAATTCCACTTCTTCATTGCTGGTATACAGGAAAACAATTGACTTTGGTATATTAACCTTGTATCTTGCAACCTTGCTATAAATGCTTATTTGTTCCAGGAGGAGTTTTTGGTCAGTTAATTCAATTTTCACATAGATTATTGTGTCATCTTCCAAGTGGATTTTATTTCTTTCTTACCAATCTGTATACATTTCCTTTCCTTTTCTCAGCTTATTGAATTAGCCAGGACATCCAGTATGATGTCGAAAAGAAGTGGTGAGAGAAGACACCCTTGACTTGTTACTGATCTTAGAAAGCTTCAATTTTCTTACCATTAAGTATGACAGCTAATATCATACTTAATGGTAAGAATGGTAAGAATATTCTTTATCTGGTTGAGGAAGTTCCCCTCTATCCCTAATTTACTGAGTGTTTTTATCATGAATGAGTATCGGATTTCATCAAATTTTTTGGTATCTATTGATATAATTGTGTGATTTTTCTCTTCTGGTCTGTTGACCTGATGGTACATTAATTGATAAAGAAATGTTAAGCCAGTCTTGCATACCTGGGATAAATCCCACTTGGTTGTGGTACATAATTCTTTTTATACATTGTTGGATTTGACTTGCTAATATTTTGTTTAGGATTTTTGCATCTATATTCATGAGAGATACTGGTCTACAGTTTTATTTTCTTGTAATGACGTTGTCTGGTTTTGATATTAGGATAATAATGGCCTCACAGAATGAGCTAGGAAGTATTCCCTCTGCTTCTATCCTCTGAAGGAGACTGTAGAGAAATGGTGTAATCTCTTCCTTAAATGTTTAATAGAATTCACCAATGAACCCATCTGGGGGTAATGCTTTCTTGCTTTCTGCTCTGGAAGGTTATTAATTACTGATTCAATTTGTTTACGAGATATCAGTCTATTTAAATTGTCTGTTTCTTCATGTATGAATTTTGGCAAATTGTGTCTTTCAAGGACTTGGTCCATTTCATCTAGGTTATCAAAGCTGTGGACATAGAATTCTTCATAGTATTTCTTTTTATCCTTTTAATGTCCATGGTATCTAGGGTGATATCCATTCTTTCATTTCTGATATTTGTAATTTGTGTCATCTCTCTTTTTTTCTTAGTTAGCCTGACTAGAGTATTATCAGTTTTATTGATCTCTACAAGAATCAGCTTTTGGCTTCATTAATTTTCTCTGTTGATTTCCTATTTTCAATTTCATTGATTTCTACTCTAATTCTTATTATTTCTTTTCTTCTGTTTAGTTTGCATTTAATTTGCTTTTCTTTTTCTAGTTTCCTAAGGTGGAAACTTAGATGATTGAGTTTAGATCTTTCTTCTTTCCTAGTATATTCATTCAATGTTATAAATTTCCCTCTAAGCATTGCCTCCACTGCATCCCACACATTTTGATAACTTGTGTTTTCATTTCATTCAGTTTTCAAAATATTTTCAAATGTCTCTTGAGATTTCTTCTTTGACACATATGATGTGTATTGTTTAATCTCCATGTATTTGGGGCTACATCAGTTATCTTTCTGTTATTGATTTCTGGTTTAATTCCACTGTGGTCTGAGAGCAGACACATGATTTCTATACTTTTAAATTTGTCATTGTGTATTCTATGGCCCAGAATGTGGTCTGTCTTAGTCATTGTGAACTGGAGAAGAGTATATATTCTTCTGTCTTAGATAAAGTAGTCTATAGATACCAATTGGTATCCAGTTGATTGGTGGCATTGTTGAGTTCAGTTATGTCCTTACTGATTTTCTGCCTACTGGATCAGTCCATGCTGATAAAGGGATGTTGAAGTCTCCAACTATGATAGTGGTGGATTTGTTTATTTATCCTTGCATGTCTACCAGGTTCTGTCTCCCATAGATTAATGTTCTTTTGTTAGTCATATACATACTAAGGAGTGTTATGTTTTCTTAGAGAATTAACTCTTTGTCATGGTAAGTGCACTTATTTACTGTTGATAACTGTCCTTGCTTTGAAGTCTGCTCTTTCTGAAATTAAAATATCTACTCCTGCTTTCATTTGTTTAGTATTTGCAAGTACATTTTTCTCCATCCACTTATTTTCAACCTATATGTGTCTTTATATTTAAAGTTGGTTTCTTATAGACAATGTATAGTTGGGTCTTGTTTTATGATCAACTCTGACAATCTCTGTCTCTTTAATTGGAGCTTTTAAACCATTGACATTCAAAGTGATTATTGATATCATTGGATTAAGAACAACCATTTTGTTACTGTTTTCTATGTGTTGCCCTCATTCTTTGTTCCTATTGTTTTGTCTTTCATTCTTTTTCTACTTTTATAGTTTTTGTTTGGTTGGTTGGTTTGGGGATTTTTCTGCCTTTATGGTTTTAATTAGATTTTATATTATTCCATTTTCTCCTTTTTCTTAGCATATCAGTTATACTTCTCTTTAAAATATTTTTAGTGGTTTTCCTAGAGGTCACAATATACATTTGCAACTAATCCAAATCCACTCTCAAATAACCCTATATCACTCCATTATTTCCAATCCTTGTATCATTGCTGTCATGTATTTCACGCATATATAAGCATACATAAGCAAATATATAGTACATACATAATAATACATAATCAAATATATTGTTACTTTGAACTAACTGCTGTCTGTCAGGTCAATTAAAAACAAGAAAATACAAGTTTTTCTTTACTTTCACTTACTCTTCCTTCAGTGCTCACAATCTTTCTTTATGTAGATCTGAGTTTCTGGCCTATATTCTTCTCTCTAAAGAAGTTTTTAGAGTATTTCTTCCAAAGCAGGTGTGCTAGCAACAAATTCCCTCAATTTTTGTTTATCTGAGAAAATCTTCATCTCTCTTTAACGTCTGAAGAATAATTTCACAGAGTAGAGAATTCTAGATTGGTGATTTTTTTCTCTCTCTCTCAATACTTTACTTGATTCTACTCTCTTCTTGCTTGCACAGTTTCTGAAGAGAAGCTGGATATGATTCTTTTTTTTAATGTTTTTTATTTATTTTTGAGAGAGAGAGAGACACAGCATGAGCAAGGGAGGGTCAGAGAGAGAGGGAGACACAGAATCCAAAGACAGGATCCAGGCTCTGAGCTAGCTGTCAGCACAGAGCCCGACGCAGGTCTTGAACCCACAAACTGTGAAATCATAACCTGAGCCGAAGTCAGACGCTTAACCGACTGAACCACCCAGGCACCCCTGGATATGATTCTTACCTTTGTTCTTCTATGTATAAGGTGTTTTTTTCCTGTGGCTTCTTTCAGGATTTTTGTTTTGTCTTTGATTTGCTTTAGATTGAAAATGATATGCCTAAATATAGTGGGGTTTTTTTCTTTTTTTAAGCACTTATCTTGCTTGGTGTTCTCTGAATCCTAGGTCTGATTGTTTAGTGTCTGAGAATAATTTGGGAAAATGCTCAGTCATTGTTGTTTCGATTATTTCTTCTATTTCTTTCCCTTTTTCTTTTCATTCTGGCATTCCCATTATGTGTATGTTAAATCTCTTTTAGTTGTCCCATAGTTGGATATTCTATTCTGTTTTTTAGTTTTGGTTCTTTTTGCTTTGGTTTTGGACGTTTCTATTGATATATCTTCAAGCTCAAAGATTCTTTTCTCAGCTATGTCCAATCTATTAATGAGCTCATCAAAGGCATTCTTTATTTTTGTTATGGTATTTTTTTTTTATCTCACACTTCTTTATGGTTCTTTCCTCTGGTTCTTTCTCTCTACTTCCATGGCTCATCTGTCCTTGCATGCTGTACTTCCTTATCCACAGAGAACTTCACATATTAATCATAGTTGTTTTAAATTGTAAGTCTGATATTCCAACATTCCTGCCATGTCTGATTCTGATGCTTGCTCTATCTATTCAAATTGCATTTTTTGCCTTTTAGTATTCCTTATAATTTTTTCTTGATTATATATGAGGCACCAGGGAAGAGAAAATGCTATAAATAGGCCTTTAGTAATGTGGTGATAAAGTGTGTGAAGGAGGGGATGATGTGAAGAGAGGGGAAGCATCCTATAGTCTTATAATTAGGTCTCAGGCATATAATAACACCTCTGGACTAGGAACTTCACAAGTGTTTCTCAGTCCCCTGCCCCTTAGATGGGATAGAATGGCTATGGCTGGCTAGGATTGGGTATTTCCCTTCCCCAGATAAGTTAGGCTCTGATAATACCCCAGCAGGTTAGATTCCAGTTAACTAGCTTCTTCTGAGGACAGGGATATGTAAGAAAAGTAAATTTTTTTAGCATTTATTTATTTTTGAGAGAGAGAGAGACACAGAGTGTGAGCAGGGGAGGGTCAGAGAGAGAGGGAGACACAGAATCAGAAGCAGGCTCCAGGCTCTGAGCTGTCAGCACAGAGCCTGACACAGGGCTCCAACCCATGAGGTGTGAGGTCATGACCTGAGCTGAAGTCGGCCACTTAACCGACTGAGCCACCCAGGCACCCCAAGGAATATGTAAGAAAAATAGAGTGCTCAAGCATATTTCAAAATGATCATTTTCCCTGACCTCTGCTAGAAGCATAAGGGGATCTTTCTCTAATATTTACTATGAAAGCCTGTTGAGATCCTTGAGATAAAATACACAATGTGGGGGGCAGGTGCTAATGACCAGATTTCCCTGAAGTTTTATCTCTCTCACTTGTCCACACTGAACTAGCAATCCATCAATTACAACTCAAGTTTTCTTACCCTGGTGCTGGTTCCTGAGGCTGTCTGTGTTTACTAAGCCATGACTCCCTATAGTCACCTCTCTCTCCAATGTTGGGGGAAGTGGTTTACCTGTGTCCTCACCTCTTTTACAGATCCAAGAAGAGTTGTTGATCTTTTGGTCCGTTTAGCTTTTTCCTTGTTAGATGGACTATCAACTTCCAAGCATCTTACATGTGGAATCAGAAACCCAAACTTTGATTACAACTTCATCAATGAGTCAGCAATCTTATTTTCACGGAATGCCTAAACCAAAAGAAATACCTAACAGTTCTGTTTATTAAGTAGTTAGGTCCAGACAACCTAAATATTTATGTCCTAATATCTTAGCAGCCATTTAAAAAAGAATAGCAGACATCAATTGAAATAAAAGGTAATTTTGTTCTCAAATAACCACAGTTGCTTACCAAGGGGATGTGTGTACCTATGGGACACTGAGCAACTTCTTAAACCCTGAAATCAGATTGAACACCTTCCTCACTTTCTATTCCATATCAATTTTAATGTGGTATTTGCTTTTTTCACAGCAATCACCAAAAACCCAGCTTTGCAAACATATGACATCGCCAACAAGAATATAGCACGATCTAATATTGAAACAGCGATTTACTTCAAGCTAGTTATTTGTGCAGTCTGACAGATATCAAATATTGCTGTGTTTCTCTCAAGAATTTAGAATACCCCACAGTGCCCCTGAGAGTTTGCTGCAGTGCCCTGGGGATTGATAAATAGTACATCTACCCAAAAAAGTCATACATAGCCATAAACATTTGTGAAGAATATCTCTATATACTCCTGTGAAATGATCTTCAGTATGTGTTATTAGAAGAAAAAGGGTATAAAACATATTAGCAAAAGGAAGCATAAATATGAATATTAATACATCTTATATTTAAATGAGAAAGGAGAAACTATAAAATTGTTTCTAATATTTACCTATAGTCACAAGAAAGTAATAACGTAGAGGGGTCTGAGATAAAAGTTAGACTATTCTATATATACCTGGGTTTTTGGATTTGATTTAGGAAACTTATACATGTTTTACATAATTATAAAATAATTATTGAAAGCAGTCTCTAAAAATAGTAAGCTAAATAAAGCAGATGAACTTAACTGCATATTGATTTTGTGGCATAACCACACAGAGAGTAACTATTTAATGTGATTTTAGAACATAAGAATTAAAAACTAGTGGGAAATTCTTCAAAGGTATTAAAAGCTGCAAAAGCATATCAAGCTATATCCAGTTGTCATACTCTTGCTGGTAGTGTTGGTATTGTTACTCTGAGACTGTTTCATGTGTACTATGGGTTAAAACAAATAAGTAATTATGCTGGACTTGTTGAAATTTGGGATTCTTAACATGAAAGACCATGGATACAGATGGAAGCTATATAGGAATAAGCAAAATAATCTTAGTCCTATAGCTGAATTGAAAGAGTCAGTATGGATTCATAATATATTGTCTTAAGATACACATATATTTCCTAACTATACTCCCAAAGTGGCATCCAGCATCAGTCCTGCCCTACAAATGAAAGCCAGTATAACATTATAACTTGTTAATTCATTTTCACTTTAGGGAAGACAGTGTCCTCAGGGCCCTCCTGGGAAACAGGCAACTGAAGGGTTCTCTGGTTTTGTATAATTAATCCAGATCAATATACCGAATTCTATTAGCCTTTCTATCCCTTTCTCAGTTCTCAGCCAAGACAGTTCCAGCAACCCAATTTCATATAATGTAGACTGTTTTTTTTTTTTCCTCCAAACTTGAGAAATCATCCCAGCAATGCATTAGGATTGGTTCCAGGTCTACTTGTGAGAACAAAAACTCCTAAGTCATGGAAGGATGTACCATAACAATGTATTCTCACTTATGCAGCTTTATATTCTGTTCCTCAGCTACATCAATTTGAAGTCCATTCTAAGATATTTACCTTGTACATATTAACCAGGTCCTGAAGGTTTGGGGGTGACTAATCTTCTTATTCCTGTAACAAAGGCAACAATTTCCAACTGGCCATGCAAAGACCTACCTTAGTTATTAGTTTAAAATAATGAGATGTAAGGGCATATCCAAAGAGGGCAAGTACTATGTTATAAGACTATTGCTTCAGATGAGGACTTTGCATGGTATCTGGGCAAAGAGAAGTATCTATCTTTGAGAAATAGGGAGTGGGTGAACCGGTCAATTCTATTGCCAAACAACATATCTGAGAGTTGAAGTTTGCCAAATATTTACCCAAATATTTCTATCTTACTTCTCTAGGGTCACCCCTACCCTAAGGGTCTTGACTTTACTATAAACACTTTTTTGGAGCTGTAAATACAGCCTGCTTTCTAACTCCACTAACCTCACAGTTAGGTCCTGGGCCTAATTTTTAGCACTAGCTACTCTCTTACTTCAGAATGTGAGATTCTCTTTCCATGCTATCCTGATGGCCTTCTCCCTTTCACACTATACATTCTGTTGATAGTGACTGTCCTGAACCAGATATTTTCTTTCTTTGTCACTCAACAGCAAGCAACCAGATTCATAATTTTTATAATTATTATTGCCCTCATATCTCCTAACTACTAGAGCAATTGTATAAGCAGTACATCTCCTTCCAGCTATTCCCAAGACAATTAGGCACAGGTAAGAGTACTAGTGACTGTGATGCTACAATATCACCAGCACTGTCATCACCACACTGTCAGTTAACTCTTGGTTTCAGGTTGGGTCATGATCTCACAGTTTGTGGGTTTGAACCCCATGTTGGACTCTGTGCTGATAGCACAGAACCTGCTTGGGATTCTCTCTCACTCTTTCTCTCTGCCCCTCCCCTGCATGTGTGCGCTCACGCTCTCTCTCTCTCTCTCTCCTCCTCTTTTTCTTTCTCTCTCTCTCTCTCAAAATAAATATATAAACAAACAAACAAACAAGACTCTCCTTATCTTTCCTATTGCCATACCTCATTGGATCTGTTGAATCTTTTCTGGGTTTCAAGGTCTAATTAACTTAACAAATCTTCTATTATCATCTCAGTTGAAATTAATTCATCTGTTCCCCACCTTACCAGACCTGTTACCATAGCACTTTGTTTTTATCTATATCTCAGAACTTTATACATTTTTCACAGTAATAGAGCTATTTGAAAAATATCTATCTTACCGACTAGATTTGAGTTATTTGAGGACAAGGGACCAAATACTATTGGCATTTTGAAGCATAAAACCAGAACAGTGCTTAAAATACAATTTTCTTCAATAAACAACTATGAAACTGTTCTTTTTTTTCTTTTGAAATTATTCTATTCATCCACTCAACAAATATTTATTGAATGCCTACTAAGTACCAGACATAGTGCTAACTACTTGGGATATAACAAAGAGCCAGAAAGGCATGGAAGATACTTTCTCCCATATCCCCAAAAATCTTCCATTTTTTCCTACTAACTACTGCCATAAATCCATTTTACTGCCCTCTAAAATGTGTATTCACTCTCTTTTTTAAACTCTTCCCCTGCCTCATTCTGCCCCCATATAACTACAATAATAGATAATATGTATCACACATATACTATGGGCCAGACTGTGTTGCTTATTTAAACTCAAATTTCATAACAACCTAACAAAGGTTGAATTATTAATTCCGTTTTATAAATCTGGTACCAGAAGTAAGAGAGATAAGTAATTTGCACAAAGGTATAAAGCTAGCAAGTAGAGGGCTATAGGAACAGCTGGGACTCAAAACACTGTTTCGAGTGATTTTCATTCTTACTGCTTCTCAAAATGCCCTCTCTAAGCAAAGGATCCCCATGTCTGCTGATATTACCAACTGGAATACCCTCCTACCTCCATCCATCCAAACCCTTGAGCTAGTAATTACTATAATTATATCTTTCTCCAACATTGTTTATGTTTTTTGTTGGGAGCATATCAAACTTTGACTTTCTCTATTTTTAAGCTACAGAAAAGATTGTTACCAGTGATGAAGTTTTGATACTAAGAAATTCATTCTCTTCCTCCTTATCTTCCTTTGATGTTCTGTACCTTTATGCAATGAACATTTAAACTTCTCTTTGAAATGTAGACAGAAGAAAATTATTAGCAGAATCACCAAAGTAGACTCCTTCTTATTTTTAGATAAATTTTAATTTAGATATTTCACTATTTTCCTTAGGTTAGACAATAGGGGATGGAGGTGGGGCAGAGAAAGGCTACATTGTTGTTACAATAAAAAGCAAAGTGGGGCACATGGGTGGCTCAGTAGGTTAAAGGTCTGACTTCGGCTTAGGTCGTGATCTCACGGTCTGTGGGTTCAGCTCCACATTAGGCTCTATGCTGACAGCTAGGAGCCTGGAGCCTGTTTCAGATTCTGTGACTCCCTCTCTCTGCCCCTCCCCCACTCGCACTCTGTCTCTCTGTCTCTCTAAAATAAATAACATTAAAAAAATTTTTTTTTAAGAATAAAAAGCAAAATGTCCTCAGGAAAAAAAATCATTTGACTTCTGAGGAAAAGCCAATGGGAAAATCAAAAGAAAAAAAAGAAAAGAAATTTTTAAGTTTAATTCTAAAATTATTTTATTTTAAAAACTGAAAATATAGTTAGCAGAATTATTAATGATTTAAAGCCCTTTCTAATGTAATTTATATTATTTAATTAATTTTCACATTCTAAATTGTATTAGTCACTGATGCAGTCTCTATGCCAGGCATACACTGAAACTGTGTTAATATTTTTAAATTTCTATTGTGATGCCTGGTGTAGGATTGGCAGTATTTAAATGAGTCTGGCCTGCAGCTCATCATCTCAGGCTGTGAATTCATTAAATTTGAAAAGAGGTAGGCAAAGATTCATTCTGAAGGGGAAATATCCAGGAGGATAAGCAGGCTGGTCCAGGAGTTGCTGTTGGGTGCCTTTGAAGAACGGTAGCTCACCTTTCCCTAAATAAGAACGGAGTGTTTCGGCATATGGTGCTTGCAAACACACATGCACTCTCCTGGTAAAAGAAAACAACCCTTGATCACCTAAGCTGTCCAAATGGAAATTATCCCACTATCTCATTCATCACTTCTCTGTTCAAGCACTATATAATTTATTTCCTACTTTGGGGCCTCTGTATACCATCACAAGCGTGCTACTGCAATATGTAGTGTTTCAGGTTGGAAATATAAAGTGATGCATAGACACTGTACTTAGTGTGAGATGATTACAGAACACTGTGACTTGTAAAAGGTTCTCAGAAATAAATACGTTTATGAGTTAACTTGAGACCTTAACGTTAAAAGAACGACAGCCAATGAAATTGTCTGCATTTTCTGAGGATGTGGTTTTCTGGTGAGATAATATTGGATTCTGAAGCTTCTCTTACTCACAGTGAAGTACACTTAAAACTGACTTTAAGGATTCATTTTGTATGCTTAAAAATCTACCTTTAGGAAAAGTGGGACTGGCTGGTAACCTAGCATGAAAAGTGAAAGAAATGAACAAATATATTCACTCTTCCTGTGGGAATTCCAGGCCTATAAAGTAATGTAAAGAGACAGTTTGCTTTCCCTTCTTCTTCACAATTACCATAAAGTGATAATGACCTCAGGAGTCTGTGTGTGGCCCATTTGATGTGGTTTCAGCTTAAGGAAAAAGCTAAAGGCTAACTGTATTTTAAGTGGGCTAAAACCAAGATAAATACATCCCTGAGGTCATTGTTTCCATTAGTTGACAGTGTGTATACAATATTAAAAGCATTGTAAAAACAATATACACTTTTCTAATGTTTTACTTTGGAAGACGGTTATCCACACTCACTTTCTGAACATTGACTCAAAGTAAAACTTTTATTCCTTAGGGGAAACAATGTTTAAACAAACAAGCAACAAACAAACAAGTGCAAACTATGGTTTACAAAAGAGAGTAGCTTTAGTTCAATACATACCCTAATCACAGAGCTATATAAAACAAGCCATAAAGGCTAATTTTAGTGCATGTTACACATGTGTAGAAGTGTTTAGAAGTTTTTTAGCAGATGGCATAGTTATTGACCTTTATAAAATATATCCCACCTACTTCTAAAATTGATTGAGGAGGCATGCCAATGCTCAGTATGGAAAAAAAAAAAACTGCCATTAAACTAAGTTTTCATTTATCCACATCTCAAGTAGCGTGGGTTAAATATAATTTTACATGATGATTTTGGTGTGGTCCTCTAAAACAATCAACAGAAAATTGGTCAGTCATGTGTAAATATGATTATAGAAGCTCATTCTACTATATACATATGGTTTGTTTGATATCTCTGTCAACAATAAAGATAGCTCAAACAGAATATTTATCCTTTTGTGTGGATATCCTGTACTAGAGAGTATCCTTTCATGGATCCCCATATTACACATTCATTTCTAAAGAGTTAAATGATTCACAGGACTCGAAAATATGGTCTAATGATCTTTTTAATCTCTCCTTTCTTCATGAGAAACTAGACATCTGTTTCCACTTGTCTGCTAGGTATTACCTGTTTGTGTTTCCTAACAAATTTCAGGGGAGTATATTAATTTTCAAAAAAATTTATTTTATTTCTATGATACTTTAGCTAATTATACTTGTGACTGAGCATGCCATTTTGCAGAAAATGAAGGAAAACTTTTCTCCAAAGTACCTACATGTGCATCAGAATGGCTAAAACAGTAACGTCTTAAATGTTAAATACTGGAGAGGAAATAGAACCACTGACACTCAACGTGCCTTCCGGCGGGAGGGTAAAACGGTTCAACCACTATGAAAAACTATTTGTCAGCTGTCACTAAGTCAAACATACATCTGCAGGGTTACCTGGCAATTCTACTCCTGCATTTATTCCCAGAAAAAATGAGTGCTATGTCTATCAAAAGACATGCACAAAAGTTTTCAGCAACACACTTCCTAATATCCCAAAACTAGAAACAGCTCAAATATCCGTCAACAGTAGTAAGGATAAATTATAACATATTCATACAGTTGGAATATGATGCAACCACAAACAAAAATAAACTAATGCTATCTGCATCAATATGGATGAAACTTATAAATATTATGTTCTGTAAAGTACTCTAGATACAAAAGAACAGACTGTATATGCATAGATACTGGATGTGCTGTGTTACCAAATCAAATTCCCTTTTATCCCAGGTAGGATAAAGAAAGTGGCGGGGGGGGGGGTGATAGTGCTACTGATAAATAATGATATCTTCAGGATCTCTGTAAATATAAAGGGCAGTCTGAATCTTAGGACATCTGGGGTCTGCTTAGTGCTGCTATTGTCTGTGAGCTCACATCTTCAAGGACACTGCTTTACACTTCTCTGCTACCAGGGTCTCTTGATAGAAAGTTTGAAAGGTGCTTTTCCACAAAGTATCAAGGAGATAAATGGAAGAAAATTTTTAAGAGCAGGATGATCAATCCTTAAGAGAAGAAAATAAAAGAATGATATGTAACTGGATTAGAATTCTAGGACTAAGAGAAGGATCAAGATGGATAGCTAAGAAATATCAAGTTTAGGTTTTATAACCATTGAAAAGGGTTAAAAATTTACTGACACTATGATTCATATGTGTGCAGGAAACATAGCTTCCTCTTTCATATTTAACTGGCATGGTTTTTCTTATGGTTCCCTAACTGATGCAAGATTGAGAAAAAAACCCCACTCCTAGCCCTGGTTATTTTTAACTAGTCTGATCCCATAATATAAACTCATCTTTTAGGTAGGCTCAATATTTTCAGATAATTGCAGTGTTTCTCTATTTCCACCTATTCTTTTTTTTTCCCCTTATACATGATGGCATTTGGGTATGTGGAAAAGAAAGGGCTTACATGATCTCCTGACAGCTAAGTGAAAGTCTTCAGATCTAGGAGGCATCCCTTCCTGACCCTGCTTGGGGAAGGCTGGTATGGTATAATCCAGATTCTGGGTCCTGTTGACCAAGTCTTATGGAGAAGGGTTCTGCTAACTACTGTGGCCAATGAATTACAAATCATTTTTAATTGGCTTCATCAGGATGGAGCGCCCCCTCTCAGCACTCACTGGCTATATTACCTGCTGAGTCTCTGCCAAGTTTTCCATTTCAGTCTGCTGGTCAAACCCCAGCCCAGTGGCAGTCTGTGTGAACCTCAACTCAATGTCCATGTCATCAAAGAACCCAAGAAAGCTCAGTTGGACAAACAGACGATCATCATGTTTCATGGTGCTACTGGGTCATCATGCAATTCTACCATGTCGACTATGCTGTTCAACCTGTATTGTTTATTTTTTTATTTTTATTTTTTTTAGTGATCTCCTAAAAGATCCCAAACATTGAGTGAGTCAAACAGCTCTGTCCCTGAAACGCCCTCCTGCTCATCTAATACATTTCTCCCTTTCTGTCAAGGTCTAGGAAGAAATACTCAAATTTACATTTACCTACTACTTCTTTCTGTTTTTATGATGTCTTAAAACCAGATGCGATTGCCTTTTCTTTTTAACTTCCTATGTCCTATCCTATTTCTTTCTTTTTTCTAAATGTTTATTTATTTTGGAAGGAGAGAGAGAGAGTGCATGAGCGGGGGAGAAGCAGAGAGAGGAAGACATGGAATCTGAAGCAGGCTCCAAGCTCTGAGCTGTCAGCACAGAGCCTGACACGGGGCTCAAACTCACAAACTGTGGGATCATGACCTGAACCACAGTTAGTCGCTTAACCGACTGAGCCATCCAGGAGCCCCTGTGATATTCTATTTCTTTCAGATAACAGCAATGTTTGTGTCTTCAACATTAAAGCTGAAAAGGTTATCTTCCTTAAATTCTGGTTAAAATGCTGAAATTTGGTCCACTTGACCTAGATTTTTATGCATTTAATCAAAGTCAAAGGAAATCCTTTCCTTTTCTTCCCCCAGCAGAGCCCATTTCAAGTGAATTATCTTAATGCAAAATCCTATTTTGAATTTTGGAAGTTGAATTTCAACTCTTTCTCCTTTTGTTCCTATAACTTATCTCCTATTTTCCCCACCCACATTTTACCCACTCCCACCCAGATGAAGGGTTGATTAGGAGGAAAATCTTACATGTAGAACTCTCATATATTTTTATAAAATATTAATCTCATTAAACCTAAGATTTGTCTTAACAGGGTCTATGTCAGGGTGGTTAAGGACATGGGCTTTGAAATCAGAGAGTCCTAGGGCCACCTGAGTGGCTTAGTCATTTGAGCATCTGAACCTTGATTTTGGCTCAGGTCATAATCCCAGGGTCATGGGATCACACCCCCTGTCAAGCTCCATGCTAAGTGTAGAGCCTGCTTAGGATTCGCTCTCCCTCTACCCCTCCTCCTCCCCCACTCATGTCACACTTGCTCTCTCTCCCTCAAATAAAAAAATAAAATAAAATAAAAATATTTTTTTAAAAAGAAGAAATCAGAGAGTCCTAAGTTTCAGATTTTGTTCTGTCACTTCATGGCTCTTTTCAGACTTTCTGAAGGATTTACTACAGCTGACTAAAAGGAAACAGGACTACAAGGGAAAGGGGAAGTCACAAAGGTACAGTCAGCAGTAGCCACATCATCATCACTTTCATTCTCCTCCTCCTCACAGCTGCTGGTAGCTACCCACTGAAGTCCTATTATGCCCTGGTTGCCTCTGATGGAAAAACTGAAGTTCCCGAAGGTTATGTAACTTGCCAAAGGCATGCAGCCTAACGGTGGTAGAGCCAGGATTTTAACTTATGACCATCTGACTCTGAACCCTTTGTTAAACCCAATGCCCATTTCACAGATTGTGAAACTGGAGCTCCAGCGATTTAAATAACTTGCCTTACACCATACCACCAGTAAATGTATCCTCAGCTAGTGTTCCTTCCACTCAGCAACACTGCTTCTTAGAAGTGCGGAGCAAGAACCATGGCATATGCAGGCCTATGCTGCCTCCCGAACACTGTGCTCTACATAGGACAGCATCAGAGAATGTTAGAGCTGGTAGAAGCTTCAAGACTCAGTAGAAAACTCTCATCTTGCACAAGAAAGTTCTGAAGCAAAACTACATGGCAAGGACCAAGTCTAAAACCCAGATCTATTCCCATGATCTGCATTTTTTCTCCTTCCTTCCTGCACCTGCTATATTTATTTATCTTTATTTTGTCCCACTCCAGAGCCTAACAGAAGAGAAATGTAAAGGGAAAAACAGGTGGTAGCAGTCAGAAGAGAGTGGGTGGACCAATCCTTGCAACCCTAAAGAAAAGAAAGGGGCTCTGGCCCAGGCCCAAGAAGTGTCCCTGGGGGCTTATGTCAGCAGGAATCCCTGCATCTCCACATGCAGATCCGAAAGAAGTGCCTGGCAGATTCAATCATACAGTGACTCAAATGTCACAGCATGACTATAGAGAAAGAATAATAGTGGAAGCATGCCGGCCAATTTTCAACAGAGGGGCTCAGGATAAGGAAGCTTAAGAAAATTGCTGAAGAGAATGATAATGACAATAATAAAAACAAATAGCTACCACTTATTGAGTACTTATGTGTCTGGCACTGTGCTACACACTTTACATATCAACCTGATGAAGAACAGTTATTATCCCCATTTTAGGAGGAGGAAACTGAGGCATAGTGAGGCTGAGGAAGTTGCCCAAGGACACGCAGCTCATAAGGCATAGGGTTTGGGTATGAACCCAGGGCTGCCTGACGTTAAGTCTGTGTGTGTACCTTAGCACGTAATCATAGCAGCCATTAGTGTACAGGGCTGCACTAAGTGCTTAGTACATCATCTCCTTTCCTCCTCACAAAAACCCTGCCAAGTGCAGAGTAGTCTCCTCATTTTATAGCCGAAGTAACGTTAGTTCGAAGACACTAATTGTTCAAGGTCACACAGCAAGTCAGTGACGCAGCCAGGATTCAAACTCCAATCAGTTTTGTTATGAAGCTCATCATGGGCATGGATATAACTGCAGCAAAAGTTAACACAGAGGGCTAAAAATAATTTTAGTGGGAGTTGTCCATTTGACTTATTATTCATAACTAACTCCTAAAGACTCTGATAAGCTGCCAGCAACCCAGGCCCACATGCCCTGAAACAAGAAAAGCATGAGGTTTATTTAACGACTTTCCCTGTGAATGCTCAACAACCCTCGCCACCCCAACAACAGCAGACACAACAGCAGTTGTGTAATCAACAGCATTCTTAGAATAAACACATTCGTTGCTTTCCCACGGGCTCTCAATCTAACTCAAAACCACTTTTGGTAAGACAAAAAAAAAAAGGTGTAACAAAATATAAATGATACTATAGCAGGAACCCAGGAAAACTGTCTTTTCCTGAAAAATTTTAGAAGTCATCCCAATAAAAATCCAATTCCATAATCCCAAAGACTCCTACTCTGTTAGTCTTTACATCTTTCATGTATGAGCAATTTATCAAAAAGGAAAGAAACATGGCTTTTATATATCTGAACAAATACTCCTTCTCACTCATAATGAAAGGCAAATTAAAAACACAACAAAGTCAATTTCAACCATAGAGTTTTGGCAAAGCTTTAGGGGGAAATCACTCTCATCTATCAATGTCAGAAACATAAATTTGTATGTGTCCTAGGGAGGGTAATTTTGTAACATCAAATTTATAATCCATGTACTATTTGACCCAGCAATTCACTCCTAAGAATTTATCCCACAGACTTACTTACACAAGTACAAAATGACCTATTTATTTTTAACATTTATTTATTTATTTTTGAGAGAGAGAGTGCACATGCAAGTGGGGGAGAGAAAGATAAAGCAGGTTCTGAGCTCCCAGCATGGAGTCAGACGCCAGGCTTGAACTCACAAACCATAAGATCAAACCTGAGCCGAAATCAAGAGTTGCACACTTAACCAACTGAGCCACCCAGGTGCCCCCAAAATGACCTATTTATAAAGTTATTATTGCAGTACTGCTTTTAATAGAAAAAGATATGAATCAATAGAGGATCATCAGTAGAAGACTGATCCTAAATCATGGCCATGCAATGAAGCACCATGAACCACAGAAAGAATGATAAGCTCTTTACATACAGAGATGGGACAGATTCTGAGATCTATTGTAAAGTGACATAGGCAAGGTGCAGGAAAGTAAATGTTGGATATTATTATGTATCCAAAAAGTTAGGAAGGGGGCACCTGGGTGGCTTAGTCGGTTAAGCCACCAACTTTGGCTCAGGTCATGATCTCATGGCTCATGCGTTGGAGCCCCACATCAGACTCTCTGTTGTCAGTGCAGAGGTGGCTTCAGATCCTCTCTCCCCTCTCTCTCTGCCCCTCCTCTGCTCGCTCACTCTCTCTCTCTCTCTCTCTCTCAAAAATAAATAAATAAACAGTAAAAAAAATTTGATGTTCAGGATGTTTTAAAAATTTAGGAAGAAAAATTTCAAAATATATATGTACTTATATATGAATAAAACAAATTTTTAAAGATACACAAGAAAGTACCAACATTCACCGCCTTTCAGAAAGGGAAGTGGGTGTGTGAGGAACCAAGAGGAAAGGGATACTCATTTAATCCCTCCTGTACCTTTTGAATTTTTTACCGTATGACTCTATCTCCTATTCAAAACTTTTTTCTAAACATAAATAATTTTTCAAAATTTGCTTTTCCCACAGTAGGGTTTGTACAGAATAGACCAAGAGTGGGAACAGATACATATTTTCTTCATATATCTCTGAATTTTGGGTTATAAACATGTACACTAATTAATTTTCTTTCATCATTCTTAACAAAAGGTTTTTTGACTACTAACATAAAACATCAACTATTGTGTTCCAAAAAGCTGTACTGGCTATTTCTCTTTTTTCCTTAAGAATCAGCTTGCTTTTTTTTTTTAATTTTTAGTTTTGAGAGAGAGAGAGAGAGAGAGCACAAGTGGGGGAGGTGCAGAAAGAGAGGGACAGAGGATCAGAAGCAGGTTCCCTGCTGGCAGCAGAATCTGATATGGGGCTCGAACTCACCTACCGTGAGACCACGACCCTAGCTGAAGTTGGAGGCTTAACCGACTGAGCCACCCAGGTGCCCCCTTAAGAATCAGCTTTTAGGGGAACCTGGGTGGCTCAGTCGGTTGAGCATCAGGCTTTGGCTCAGGTCATGATCTTGCAGTTCGTGGGTTCAAGCCCCATATCAGGCTGTGTGCTGACAGCTAGCTCAGAGCCTGGAGCCTGTCTTTAGATTCTGTGTCCCTCTCTCTCTCTCTGACCTCCCCTGCTCACTCTCTCTCTCTCTCTCTCTCTCTCTCTCTCTTTCTCTCTCTCCTCGCCCTGTCTGCCCTTCTCCTGCTCGCTCGCTCTCTCTCAAAATAAACTTAAAAAAATCAGTTTCTTCCCTTATTTTCCATTTAATAAAAGCTGTTTTGTTTTTGTTTTTGTTTTTTTCCTACAGCAACATACAATCCAGCTCAACATCTCCTTAGAAAGACAGTAATGCTTGAGTCCAAACTTGAGATGATTCTAGAGGTTTCAATGCTCCTGACTGCAGCTTTTCTTTGTACATTATAGTGTTCTTGGTCATCCCTGACCATGCTCTGATCAGTCTCCTTCTTAAAAAATACATCATCGAAAATTCTACATTTTCACTTTGTGAACAAGGATCTAGAAAGCTTTCTGATTCTTTAAATGTTTTCAAATGTTAATTGAAGAGCAGAGCAGCTGTACCAAGTCATAAGCAGCATATCTCCAAGACACTCACTCTGTTCTTTATGAAGTGACATTTCCTACAATCCCAGGAAAATGTGCATAGATAGGAATAGGAACTAAACAGCAACTCAATCAACAAGCAAATAGCCCTTTTTTGATATGTGATTATAATGTACATGATACATAAGAAGTTTCCCACTAGACATGAATCTGGGAAAATAAAACTGTGAGTTATTGGCCAGTAACACTACAAGCTAAGTTCCATGGAACAATACATAATAAGATAGTCAACGAAGCCTCAGCTTCTGTCAATGTATGAATACATAAAATAGAACCAAACCTACCCATGATCATGTTTTAGCCCCATATGTGGACCAAGTATTCTTTAAATGAAACACTAGGGACTAATGAGAAGACAAGAGACCAGTACAGAAAGCCTATTGGAAAATGCCTCTTGAGGGGCACCTGGGTGGCTCAGTCGGTGAAGTGTCAGACTTCAGCCCAGGTCATGATCTCATGGCTCATGGGTTCAAGCCCCACATCTGGCTCTGGGCTGACAGCTCAAAACCTGGAGCCTGCTTCAGATTCTGTGTCTCCCTCTCTCTCTGCTCTTCCCCTGCTCTCTTTCTCACTCTCTCTCAAAAAAAAAATAAAAGATTTTAAAAAAGAAAAGGAAAATGCCTTTTGCTACTTGGAACTAGGAAGAGCAATAAAAATATAAAGCCACTTCCCAGGGTTTGTGGTAGAAATAGAACTTCATTTGTAGCTAGTTAGTGCAGCTGGAATCCTGGTTACTCCTAACACTGATATTGTAGCCCCATTCAACTATCCAGAGATAAGAAAAAAAAATTTAAGTAGGGCCCATAGACCAGCAGTATCAGCATTACCTGGGACCATGTTAGAAATGTAGACTCCCAGGCCTCCCTCAGACTATGAAATTAGAATCTGCATTTTAACAAGATATCTAGGAAGTGATTCACATACAGACAAGTTTGAGAAGTACTGGTATAGAGGACAAATACAAAAGGCACACAGACCTACATTGAAATCATAACTCTGGCACTTAGTTTTATGAATGAGCAAATTATGTAAACTCTTGAAGTTCTAATTTCCTCATTTTAAAAATGGAAATGATAATAGTTAGCTTATATCTTTATTGTGACAATTAAGTAAGAGCATATATGGAAAAGGCCAAGCAGAGTACTAGGCACCAAGTTGATATTCCATGAAATACTAACACTGTTTCTCTACTTTTCTTCCCATTTTAAGAGGAAGTAAAAAAGTTTAAATAATAAAAAATAAAGAGGGGCACCTGGGTGGCTTACTCAGTTGAGCGTCTGACTCTTGGTTTCAGCTAAAGTCATGATCTCAGTGTTCACGAGATCGAGCCCTACATTAGGCTATGTGCTCACAGCACAGAGCCTGCTTGGGATTCTGTCTCCCTCTTTCTGTCCCTCCCCCACTCATATTCTTTCTCTCTTTCTCTCTCTCGCTCCCTCCCTCCCTATAAATAAATAAATATATTTTTTAAAAAATAAAGAAACCATACCAAGACCACAACATTTAGTAATTCTTAAATCAACCTACAATAATATTAAGAACTAAGTTAGTGGTTCAATACACATCTAAACCAAGAGTCTTTGACTGGTTCTGTTGATAGACAGAAGTTCATGACCTTACACAGTCATCACTGATATAATACAGGTTGCATTTTAACATATATGGAAATAATAATATGTCATCATTACTGTTACAAAAATATTAAAATTGCATGCCCTGCTGGGGCATTTTTATGTAAAAAACAAATCATATGTAAGCACTCAGAAACAGATTTTTATATGTATATTTATTCTTTTATCTCCAACATCAAATGTTGCAGTTACTATCTATAAGATAAGTATCTGTAAGTTACTACCTTAGAGAGGCTTTAAATAAATAATAACATTAAAATAATAACAGACTAATTGTATTTCATACCTACTCTTGCACAAGGAAATTTGTTAAGCTATTTACATATTTGCAGCAAAACTATGTAAAAAGAAACACTTCAGGAGGTCATTTGATTATAAGAAGCATGTTAAAAGAAATGGTGCAAAGTTATTAGAGCTTGAAAATCTCTTTCTTCATGGTGATGGAAAATCACCCTTCATAAGGGAGGAAAATTATTTTTCCTCTACCCTTCTGGGTTTTTAGCTGAGACTGCTGTAATAAAATACATATTAACAAGAGAAAAAACAAACAGCAGTTTATTCACTTGTATACCTCATGTATACATTGGAGATACCCTTAGAAAAAAATGAGTAACTTCCAAGGTGATGTGGAGTTCAGGGTTAAATACCATCTTAATAGAGAACAGGGTTTGGGGGTTATCATCCTCTTAGAAGAGAATAAATAATTTTTAGAAAGATAGATGGGCCCAGAGAAGAATAAATGCAAAGTATGGTAGTTTGTGACAGTTTGTTTGGGTGTAGTGTTGACTACTGGTCTTTTCCCTTGTGATAAGGATCAATCGTCCCTGGGTGACAAAACTCCAGGAAAGAATCTGTGACAATTGTGTTTCTTTTGGAGGACCTGTCTTTTGGCAGATAAAGGGAGCTCAGAGAAAGCCTCTCCCTGCATTGCTCCTTTTCAATTCCCTACTGCTCAAAACTATCAATATATCAAGGTGATATGTTTTGAAGTAGTATGTCCTAAATTGCTACAGTCATATTTTGGGGTGGCACATAATGCTTCCCTTCAGTGAAAACACAACCAGCATGAATTACTAGCCAGCTGCCTTCCTATGTACCCCTTTCCCAATCCCTGGAGATGGCACAGAAGGAAGAGAGAAGGTAATGTCTTTGGCAAATTAATGTAATGACAAAGTGGCCAGGTTAAGATTAGGGAGGAAACATTAAATTCTCTTCCCCAACAAAAGGGAAGAGAGTTTAGTACTGTTAACCAGAAGATTTGGCAGGGGAGTAGGAGGGAAGGGGCAAAGCTTTTAGGAGTTGTCCATTGTTTTACTCTACAGAATTAAGTGGACCACTTCCTGCCCAGTCACTACAGAAAGGATTAAAAAAGCAGCCAGACCAGCAGCAATCAGTGACTGTGAAGTAGCACTATCATTCAAGCAACCAGCTAGTAGCAATGATCAATAACTTTGCCAGGCCTGGACAATTTCTCCTGCACACCCCTCCTCTCTCAATCAGAGGCCCAGGTGATTACAACTGACCAAGCTATTTCTTAAGAAGGAGAAATGCCAGGGCACAGGCTCTTGATCCTGAGGTAATTGTGCCCCAACCCATAGGCAGTACACAAACTAAAGTTAGGCTTCAACCTTGCCCCAACACTCACATCACCATAAGAGGTTAATATCTAAGGAATAGGAGCTCTAAGTAAAATTATGGATCCATTTTAGAAGAATAACAGCTATGAGGAAAAAACAACAAAGTAGACAACTCGTGCTAGAGAAAGCAGCATGAATAGACAAGACCAAAGAATAATTTTAAATGACTTCAGTAAAGTCTTAGGAAGATAAAGAAGGATACTGCAAACCAGAAGCTGAAACAAGAAGACAAAAAGAACTAACTGGACACAGTAGATATGCAAAATACAACAATTAAGATAAAGTGGGTTTAATAACAGAGTGGACACAAAATAATATACTGTTGAGAAAAAAGTGGATAAAAAAATCACCATGAAAATATATCAACCTAGCAATATGTCCACAAAATACATAAGCCAATCAGAAATCTGAGGAGAAGTAAATTTCCATCTTTGCACTTTATGATTTAAGAACCCCTCTAAGGAACTGATAGATCAAACGGACTCCAAAATAACCAACTACATGGAAGAGCTAAATAACACATTGTTCGTTTTGAGTTTATTGACACATAAAAGTTTATATTACCAAAATAATACACATCCTTTTAAAACACATGTGGAGATTTACAAAATTAACTATATACTCAGTCACAAAGGAAGTTTCAATAAATTCCACAGGATCAACATCATGGAGAGTGTTCTCTAATCATGATATAACAAAACTTAAAATCAGTCCCAAAGTATAGATTTTTAAATCTCATAAGCCCCAAAACAAAACACCATACTTACCAGACAATCATTATATTTAAGAGGAATTTATAAGGAGAATTATAAAATATTTGAACCAAACATCAAAAATTTGGTATGCAACTAAAGAAGTGCTTAAAAGGAAAGTTATAGCCTTAAATACATTTGTCAGAAACCAAGAAAGCATGAAAACAAATGAGCAAAGCATTCAACTCCAAATAAAACCAGAAAAAAAGAGCATTAAGTAAACACAAAGAGCCATGTAGAAAGGAAATAACAAAGATAAAGACAAAATCAATAAAAACAAATCATTAAAAAAATAAACAGTGAAGTTTAATAAAATCAAAAGCTCATTCTTTGAAAAGGTTAATAAGATCAATAAAGTTCTGATAAAACTAGGGGAAAAAGAAGAAAATAAGCAAAATTCAGAATGAATGTGAGGAAATAACTCAGACACAAAAGATATTTTGAAAAATTCAAACAGAATTAATATGCTAATGAGTTGAGAAAATCTAGATGAAAGAGGTAATTGCTGGGAAATGATGAAATGCCAAAAATGGCACTAGAAATACAGAAAACTTGAATTTAAGTTCCAAGAATCTTACTTTACACAACACTAAACAAAGATTGTGACAGATTAAGACATTTGCAATGTCAAAATCAATGAGGAAATGCTATTTAGAACACACCAGGTACTAGAACAAAACAGCAAGAAAAAGACAAGAAACCCAGTAGAAAAATGGGCAGAGGAAATGAATTGTTGGTAATTCACAGGAGAAAACTCAAATGGCTCACAATGTCCAACCCTACTAGGAATAAGAGAAACACAAATGAAAACAATTTTTTACCCTCATAATGCTTTACACTCTTCAGATTGTTAAAAAGAAAAGCAAAAGATAAAGTCAAAATTGCCAAGTGTGGACACACACATGTGGGGAAATGGGAACCCCCATGAGCTGCTGCTGGGGTTAGAAGCTCAGAGGGGGTAGATTGGTGAAGTTATTGCAGGGAACAATATTTTCAAGCCCAAAATGTGTCTCTTTGGCACATGGATTATTTTAGGTTGATTATTTTTAAGAAACAGAAGGCTCAGGAAGAAATGACCTCCCCACTAACTGACTAAAAGAATTTATTTAGAGGACCTGCTCCAGAAAGTGAGCTATCACTATAGATAACAACAGTATAACATGAACTAGGGGTGGTAAACAGGGAGAAATTTAGCAGAGTTCATTTGTAAAAATTCCTCTGTCTCATTGTTTTGTATGTTCTTGCAAACATTTGTTTACCATGTATTCCTTTTCATCTTTTTGAATTGTCATCCTTCCCTTTGAAGCCACAGACCCTATCCTCTTCTCCTTAGCTCTGGAAGGCATATGAGCATCAATTACCTGACTGTTCATCAGCCTCAAATTCTTTTGGAGCCCCCATACATATGTAATTAAAATAGATTTTCTCCTGTTACTCTGTCTCATGTCAGTTTAATTCTTAGACCAGCCAAAAGAACCTTAAAGTACAAAGAAAATTTTTTCTCTTCATCACTATTCTGAGAAGGAATTTAAAAATGCTTTCTGAAATTAAACATACATAAACTAATATCCAGCAATCCCATTGCTGAATACATGTACCCTCAAAGAAACCTAGGCATAGTTTTACATGTATAAGAGGTACATGTACAAGAATCCTCAAGGCAGCCTCTTTGTGGAAGTGGATTGTTGGATATACTGAAGTCTCCATATCTAACAATATGCATAAGTAACATGTGGTGGATGAATACCATGAAATAACAAACTGAAATACATACAGTAATCTGGGCTAATAACAAAAATATATTGTTGAAAGGAATATGTAAGAAATAAACCATCTCTATAATATAATAGTGTTTAAATAAATTTTACAACATATTTACGAAAATAATACTGTATAGTTTTCAGGTTACATACAAAGCTAAGTGCATATATCACTTATGCAATTATGTATCAAACACAGTACACTGGGTGTCTTTAGCGGGAAAGGAGGGTGATGGGGGTGAGGAGCAATAAAATGGAAGATGTGCAGGAATGTGGAGAGAGATGGCAATATCATAAAAGACAATCAGGTTTCCTGTTCAACACAATCTTACACTCTGCAGATGATCCAAGTGTTTCTAATTAGGCAAGACAAGAAGACTCTGACCAGATATGAAGAGTAGCATACAAATCATAGAAGGATGAACAGCAATGCAAGAATCAATACGACCTCCCTTGGGGCTGAAGGATAAATACTGGCCATTCGAAGCTAGCAAATAAAACCAGTATGGAATATTAATAAATTAATATTTAGTTTTTGTCCTTGATTCCTGGAAAAGAGCTTCTAAAACCATTAGTATCTTCTGAATGATAAAAGTGTCTTTTTATGCCAATAAGCTGACTCCTAGTTGAGCCTTTAGTTAGCTTCAGGGTAGTGGCTGGTCACCAAAAAGACCAAGCCATCAGTAGAAAGGTAGAATTTTAAACCCACCCATTCCTCCACCCATGGCTGTAAAGAAGAAAGAATCACCAATGGTCAATAGCTTAATCAATTATATATACATAATGTAACCTCTATTTTTAAAAAAATCCTAAATGCTGGAGTTTGGAGAGCTTCTAGGTTGTTGAACACACTGATGTTCTGGGAAGGTGGCTCACCTGAAGAAAGCATGGAAAGCTACCCCACCTCACCCGCATACCTCACCCTATGTATCTTTTCCATTTTGGCTGTTCCTGAGTTGCATCCTTTATATTAAACCAGTAAACATAAGGAAATTATTTCTATGATTTCTATAAGTTGTTCCAGCAAATTACCAAACTCCCACTTTGTAGCTGGTTGGTCAGAAGTATTGGTGGCCCAGAACTTGCAGCTGGCATCTAGAGTGGGGGCAGTCTTGTAGGACTGAGGGATCTGACTCTAACTCCAAGTAAATAGTGTCAAAATCGAACTGAATTGTTGGACACCCAACTGCTATTGGAGAATTGGAGAAGTGGCGTCAGAAGGAATCATAGAACCAGCGAGATCAATAACGGTGGCTTAGGGAGTGAAGGATTTGCCAACTTCCTGTGATAATCAGCAAAAAATAATCACCAAGTAAAATATTATTTTATGTCTATCAAATGTATTAATGAAACTCTGGGCTATAAAGCAATGGTGTGTTGAAGATCTCTACTGGTCCCAAATATGTAACACGCAAGTGTAACACACATAAGTGTAAGAGTAATCTTAAAATTTTAATTCCTTTCCTATTGTGGCAGCAACAAGAGGCATGAACATTATTTATTAAATAAGATATACTAACCGAACTAGTTTGCACTGGATAGGATAGGATTTACTTCTGATCAGACAGTTCACTAACACATTATTCTATCTGCATACAAAAGTATAGAAATAACAAATATTAGCAGGTCTAATGCTGATAGAGTAGTTTGTTTTTTTCAGTCAAGCTTCTTTCATAATAGCAAAATGGCCTCTGTACGTCTCTGTTCAAAAAACCTGGCCTTGGCCCAGATTTGTAGCATTTACTTAATGACCAGAAGGGCTAAAACCTGCTTATCCAACAATGAACATTTTGTGGGCTGCCGTTAAAACTACAAAAAGTCTTCATCCACCTAGAAGTAATGTCCTCTTGTAACTCCAAGGGAATTCAATCATAAAGAAAAGAAAACAAATATTTTATACAAGATATTAAATGCAAGCCATAAGTACAGGTGTGTAAAATGCAACTTCCTATATTATTCCATAATAATTTAATTTCTAGTTTGGGCTCCAAGTCTCCAAAGTCAATTTAAGTTTGTGTATGAATTCTGGGGGTCTGATACAAATGTTAGGCATTAAGAGGTGGTATGTGACCATCGGGGTCACTTGTTCTTACAGTCTTCTGAGACTGCAGAGTCCAAGCAGATTGACGGATGCACTGATTTATCAGTGCATGCTGGTTGTGCTGAGGAATCTCTTATACTGGTTCACACAGCTCTGTCAGATCCAACTATGTGCATTGATGGTTTCATGCCACTCTGGAAGGCACAGAATCATTCTGCTGGAGCCCAGTGCCACTGTGCCCCTGACCGTGACAACATTTAATCCAAAGACTTGCTCTCATCTCCAGAACTCTAACCCAGAAAACAGGCCACTGGGCCACCATCTTTGGGACATTATGTAACTCTATTCTCACTTTTCCATCCCTCTTCTTTTTTCCTCTTCCCATCAGCCTAAGAGAATATCTTTTGCTTGAGGGTCAAGGAAGCCTGCTCTCCCTCAAGACACTTCTTGTCAACATTCTACCCACACCGAATACCCAAAGTCATCTGCACTATCCTGAGAAGGGGAAGCCAGGAAGAGCATTTTTGCTTTTCTTTCCAACCAGTCATGAACTTCCACTGAGGAAATAAACTCAGAGGATCTTACCTGAATGAAGCAGGGAGAGTGTTAGCCAGGGAAAAGGGAGAGAGGGCAAAAGGTGATTCCAGGAAAATAAATACAAGCCTCCCTCTCAAAAATGTTATTCCACAACATTCTTACCACCTCTTCCTAGACAACTCACTATGTTCCATGTCTAAAATAGCACCGTGCTAAAATAAGCCCTCAACAGATTATGATGGCTAAAAAGAGGGACAGGCATGTCACAGAACACTGAATTTTAGTCAACGACTAAAAACTGATAAGGATTAGGCATAAAATTCTTCACATTCCAAGCCACATCACTGGCAGATCATTTACATTCTAAAATGTATCCTTGCTAGCACTACATTCTGCTGTCAATACCCAAATTGAGATTGCTGCTTTTCAGACTCTGAAGGTGAAGGAATAACACTGAAACTTCCACCTACTTTATTATCAGTAGAACAGAAATAAGACTGGTACTTGTTCTAAGTCCACAAAGGTATACAAACTAAAGATAGAGTGCATTGGTTAGGACTCATTAAGGTGTAACAGGTAGGACTCCATTTCAAACTGGCTTAAAGCCTAAGAAAATTTAATTTCCATATGACTGAAATGGCAGAGACAATGCAGGCATTCCATTGAAATCATAATGTCAACATAGTTGAGGCTTGGTTTCTCTGATGGTGTCTTACCACTGTCTACCTCCTTGGGCCACATTCATCTTCCAAATGCTGCCAGGGCTATATTCAACAAATATTTATGAAGTATTTCTAGTGTGCCAGGCATTGTTCTATGTTTTGCAGACACAGAAGTGAACAAGTAAGATAAAGCATACACTCTGGGAGGAGAGATGTATAAAAAACACACAAAGACAACACATAAAATACAGTGTTTATTTCATAAGTCCTCAGAAGAAAAATAAAATAAAGCAAAAGAGTGTGATTGGAATGCTACTTTATTTAAAGTGAGCAAGGAAGTCCTTTTTGAAGAAGAAACATTTCACCTGAGTCCTAATTATAGTGAGAGAGTGACCATGATAAGACATAAGGGAAAGGCCTCAGGCAGCAGCAACAACCACTGTGAAGCCCCAGAAGAAGGATTTGTGCTATGCTGGAGGAATAGCAAGGGGAGCAGTATAGTTGGGGTATTCTGAGCAAGAAGAGCAGTGTGAAATGGGAAAAGTTAGGAAGCCAAGACATGATGGCAGAGACTTGGTAGGCAGAGTGCAGATGCAGGATATGCATAGAAGGGTTACAAGAAACCACTGGAGAGTTTGAGCAGGAAAGCATCTGTCATGTTTTAAAAGGCCACTTACCACATACATATTAGTCAGTAGGGGTGAAAGAGTAGATGCAGGGAGTACAAGTAGGGGGTACAGTGGGTTGGACAGTGGCCCCCAAACATAGGTCCAAATCCTTTCCCCTAGAACCTATGGATGGGACCTTATTTGGAAAAAGGGCCTTTATAGATATAATTAAGTTAAGGATCTCAACATGAGATCATCCTGGACACAAGGTGAGCCCTAAATGCCATGGCAGATATCTTATAAGAGAGAGGCAAAGGGAGATTGGACACACAGAGACAGAGAGAAGAAGGCTATGTAGAGTCTGAGGCAGAGATTGAAGTTATGCTGCCATAAGCTGGGGACTACCTGGGACCACCCAAAGCTGGAAGAGGTGAGGAAGGAGTATCCTCCAGAGTGTTTGGATGGAACATGGACCTCCCAATACCTTAATTCCATACTGTTAGCCTCCAGAACTGAGAGAAAAAAATTGCTGTTTGAAGCCACAAAATTGGTAGTAATTTGTTATAGCAGCCCTAGGGAAGGAATACAGGAGCTATCACAGCATCCAGGCAAGAGATGCCAGCAGCTCCGACAAGGATGATGATGGTGCAGATGATGAGACATGGTCTTTGGGGCTTACAATTTGAAAGTAGAGATAATTTTTTTTCCTAGAACTGGTAGTATTTGCTACTCTACTGTCATCCAGAAGAAGAGAGAGGACATTTTCCCACATTCATCAGCCGAAATCCTGAGTGTCATTCTGACTGGGCCATTGGTCATAAGCCCTCCCTGGGTCAGACGATGCCATGCACTGAAGGACACAGACTTGAACTGTACAAATAGAATGGACAGCTCTTTCATCTTTCCTGAACAAACCCAAATTTATCTCAACCATCTGTCCCTCTTGAAGGGACCCCATAAACCTCATGGAAATTGACCCCATCTCCAGGTCTAGGATGGATCAAAGTCAGTGCCATCTGAAGGTTCTCATTAATGTGCTACAAAAATGAATAATTATAGAGTGCTGAGTCACTGGCCCCCTCAGCAGTCACAGTGGCTAGGTGACCTGAGTCAGTCACAGCCCCCAGGGTTAGTCACTTCTAGCTCTAAGCCTTCTAGCCCCATTCTTGCCCTAGGGTACCATCAAATAGTTTCATTTCAAATGTGTGCCATGATGTGAAAAAAAAAAATGGGCTGCTGATAATCCCCCATTCTGCCAGTAATTTATTTAAGACCCCAAACTTAAGCCAATGAGTTTAAGAACTCATGGCATTCCCTGGAGAACTTCTATTGGCCTGAGATGAACTTGTCATCAAAGAAAGATATTTCTCTCTCTCTCTCTCTCTCTCTCACTCTCTCAAAAGAAAGCATGTTCTCTTACTTCTACTCGTGGCCACCTTGTGACTCAAGGCAACCAACCAGAGATAAGTGACAGAACATGAAGAATGATACAGAAATAGACTTGGAGGCCTGATCATACCATGCCTTCAGCCCGTTTTTCCTCTCTGGACTTTCAACTATGGAAACTTACAAATTTCCTTGTTTTAAATTCATTTGAATTAAGGTTTCAGTTACCTGTATCTGACTGCATCCTGACAAATCTAGTACTTTTCCCAGAACCATAGAGTCAGGAGACAGAGTTCACTCTAACTAGCTTAGCTTAATCAGAGGTCACTTCTGGAAGAAGAAGGAGGCCAGCCTCACCTAAATCACTTGGCTAAATGTCCAATTGTAATGCAGATGACTTTGTATAATTTTTAAATGATACATTCATTTATCATATTTTTCAATTAGTGAAGGAAAACATGGACTTGGAAGAAATACTTGCTACATCTTGTCTAAAAAACATTGGGAGTAAGAGAGTAAACACTATGTTATTCTTGAATTCCTATTCTCTAATGAACTGATAGAGTTGATCTCTTTAGAGATAACAGCACCGGAGCCATCAAAAAATAATACACAGTGACACCTAAGCATCTCAGTTGGTTAAGTCCAACTCTTACCCATAATCAGTAAAGAAATCGAATCAGTAATCAAAAATCTCCCAACAAACCAGAGTCCAGGACTGGATGGCTTTCCAGGGGAACTCTACCAAACATTTAAAGAGTTAACTCCTATTCTTTTGAAGCTGTTCCAAAAAATAGAAATGGAAGCAAAACTTCCAAACTCATTCTACAAAGCCAGCATTTCCTTGATTCCACACCTAAAAAAACAAATAATCTAGTGACGAAATGGGCAAAAGACATGAATAGACACTTCTCCAAAGAAGACATCCAGAGGGCTAACAGACATATGAAAAAATGCTCAACATCACTCATCATCAGGGAAATACAAATCAAAACCACAATGAGATACCACCTCACACCTGTCAGCATGGCTAACATTAACAACTCAAGCAACAACATATATTGGTGAGCATGTGGAGAAAGAGGAACCTTTTTGCACTGCTGGTGGTAATGTAAAAACTTGTCCAGCCACTCTGGAAAACTATGGAGTTGCCTCAAAAAATTAAAAATAGAACTACCCTATGACCCAGTAATTTTCACTACAAGGTATTTACCCAAAGGATACAAAAATGCTGATTCGAAGGGGCACATGCATCGCAATGTTTTAGCAGCACTATCAACAATAGCCAAAGTATGGAAAGACTCCAAATGTCCACAGAGTAATGAATGGATAAAGAAGATGTGGTATATATATTCATTAGAGTATTACTTGGCGATCAAAAAGAATGAAATCTTGCCATTTGCAACAACATGGATGGAACTAGAATGTATTATGCTAAGTGAAATAAGTCAGTCAGAGAAAGATAAATATCATATGATTTCACTCATATGTGGAATTTAAGATACAAAACAGATGAACATAAAGGAAAGGAAAGAAAAATAATATAAACACAGAGAGGGAGACAAACCCTAAGAGAGTCTTAAATTCAGAAAACAAACTGAGGGTTGCTGGTGGAGTGTTGGGTGGAGGAAAGGGCTAAATGGGTGATGGGGATTAAGGAGGACACTGGTTGGGATGAGCACTGGGTGTTATATGTAAGTGATGAATTATCAAATTCTATTCTGAAAATATATGTATATATATTCATTAAAAAAAAAGTCCAACTCTTGATTTTAGCTTAGGTCATGATACTAGAGTCATGGGATCTAGCCCTGCATTAGGCTCCATGCTGGGTGTGGAGTGTGCTTAAGATTCTCTCTCTCCCTCTCCCTTCCCCCTGCTTGTGTACACACGTGCACACATGCTCTTTCTCCCTCTCAAAATAATAATAATAATAAATAATAATAATAATAATATACAGACTGAGCACCTTTATTTTTGTATGTATAACAGTTGTTTCTCTGGCTATTAACCTGGGAAAGGATATTCAAGGCAGTAAAACAACTGTTGAGTGGCAGAACAAACCAACCAACAAATACCAGCAACATGTTTGATATAATCCAACTTGGCCCCCACTGTCAAGCCACTTGTTCCCATTCCAGCATAGAATGAGGGATAGGGGCCTACTAGTCAAAAACAGCATAGACACTGTGCTGCTCTTGGAAGGAAGAAGATTTAGCAGAAGCCACAAACTAGTTATTCACAGACAAATTCAGCCCACAGACATGTCTTGTTTCCTGTGTAGAGTGTATAACATTAAATTTTCACCCTTATAAGGAGACCATTCTTAAACTGGCCAATTTAATTTCTCCTCTTTTGAGAGGCCCAAACTACAGCTTTCACAATTACTTCTTTATTTAATTTTTACCTGAAATCTTATAAACAATCTAAGGTAGTGATTATTACCATTTTGAAAACTGAGAACATGGGACAGAGTAGTCAAGTGACCCATACATTGTTCTATTTCTTAGCAGGAGAGGCCAAATCAGAAGTGAGCTCTGCAGAATCCTATTCCATTGCTCTGCTCACTAAATCATGCCATGACTATTCACTCTACGTCCCCACTTAGATAGAACTGTCATACTGCCATTATTGCCCTATATTTAAGTAGTGACGCATAAGGACAAAGAACATGAAATTGTGAGGGTTTTTTTTTTTAAAGCAAAGAGTGATGAAAGCTTCCCCTATTTCTGATATGCTCCTGGTTCAATAACAGAACACTAAAGTAGATGGATGAGCCATCCTTAATATGTGAAAATAATGTTCTAGAAACATTTTATGAGGACATGTGCTTTAAGTTACATTTTTATTAGTGGTGCCAAATTTGCCTTGACTTAGCATTCTATTCCACCTTATCAGAGGCAATGGCATGGAAGAGTTTCGGGGCACAGTTTATGGTATAAGATGATAGACATTACCCCCTGAACATAATGGTTTAATAGACATGACCAATCACCAGTGTAGCATTAAGCAAATTTCTGAGCAAAGTTGAGTTAGAAAAGGGAGAAAAAATTAATTATATTTATTTAAGGTTGGGGGAAAATTAAAAGAAAAAACAGTCATTCACATCAACATTTGTTCAGGACACTGATGCAATTACTACCTGACCACTGGAACGATGGCTACATGGACCATAGAAAGAAGGGAGGCCACTGAGAAAGGTCAGAGTGTAGGTCTTAGATTTCAATTATATCTCAGCAACACTGCCATTTTATACTGAGTGGAGGGCATTGGCTAGAAAAGACTACCAGGTTAAAGATTAATTCTAATACAAAAAAATTTCCACAGAATTAACATACTATCCAATTTTAGCTATGATTTCTAAGACAGTTTCCTTCTGTGACTCCACATTCAAAGATCCATAAAGCAGCCTTTTTTTGGATTTATTTCACATTCCTCTAGCAGATCCCACAGTGTTCAAAGGAGCGACAGCCAGAATTGGCACAGTGGTTTCCGGTATTTTCCTTGTATCTGAGGAGAAACAGGTTGTAAAGGACTAATCAAATGCTGTCCTCACAAGAGCAAGAGACAGAGATGCGGGGAAGGAAGGCACTTCCTGCCAGTCTCCACTCCCCCTCCACTGGTCTGCATGCACCTGCAGTGACCCCCAAACCCCAGAGGCTGGAATCAACATGGAGAGAACCCAATTAATATTTGTGAGTAGACAAAGTAAAATCTTCATAAAACATAAGAACAATCTGGATTCATGCTTTTTTAGAGGGGAAAAAATCATTAGGTTAATTGACTAATATATGACAAGCTGCAGCTGGTTTGCTTCCTGCTGAATCTTGGGTTTGCCCCGTGCAGAGAAAGCCCCAAGAACTTGTTCAAATATGTCATTCATCCCTCTTGTGACAGCTTTCACTAAATAGTTGGGATAGAGAGGCTCTCAATGGTGCTTTTATTTTTTCCGTCAAGTCACTCTGCATTTGCAAAATAGTTACTTTCAAATGAGTGGATTTTAACTTTTTACTAAAAGTCATAGAGAACTATAGACTGGAGAAAATGTAACTTCCCTGAAATTAGTCTAGCGACTGAATGGGTGCCATCCAGCCCTTTCACATCTGTTTAGAGACACTGTGATCCCTTGGGAACACAAAGAGCAGGAGTATGGAGGCAAAATCAGAGTTTCCCCATAATCGTATGGATGAAAACCAATAGGACGTGGAGATCTGACAGGGCAAGACAATTGTGGTTTTTAAAGGCATTGAGTTGACAATGTACATTAGGAGGATGAAGAAAAGGAAAGACAGAAGAATAACACTGGGAATTATTGTTATTGAGGATCTCCTAAGACACCAAAGACTGCCCACACTCCACTGAGAACTAAAACTTGGAGATTAAATGTATTTATGAAGTAAGAGTATAAAAATAATAACTCCACTGTGCATGGCTAGTAGTGATGGACCAAAGTGTAGAAATAAGCCCAGTGCTGAAATCCAGTGTGTCCGCACATGCTGAATTAGAAGAGCTAAGCTAGGAGAGTCCTTACAGCAGGGAAAAATTTTTTTTCAATTTGCAATCCATCACAGATTGATACTTTAGTAAAATAAACTTAAAATGTGTTATTAGACAAGCAGTTATGTGCTCAGATGCTGTGGCAATGCCAGATTGCTGTAAGAGTGTGAAATGCTTACTCTTGATTTCTCTGCTGATCTCATCTCAGACCAGGAACACATAGTTCAAAGGTGGGCACTGGTCTGTGGACCACTTTCACTAGCACAGACTTACTCCATAGAGACTGATCACAAAAGTTTACACATGCAAGACATCCTTCCACTTAGCAGATGTCAGCTTCTAGGGAATGGCTTTTCAAAGGCAGAAATTGTAGGTCCCAGTTCTTAATAAAAGCCTGGGTACTAGAACAGAAATACAGCTTTAAAGTTGGGGAAGGTGGTGGCACAGAAGATAAAGGCAGATAGGAATTTGTTTAAACAGAATGATACCACAAAATATAACCAGTGACCCAAAAACAGTCAAGCTCCCTGAGAGGAGCTGAGGAGAGCAGGCATGAAGCATAAATCATAGATGAGCAAAGAGAAGAGTGCCCATAACGGCAATTGCAGGAGCAGGAGGCAGATGGCTACTGAAAGTGCCTGCATGGCGGTTGTGTCTAGTACCCACCCAGAAGCCACAATCTGAGCACCCCTGGCTCAGAGCGGGGTACCTCGGCTCAAGGCTCTATAGAAATGAGGACAACCCCCATCAAAACCTGCCAGGAGGCTGAGAAGAAGCTTCTGCTCATCACAAGAAGTTACCCATCATTGCCCTGTATCTATTTTCCTGATATCTGGAGTCACATGCTGTCTCTTAATTTTACTTATGTGTTTTGGAAGCTTTGCAGCTTCTCTGTTTATTAAATCTTCTTTCTGCTTCTTCCCAGAAGCTCCTCTTTAAAAACACATAAACAGTTCAATGTGAAAATTAGCTGTGGTTGATTTATAATTCATTCTGGAAGAGCAGCTTTTAAAAAGACAGAGGAAATTAAGCAGAGACTCAGGCTTGAGATGTACATGCCTCCCTCGGCTTTTGAATTAGATGTGTTTAATGGGAATGTGGACAGTAGGGCTGTGGGTAGTGGATAAAATCTATTGGGCCTGCTGATCCTAAACATTCCAGCTGTGAGTGGAATTCATTTTGGAATACACAAAGTGAATGAGCCTGGACAAGCTTTGAAGCTCCGATTAAAAAGACCTGGCCTCTCCCTACCTTCACCAGTGCACTAGGTTATCTCTTCTGTGAAAACACTGATCTTTCTTAAAGAGAAGCTCAAATCCCGAAGCCCTTCATTATAGCCAGTGGTGGAAAGTAACTTTGAAATTTTTCTGCAGTCCCTACTGAGGACCCACATTCCTTCCAAACATTGGCCAGCAGAGTTCTCCACCTGGTTAGCAGGTGAGGCTCTTGCAGTCCCACAGGAGGAAGCTTGAGCCCCAAGTGGAGAGCTAAGAAGTCGAAGGACTCTTAGGATTCAAAGGCTCTAGAGATGGAGGAAGTCTGTGTTGTTCCTTAATCTACATTTTTTAAGTGGTGCTAGCAAAACTAAGGAAGCACCCAGAGAGCAAGTTTGAGCAGAATTCTATTAGGAGAAGGGAAATCAGGCTCCAGGCAAGAAGGTGAAAGGAATGTCACAAAAAATGACTTTAAAGATTCTGTTTCAGCAATTCACCTTTGATTAGAGTAAAAACACTTCCAACTGCTATGCATAAGGCAGCTCCTGACAAATATATCTGTTTTATTTTTAAAAGGTTCAAGATTATTTTAGAAGACAAATCAGTATCTACAAGAAAAAAAACACACATAAAATCCTGCTTCTATAATAGGGCCATGCTTTCAGATCTTTAGTTCAGAAGAATAGCCCCAAAGGATGACACTCATGGCTCATGCAGTCCAGAATTGTAAGTTTGATAATGAGCCCCAGGGACATGCCTGAAAGAGCTTGGATGTGCTATTTGAGGTCACCCTGAAAGGGCAGACTGGTCCCAGCTTCTCCAAGGAACCTCTGTCATTGAGGAAAGTATATGCACCCTACTGGAGTCCACTACCATCTTTTGGTGATACACATATTTAAAAGATTATTTTCTGCTCTGAGTAGTAATCCTGATTCTTATCTGTTTACTTTTTAAATATTTTGATATTTAATAAACACGTCAGCTTTTTACCTTATGCATCCTTTTCCAGAATTTATCAATTTAAACAATGTCTCTTTAAAATCTTCAACACTCTAGGATTAAAAAAAAAAAAGTGAGTCAATCTGCATGAGGCAAGTGACTCAAATCACTGAAAACCCTGATTAGGAAAAGATGGTCAGGATTTTGTTAAAAAATACATATATGCTAGGGCGCCTGGGTGGCTCAGTCTGTTATGGGTTTGACTTCAGCTCAGGTCATGATGTCACTGTTCATGAATTTGAGCCCCGTGAGTTCAATCCCCACTCCAAGCTCTGTGCCGACAGCTCAGAACCTGGAGCCTGCTTCGAATTCTGTGTTTCCCTCTCTCTCTGCTTCTTCCCTGCTCATGCTCTGTCTCTCAAAAATAAATAAACAGTTATAAATAAAGGGGTTTTTAATTTCTCCATACATAACATCTATCTTCTCATTTTAGTTGACCTTGTACAAAATTTTTCTAGCTATAGTACTGAGAAATTAAATATACAGTTTAACATTGTAACCTATCTCTTATTAGCTATATCATTTGACACAATTCTCATTTTACAGAGTTGAGAACTCCCTCACACTGTACTTGGTCCTCATTTCCTATAAGCAATCTACTCTCCCTCCTGAATACTTCACACACACACACACACACACACACACACACACACACACTGCTGCCCTGTACTAGGCAGTTTCACACATAATATCTCTTTTAATCCAGAAACATTACTATCAGGCATATTTTATCATCCTTATCTTACAGTCAGGGAAACTGAAGCTCTAAGAGGCAAAGTAAATTAACCCAAATTATACAGCTAGGGAGGGGTATAGTCACAATGTTAAACTGGATCTTCTGGTCTCTTCACTTAATTCTCTTTTCTTTATTCCATAAAGAACATATGAACAGCTTGATAAATACCTACAGAAAAATGTTATGACACTACTAGACAGATCAAAAAATAGAATACTGCTGGCATGTGCCCCTCTAATGATCACCATCTTTTCTCTCCTCTCCAGAGGTAACCAACACTTTGATTCCTGTATTAATAATTTTATTTCTTTATAGGTCTATCAACATTGAATGCATCCTTAAACAACATAATTAAATTTTGCCTGTTTTCAAAATTTTCATTAATGGAGTCATTTGGTATAATTTTTGTCTTACTTTTCTTTCTAAATTTGTATATATGCTATTCCCTATGGCTATCATTGCATTCACTGACATTTTTGTGTGATATTCTACTTAATGCAAGTTGATGTTCAGGAACATGTATTCCTATTGCAGGTATTTTCAGTGTCATTCTAATGCTTCTATTCTGATTGCTTAGTGCCAAAGTCATAACAGTTTAAATATCACTCTGATTATATGTATATATCGCAATAGATTTATTCCACTCTACTGTTAAGAGACATCTATCCCTCAATTTTATATAAATATTTTCCATTAATTTCTGAGATTAAAAGAGGCTTGAAGGGAAATACCTAACTTATTAGAGAATCCTATATTTCACAACTCCTTTTTCTACCTATATAACATTTACATACCCTAAAGTTCTCCAGTTTGAAGTGTGTATCCATAAAATTGTGCAGCCAACACCATTAATTCCAGGACATATTTATCATTTCTAAGAGAAGCCTTCTTCCCATCAGCATTCATCCCCGACTCTCTCTCTCCCATCTTAGGCAACCAGAAATCTAATTTCTGTCTCTATGGATTTGCCTATCTGAACGTTTCATAAAAAGGGGATCATACAACATGTGGTCTTTTGTGACTGGATTATTTCATTTAGCATAACATATCAATGTTCATCCATGTTATAGCATGTATTAGTACTTCATTCCTTTTTATGACTAAATAATCCATTGTATGGATGGATACATCACATTTTGTTTATATATTCATCAAATGAGAAACATTTGATTTGTTTCTACCTTTTGGATATTATAAATAATGCTGCTATGGACATTCATGCAAAGTTTTTGTGTAGACATATATTTTCCATCTCCCTTGGAAAGATTTCTAGCAGAATTTCTAGGTCATATAGTAACATTATGTTTTAGGTTTTGAGAAATGTTTAATTTTTTTTATCAAAGTGAATGTACCATTTTACATTACCAACAAAAGTATACAAGGGTTTCAATTTTTCCACTTACTTGCCTCCACTTGTCATTGTCTCTTTTCTATTATAAAAATTTTTGTGGGTGTGAAGCAACATCTCATTGTGATTTTGAAATCTGCATCTTGTTAGTGATTAATGATGTCAAGCATCACTTTGTAAGCCATTTTGGCCACTTGCACATCTTTGGAGAAATGTCTATTCAAATCAATGCCCATTTTTAACTTGGTTACTTGTTTTTTTTTTATTATTGAGTTATACGAGTTCTTTATATATATATATATTCTGGATAAAAGTCTTATATACCATTTGCAAATATTTTCTGCCATTATGTGGATTGTTTATGTCTTCTCATTTTCTTGATGATATTCTTCAAAGCACAAAAGTTGTCAACTTTGATGACGTCCATATTATCAATCTTCTCTTTTATCACTTTTGCTTTGGGTGTCATTAGCTAATAAATTATTACCTAATTTCAGATTATGAAGATTTGCTGCTGTGTTTTGCTTAAGAGTTTTATCATTTTAGCTCTTATATTTAGGTCTATGACCTATTTTGAATCAATTTTTAAGTATAGTGTGAGGGAAGAATCCAAATTCATTATTCTGCATGTAGATATCTAGTTTCCCCAGCATCATTTGCTGGAAGTACTATTCTTTCCCCCATTGAATTGTATTGGCCTTTTCTGATAAAGTTAAAAGTAAAAAAATTATTTATGCAAATGGTTTGATATATTGGCTGACCATAAAAATGGAAAAATGTTAATGAATACATATGTGTGTATATACTAAATGTCTTAGTAGAGGAAATATACACATAGATACATACTATGGAAACTAAAATGATGATAAAAGAGTATTGGCTAGATGTTATTTCCTGTGGTTGGGGTGAATAGAAGAGCTATTGAGAAATTGACTGAAATACTAAAAGAAAATTCTTTTTTCAAAGTGAAAGGACCAGATTATGGAGAAAATGGAAAACACATAAATAAGTGGGGGAAGACAAGACTCCCATCTTTGGTGAGAATTTGACAGCTAGAATTGATAGACCAAGATCTAGCATTTCCTAAGTCAGGCTGCCCTCAATTGAGGTGCTACAAGTGGATCAGACTGATAATGCTCCACTGGTACTCCTGAAGTGTGCCACTACTGGTCCACTCACTTACCTCTGAGCCCAGGAAAACTGTATAGGTTTGTAATATTAGCTATCAAAATCTGAATCCTTCAAGCCATTAACAAGCTAAAACAGGCCTAAGTTCTACCCCTTTACAACTTCCTTTTCTGGTATTAATTCTCTGAACAAATAGAACTGGGAAGAAGAATTGGTGATCTTTTAAAGACTTCTTTTCTCCTTGTTCATTAAGTAGCTTTGGTGCAAAACTCTCAGTTAAAAAGAAAACCAATTAAGAACTTTAGAGTTTTTGAAATCAAAACGCAAAAGAAACCCAAAAGCATTATCTCATCCTTGTCTGTATTAAAATTCATCTGACTTTTGTAGCCCACCTCAATAGCCCTGTAAGAGCTCTCTGTCATCTATCTCCATCTAGTTGGCTCTTCTAGGTATACAGTTTTTGTAAACATGAAGACTTTATGACTTTGGGATCCCAGGAAAGATTTTCACTAAGAACTGTCCTACCGATAATGAGGCAAACTGATTGGAGACTAGATAGAGAGGAGAGCTATAAAATTACTTTGGGTGACAGTTGGTAACATTTTATCTACCATATAATTTTATTCTATCAATAGTAAATTTTTGATGGGATAGTTATATTGTACTCACATAGGAAAATATCTTTGTTCTTCGGAGATAAATGCTAAAGTATTTGAGTGAAGTGTCATGATGCTTACAACTTACTTGAAAAGGGTTCTGAAAAAAAAAGAAATAACACACACACACAAGTATAGCAAATATGCAAAATGTTTTATTTGAAATTGATATAGTTGTATATCTAAAAAGGTTGAATACCAACAATTGTATATGATTCAACCTAATAGATTAAGAGCATATGACTGAATCTAAATCAGGATTTCTTAACATTGGGACTATTGACAATGTTTTAGTTCTTTTTTTTTAATGTTTTATTTATTTGTTTTGAAAGAGAGAGAGTGAGTGAGCAGGGAAGGGGCAGAGAGAGAGAGGGAGAGAAGGAGAATCCCAAGCAAGCTCCATGCTCAGCATGGAGCCCTACCTGGGACTCGATCCCACAACCTCCAGATCATGACCACGCTGAAATTAAGAGTTGGACGGTTAACTGACTGAGCCACCAAGGTGGCCCTTAATTCTTTACTGTGGAAGGCTGATCTATGAAGTGCAAGATATCTAGTACTTTGATTTTATTTTTCTAAGGTTTTTTTTTTTGTTTTTTTTTTTTTTTTTTAGTAATCTCTACACCCATATGAATTGTAGGATGCTTAGCAGCACCTCTGGCCCCTCCTACCAGATGTCAGTAACACCCTCAACTGTGCAAACAAAAATGTCTCAAGACATTAACAAATATCCCCTGGGGGCAAAATCTCCCCTAGTTGAGAACTAGTCATCTAGAGAAATACATAGAATGATGTGTACATTAAGGTACTTTTCTTTTAACTTCTCTGTAGATTAAAGCTTTTCCAAAATAAAAAGACAAATAATAATATTATGATATATAATGTGATTTATGTTAATAATATTACTAATTGTTGATTCATTGATAATTTATAAAACTGATTCCGGCACCACATTTTGATGACTTTTGTTTTTTACACTTTAAAAAAAGTGAAGCCCTGAAAAGTTATATGCATGGCTAGGTTTATTGCACATTATCTACAATCGCCAACATATGGAAGCAATCCAACTGTCCGTCCACAGATAAGTGGATAAATTAGATGTGATGTACATATACACAGTGGAATATTACTCAGACATAAAAAGGAATGAGATCTTGCCATTTGCAACAACATGGATGGACGTACAAGATATTATTCTAAGTGAAGTAAGTCAGACAGAGAAAAACAAATACTCTATGATTTCATTTATATGTGGAATCTGAAAAACAAATGAATGAACAAACAAAAGGCAGAAACAGACCCATAAATACAGAGAAGTAATTGATGGTTGCCAAAGGGGAATGTGGAGGTGAATGGGCAAAATGCGTGAAGGGGGGTGGGATGTACAGGCTTCCAGTTATGGAATGAGTAAGCCATGGGGATAAAATGTACAGAAATGAGAATATAGTCAATGGCATTATAATAGCAATGTATGGTGACAGATGGTAGCTCCCCTGTGATAAGCATAGCATAAGGTAAAGACTTGTTAAATCACTATGTTGTACACCTAGCGGTGTCTGGGAGGCTCAGTCGGACAGGTGTTCGACTTCGGTTCAGTCATGATCTCACAGTTAGTAGGTTCAAGCCCCACACTAGGCTCTGTGCTGACAGCTCAGAGCCTGTAGCCTGCTTCAGATTCTGTGTCTCCCTTTCTCTCTCTGCCCCTCCCCCACTCACACTCTGTCTCTTTTTCTCTCTCTCAAAAATAAATAAACGTTTAAAAAACTGTTTAATGAATTCTTGGGGTTCCTGAGTGGCTCAGTCAGTTAAGTGTCTGACTTAGGCTTGGGCCATGATCTCACGTTTTTTGGGTTCAAGCTCTGCATCAGGTTCTGTGCTGATAGCTCAGAGCCTAGAGCCTACTTCAGATTCTCTGTCTCCCTCTCTCTCTCTGTCCCCTGCTCACACTCTGTCTCTCTCTCTCACTCTCTCTCTCAAAAAATAAATAAACATCAAAATAAAACTATACTGTACAGCTAAAACTAAGGTAACACTGTGTGTCAACTACATTTCAATCAAAAAGACAACAACAAAATAAGAATAAAAGACCAAAGCCCTTAAAGAACTTAATTCACAGACTTCTCCAATACTTTCACTTAACTCCATACCTGAAGCACACTCTTCCCTGGTCCTCTGTACACGTGAGGCATAGAGAACCCAATAGAATAGAAAGGGGAAGTAGCATTCTCTAGACACCTACCATATGGCAGGTGTCACTTTAATTCCATTTGTACAGATGAAGAAACAGAAGATGAGGAAACAAACTTATTGAAATAAGCATCCTGACTATGGGGACATGACATGTAAGAAAGTGAGCAAGGATTGAAGTGCAGAACTGGAGTCATGGATACATCTTACTTAAACTGTGAAATCATTCACAGTTTAATGGAAAGAATGCAGTAGAACTGCATTCTGGTCCCATCTTTGCCTTGTTCTCATTGGGTGCTACCAGAGCACTCACTGAACCTCAGATTACCCATCAAGATAGCAGACTATATACATCAAGACTTATTGTGAAACACAAATAAGAGAAAGGTATAAAAGTGGTTTGCAAGCTTTAAAATGTTATAAACATAGATTATCAGTGCACATACATCACCCGCTAGGGCTTAACACAAGACAGGTGCTACTCCATTTCTGCACAGGCAGAATCTCTCTATGCTCCTCCTGCCTGAGTGAAATTTTCATACTTCACAGTTTTTCTCAACATCACCAAGAAAAAAATGAAGAAGTAGAGGAAGAAATAAATAGTCGAATGCCAAAAAAAAATCCCCAAAGTAAACAGCCATTCTCTTGAAATAGGGAGAAAACAGAGTTTTACTATTTAAAGCTCTAGGTGGTTACACTCTTTAGGGAAAGAGAAGCAAGCTGTAAAGTATCTGCCCTGGCAACAAATTCATGAATCACAACAATTACCTGTTTCTTTTGGATATTGGATCTGTTAATTATCCACCAAAGTTTAGATTGGACAGCTGCTACCTGACTTCATTTAGTATCCAATGTGGAATGCTTTTGGCAGAAAATTGGTTTCTCTTTTCCCACCAGGAAAAAGGAAAATGAATTGGAAGACTTTACTAAGAATTAGTAAAACATTAAAAAAAAAACACTTATGTCTAGCTCTAGGTGTTTAAATCATGGATTAACTGTTGAGGGTTCAATCACTGGGTCAAGAAAAAGTGTGCCACTATATGAGTGGATGATTAGTTAAAGGTGGATTAAAAATGGGAGAACTGATCAGTAAGAACTAGAAATACTCATAAGTTAAAAGAATAACTTGTATCTTTTAACAAAATCTGTATTTAATTTTGTCTTACATATGAGAGGAGACATCTGGAACTTTGGATGTTAGTATTGAAATTTCCAGTAGCATCTGTTCATCCTTAGTTTTACCGCTTAAATCAGAGGAAAATTCTATCATATTACAGATATCTGAGTAAAATAGTAGATGAAAATATTACATGCTCCATTTAATATGCAAGTATAAAATAATGATATAGTAATTTTCTAATTTTAGTTCTAGGTTCTATTCCTACTCACTAATTAAAATATGATTAATAAATGCTTTCATTTTCTATATAATTTATTATGATTTATGGAAGTATCAAATATAAAAGCTAAGTTTTCTATTTCTGTTTTTACTCAAGTAATTAGCAACTAGGAAAAGCTAAGTAACTTGGAGATTTGAGTCAACAAATGCTCAATAGGCTGTGTAGAAATTACACTACCTAAATTTTTTAAATCCTGAAAATATTTAGCATACCTAAACCAGAAAAACCACCTAAAGCAAAAGAGGGGAGAAGTTTATAAAACAATTGTGAGAGAATACTCAAGGTGAATGTCAGGTATGAAATGTCACTTATCATCAGTGGAAAGTATTGATTTCCCTTAGCAGAAAAGAGAAGCCTTTCCCATGGATGCCCAAACAACCAGTTGATCTGTATCCTAATGAATTCTAGTGAATTTTTTGCATGAAAAAGGAAACTTACAATAGATCTTGCACCACACAGACAACTGAACAAAAACAAAGTAGAAGATACAGCAGTAACAATGTTCCAGCTACTGTATACAAACTGGCAAGACAATAGAAACATCAGATCAAGATTTTCTAAGCTGTTCTTCCTTTCTTCTTTCATCCTTCCTGCCCTCCTTCCCTTCCCCCTTCCTAACTCTGTTTCTTCTTTCTTACTTCTATTCACTACTTTTATTCCTCTTTCTGTGTTTTGACATTTTAAAGTTAATTTTATTTTTTTTTAATTTTTTTATGTCTATTTTCTTTTGAGAGAGAGAGTGGCAGAGAGTGAGTGGGGTAGGGGCAGAGAGAGAGAGGGAGACACAGAATCTGAAGCAGGCTCCAGGCTCTGAGCTGTCAGTACAGAGCCCGAGGCGGGGCTAGAAACCACGGACTGTGAGATCATGACCTGAGCCAAAGTCAGACACCCAACCAACTGAGCCACCCAACCAACTGAGCCACCCAGGCGCCCCTTTAAAGTTAATTTTAAAGTTAAAGTGTTTTTTTTTTTTTTTTTACTTTCAAGGAAGAGTTTTCAACCAATTATATAATTTTAATGCCTCAGGGGTTTTTTTCACGTTTGTTTATTTATTTACTTACTTTTTTAAAATTTTTAAATGTTTATTTTTTAGAGAGACAGAGTACAAGCAGGGGAGGAGCAGAAAGAGGAAGAGGCACAGAATCTGAAGCAGGCTCCAGGCTCCAAGTTGTCAGCACAGAGCCCAATGTGGGGCTCAAACTCACGAACCAGGAGATCATGACCTGAGCTGAAGTTGGATGCTTAACCAACTGAGCCACCCAGGCACCCCTTACCTACTTATTTTTAAGTAATCTCCACATCCAATATAGGGCTGGAACTCACAATCCCAAGATCAAGAGTCACATGCTCTACTGTCTGAGCCAGCCAGGTGCCCCTTAGTGTTTTAGTTTTTAAATAGACCCCCTCTATCATTTCATAATTGAAAAATCAGTGGGCTAGAGAGGCCCCCCCTACCAGCTTGTTGCAGAGCAATAATGAATCCATGTGATAATTATTGCTGAGTTGTTTTTATTTTATTTTTAGAAAAATTTTATATGTATATATAAAGTTTAAACTTTTAAAAAATACATTTATTTATTGAGAGAGAGAGAGACTGAAAGCAGGGGAGGGGCTGAGAGAGAGGGAAACAGAGGATCCTAAAGGGGCTCCAGGCTCTGCACTGACAGCTCAGAGCCTGATGCACGGTTTGAATTCACAAACCCATGAGATTCATGATCTGAGCCAAAGTTGGATGCTTAACCAACTGAGCCACCCAGTTGTCCCTAAACATTTTTTGATATTTTCCAACAAGTTTACACCTTTTTCTAACAGGATTAATAATCCAATGGTGTTTAAAGTAAAGACTATCTCTCCTCCCCACCTCACTCTACTCTCAATCCCACCCCCTCAAGGTGTAGACTCCTTGTATAGACTTGTATAGACTCTTCATGTAATTCTATCCTTGTTTCTATATACATATCACACATACACAGAAATATACATATACAAAATACGTGTTTGCATCTTCTCTATTTTCCCAATATTGAATCATAATATATACACTTTGTACTCTTTTTTCTGATGTTTGTCTGTTTTATTCATTGGACAGTATACATAGGCAGGCCTACAAGTATGTGTTTACATATACATACATTTTTAAAATTTATGCATATATGGGTCACCTGGGTGGCTTAATCAGCTAAGCATCCAACTTCAGTTCAGGTCATGACCTCACAGATTGTGGGTTTGAGCCTTGGGTTGGAATCGTGCTGACAGCTCAGAGCCTAGAGCCTGCTTCAGATTCTGAGTCTCCCTTTCTCTCTGTCCCTCCCCTGCTTACACTCTGTCTCTGTCTTTCAAAGAAAATAAACATTTAAAAATTGTCAATAAATAAATAAAATTTATGCATATACATAAAAAATAATTTATATTAAAGGGTAAAATCATACATGTTGGCAAATTTTCAAAGCACTTTTGCTTTTCTGTTGCTTTTTTATCTCTTTTATTGTTTGTTTTATGTTGTTGTTTGCCTCCTTCTATGCTCTTCCTCTCTTCCTTGAGGGCATCCATTTCAACACACACACACACACACACACACACACGCATCTGTTTTGTGGATTTCTACTTCTTATATAATATAAGCATACATAGACACAGAATGGCAGAAACACACACACACACACACACACACACACACACACATTCAATTTACCAGAAAATCATTGATCTTGATACCCTGGTGTTAAGTATAATTTTCAAAAAATTAAAAACAGGACTTTCATACAAATTTAAAACATACCAAAGATCTACTTAACTCATTAATGGGGGGACAAGCAAGATAGTAAAGCTGCTTTAAAAATAGAATTTAAAAAAATAAATGTTTATATAGTCTGTTAGGAAAGGGATGTTAAAATGAATTTGCTGAGTTAAAAGGCAAGTACCTTGGGGCACCTGGGTAGCTTAGTTGGTTAAGCATCCGACTTCGGCTCAGGTCATAATCTCATGGCTCGTGAATTTAAGCCCCGCGTAAGGTTCTGTTGTAACAGCTCAGAGCCTGAAGCCTGCTTCAGATTCTGTCTCCCTGTCTCTCTGCCCCTCTCTCACTCATGCTCTGTCTCTCAGTCTCTCAAAAATAAATAAACATTTAAAAAAAATTTAAGGCAAATATGTTGCCAGGCAATAAAACCATAACCTTTGGTGTATCCTCTACCTGGCAGAAATCATTTGCTTCTAATGGACCAAAATTTGTAGGTTAACCAGTAACTTCACAGTGCCTTTGTCCTAATCAATAGTAAATAAGAAGTAAAACAAAAGTACATCTACTTGTCTAAGCCTATAAAGCAATGCTTCAGTGTGACATTGAAAAGACACACAATCATCCTTTTGCCTTATTTCCTGGTTTTGAATAATTTTTCTTCACACCAGGCTGACATCAATAGACTATGGAACTGTGCCAAGCTTGAGTCACACCCTAAGAAAATTTAGAGATTCCTCTGGATGACTCCTACATGGTGTTCCTCCTCCTGTTAGTCATGATGACACCCCCAGACCTGTCTTTGGGGCCACTTAATTATATAAATGCAAAACTCTCACTGGTTCCCATTAAGACCATGAGCTCTTCTGTCACCCTCAGTAGACATGAAAACTAATTGCTCTAAATCTTTCACATAAAAAGGTCTTCATATAACAGATGAGTTTATTATTACTGCAAATAAATTTAATCATTGTAATGATCTAAAAAATCAGTGCTAATTAGCACTTCTCCCTGACTGACATAAAAAAACTTTCTGGTATGTAGTTTATATTTCGAAGTTGCACTAACCTGCTTCATTTTTCTACCAAGGAATGAATGTTCAGATTATTTTAATGTATAAATGTAATGGTTTTGCTTGTTTTCACTTTCTTATCTACACTAGAAGGATGGATAAAACATTTCTTCTCAGTTCCCTGCCCTTGAAAAGAGATAGTTTCTCAGTTGCTAAGAGTTTGGACGTGTGTTTAATGGACATTAACAATTGATTGTGAAAGATCAGAAGCGATGACAGCTTACAGTGAGGGAGGTAGGAGAGAGAAATGCCTCAGCTGGAAGGTCATGAAGAATCACAGTGCCCCTTGCAAGCAGCCAGCCCTCAGAGTGGGTAACAGTATGTTTTACCTAGAGAAATAAGACACATACATGATGGTTTCCAGCTTTGGCAAAACTTCGCCCATCTGCAAAGCTGCAGAACCAGAAAACTCCCCAACTTTAGAAGCTGCTACCCATTGAAAAATGAGCTTTCTGCAGCTACTTGGATAGACTGGAAATAAGACACCCTTCTGTGTTCTAGGTATTACACAAGGCTTCTGAATTCTGATGCAACTTTAGAAGAAAGAAAGGGAGAAGATGGGAAGAAGAAAGAAGAGGAAAGGAAAGGAAAGGTAGAGGGCTCAAGTAATAGCCAGGACAAAATGTCCTGTCTGCCCTGTAGAATAGGGTATCAAATTTCTCAATTAAGTTTTGTTAGAATTAGAGGTGATATTTTTGCATATGTGAGTTTACGAAGACTGAAATCTGTCCCTTTTTATCCAGGTGAGGATGCTGGCTCTCAATATTGACTCCCCATAGTCATCTATAACTAATCAGAACAATCCTCGTCATTTGATTATTTGGTCCAAAATCATATCTTCCATAAATATTCCTTTAGTGAGAGATAAATGAGGCTTATTCTTCTGAGATCCATTATAAGTAGAGGATGGGGAGAAAAACATGATTGACTAGAATAGCACCAGATTAGAAATTAGGAGACTAGACCATTTATACTGCAACTAATACTGTGTGCAAATTTGGACAAGTGACAACCTACTTGTTATTAGTAAAATATCTCTTCTGGCTTTAAAGTTACATGTGTCACTTCTTCTCTCACTAACTGGGCCATCTTTATTGGGCATAGCTTCTCAGATTTTTCTCAAGGTACTGGATATGAGTATTACTTGGAAAATCCCACTACAGCAACTTCACTGCTATCCTCAAAGGAGTCTTAGAGTTTTGAATTTCTCATCAGGTTGAGGAGAAGTAGTTAGCTAGGTTTCCCTAAGAACTTGGTAGAATCCCTACTCTCCTACCATTCCTAGATGCTCCAATATTAGAAGAGGGGATTCTGTTTACATTTTTCACAGCCTCTTTACTTAGAATTATAAGAGACTCTAGTTGTCAGATGAAACCTGTTCTACCTAGAACAGAAATAGAGATCAGAATAATATATCTGAAGATGATAATAAGTAATAGTAGTAGACTCAGTAAAAATTACTGAGGATTTATCAAATGCCACACATATACTAAGAGCTTTAAAAGCATTATTTAACTCACAGAACTCCATAAAGCATGTTCTTTCACCAGCTCTACTTTATAAAAGAGAAAATTGAGAGGATGCAAAAATAAGAACATGATCTCATGGCTTATAGCTAGCAACTGGCAGAGCCAGGCCTCAAACATGATTTATTTTACACCACAGTGTTTAGCATTTCTTATTAAATTATATAGCCCAATGGAGTAAGTATGGTTAGGCTTAAACAGAAGGAGATGTAAAAGAGGTTCTGAAAAAAGAACAGCTCATTCAATGGTTGACAGCATAAATCACAAGTGGGCAAGATAAAAACTATAATTATTTATTATTTATAGGACTCTCACCTTTCTAACAAAATTGGATCCTTAAGAGGGTTTATGGTTTGCTCAAATCTAAGTCATCTTTTATAAAATAGTCATTCTCAATAGGGAAAATAGGGTTCAGTGATATGTATGGGAAATTCATTGTAGGAGAAGCTAAGACAAAAACGTTGCTCTAAGAAGCAAGAACTTTTGAATATAGAGAGATAATGTTGAAGGAAAAAGAGAGCAATCAGCCAAGGGTGGAAGAGAAAACTGAGCAGAACAGAAATGTCTAACAGGCAATGTTAACAAATTTCCTGGATAACAACATGTGTATCTTTGTCTCTGTCAGTCTATGAAACATGTATATTTGATATTACTGGTCGATACTTCTGTAGTTGGAATTAGTTTTTATATATGTGACAGCACATAACTGAGTTTTTCCTCAAAAAGGGAGTGAGATCAAAGATGATCCAATGGTATCTCATTTTACATTCAAATTAAACCATAATAAAAACAAATTAAGAAGGGAGATCAAAGACATCTCAGCATACAAGCAAACTGGCATAAAGAGAAAAATGTGTCAAATACTTCTACACAAAGAGCTATTAAATTACACAAATTGTTTAAATAAATAAAGAGATATACCATGTTTATGGATTAAATGACTTAACACAGTAAAATTTTCTTTAAAAATTTTTTTTAATGTTTATTCATTTTTGAGAGACAGAGTGTGAGCCAAGGAGGGGCAGAAAGAGAGGGAGACACAGAATCTGAGGCAGGGTCCAGGCTCTGAGCACTCAGCACAGAGCCCAACAGGGGTCTTGAACCCATGAACTGTGAGATCATGACCTGAACTGAAGTCGATGCTTAACTGACTGAGCTACCCAGGTGCCTCACCACAGTAAAATTTTCAATTCTGCTAAAAGAAATCTATCTAAAAGCATCCTTAAAGAATGGTTTTTTGAATAGAAATTTAATTATTAAAGAATTCCACAAATTCTATATTTTAAAATACAGATTAAATTTTTATGAATAGCTGATTCAACTTTTTTAAAAAATAGAATAAGATGGTGAAAATTTCTCCACCAGATATTAAACCAGATATGCCCACAAGTCCATGCTAACAAAAATAAGATAGTAATTTACAACAAAAATAGAATAAAAATAAACACAAAACATAAAAATGGGAAGAAACTGTCTCATCTTGGCACTTCTATTTAACATTGTGTTGTAGGTTCTAGAAAGGGAAATTACACAATAAAAAGAAATACAATGTATCCAGATCAGAAAAGAAGTACAACTATCTCTATTTGCAGATGGCATGATCTTGTATATAAATAATCCTAAGGAATACACGTACAACTATTAGGGCTAATGAATACTTAGTTCACAGTACCGGATACATGATAAATATCCAAAAATCAATTGTATTTCTATACAGTAGCAATGAGCAATACAAAAATGAAATTAAGAAAATGGTCCATTGACAATAGCATCAAAAAGAATAAAATTCTTAGAAATAAATCTAACAAAATTAAGTCCTGTACCTGAAAACTACATAACATTGTTGAAGGAACTTGAAGACTTAAATAAGTAGGAAAATATATCATGTTTGTGATTTTTGAAGACTTAGTTTTGTTAAGATAGGAATACTCTTCAAATATTCAAAACCATCTTGACAGAAAACAATAAAAATGAAAGACTCCACACTTTGCAAAACTTAATATAAAGCCACAGTAATGAAGATTGTGTGATACTGACACAAGGATATATAGTTCAATGATAGAGAATTGAGAGTCTAGAAATAAACCTTCATATTTATCGTCAATTAATTTTTGACAAGACTGCCAAGACAGCTCAATGGGGAAAGAACAGTCTTTTCAAAAAATGATACTGAGGCAATTGAAATCCACATGCAAAAGAGGGAAGTTAGGTCCTTATCTCACACCATATACAAAAAAATTAACTACAAATAAATCACAGAGCTAAATATAACAGCTAAAACTATAAAATTCTTAAAGAAAACATAATAAATCCTTCTGACCTTTTAATTTTAAAAAATTGTAAAAAAAAAAAAAAAAAACCTTCTGACCTGAATTAGGCAATAGTTTCTTAGACATAATACCAAAGTAAAGAAAAGAAAATAAACTAAACTTCATCAAAATTAAAACATTGCTTCTTCAAAGAACACCATCAAGAAAGTGAAAAGACAATGCACAGAATGGAATAAAATATTTGCAAGTCATATTCTACCTACAATATATAAAAACCCTAAACTCAACTCTAAATTGAAAACAATAATAAAAAAATTTTAAGTGGGGAATTGAATAACCATTTCTCCAAATAAGATGTAGAAGTGGCCTTATAAAGTACATAAAAAGACCCTCAACCGCATTCTTCATTAAGGACATGAAAAACAAAGCCACAATAAGACAGCACTTCACACCCTCTAGAATGGCTAAAATTAAAATATGCTGGTGAATATGTGGACAAACTGAAACCCCTCTACATTGCTGGTAGGGACATAGAGTGGTGCAACTAATTTGGAAAACAGTTTGTCAGTTCCTGGAATAAACTTAAGAGTTATCATACAACCTAGCAATGCCACTTCAAGTATATGCCCAAGAGAACTGAAAACATATGTCCACACAAAACTTGTACATGAATGTCCATAGCAGCGTTGTTCATTCAAAACATGGTAACATCCTAAATGCCCATCAACTAATGAATGGATAAACAAAATATGGTGCATCCATACACTGGTATATTATTCAAAAATAAAAAAAATAAATTAGTGATTCATGATACAACATGGATGAGCCTCTAAAATATTATGGTAAGTAAAACAAGTTAGAAACAAAAGACCATATATTTGTGGTTCTCTATATATGAAAGGTACAGAATAAGTAAGTCCACAGAGAGAGAAAAGGATTAGTCACGCCGCGCCCAGGTGGCTCAATCAATTAAGCATCCAACTTTGGCTGAAGTCATGACCTCATGGTCCATAGGTTTAAGCTCTGCATCAGGCTCAGTGCTGACAGCTCAAAGCCTAGACCCTGCTTCAGATTATGTGTCTCCCTCTCTCTGACCCCTCCCCCACTCATGTTCTGTCTCTCTCTCTCTCTCTTTCAAAAATAAATAAACATTAAAAAAAAAAAAAAGAAAAGAATGGCTGCTGTCAGAGTCTGTAAGGGGGGCAAAATGGAAAATGAGTGCTTAATAGGTCCAAGGTTTCTTTTGGGGGCAAGAAAAATATTCTAAAATTAGATAATGTTGGGACACCCAGGTGACTCAGTTGGTTGAGTGGCTGACCTCAGTTCAGGTCATGATCTCATGGTTTGTTTGAGCCCTGCATCTGGCTCATTGTTGTCAGTGTGGAGTCCTGCTTCAGATCTGCTGTCCCCCTCTCTGACCCTCCCCGACTCCTGCCCTTTCTCTCAAAAAATAAACATTAAAAATAATAATAAAAAAATAAAATTAGATCATGTTAATAGTTGCATAATTCTGTTAGTATAATAAGAAATTGAACTGTATACTTTAAGAGTGTAAATTTATTGTATATGAATTATACCTCAATAAAGCTGCTATTTTTAAAAAGCCTATTAGACAAGGAATTATGGAAATCAATTCTAATCTAGATGCTGTCATGTTTCTATAATATGACTTAGGACAAGTCTTTACTCTTTCTGGCCTCAGTCATCTCAGCTGTGAAATGAAAAGTGAGGTCTAAGTGTCCTTCTGTTTCTGACAATATATAGTTCCATACCTCTCACCTCCTTTATGAAACTGTTCTTTGCCCAACTATCTAAAGGTAAGCTCTTCCTGCTTTGAACTCTCATAATACTAACTGCCTTGTATCATTGCTATTTGTGCTTCATCTGATCTCCTCCACTAGAAATATGAGCCACTTAAAGCCTCAGAACTATCTTGCACACAACAGGAACTCAATAATCTTTTTAGATGACTACAGACATGCAATTATTTACATTTAAGAAACACTATTTGAAATTAGTCAGTCAGAAAAAATTAAATTCTGGGTAGTTTACCTGTCACTGAAATAAAGGATTGATAATTTTCCTTAAACTTGACACAGATTTAATGTTAATTTTTGGTATAATAGAATTGTAAACTTGATAGAGTTTGATACAGTATATGAATTCCCCTGTTATCCCATGCAGATAGCTTGTTCCATATTTTTAGATTGTCTGTACAATGGCAGCTTCACTGATATCGATATTAAACATACAGAAGAAAATAATCCAAAAATGAAAAGAAATAAAATGCTTAAACCAGTGTTATTTAATTGTAACTAATCAAGTCTTTAGTATTCCAGTAGGTGTCCTGAACCACATTGTTGTTTTTAAGCAATGAAATCTTACCAATAAGAAACCTCAGTAGAGTACACTATTATTAAATCTGCATTGAGAGGTTAGGCCACTGTTTTCCCACAATCATTATTGAGTTAGCAAATTTTTAAAAACTAGAAAACTATACAGGCTTTGCTGCTTTATATAACTTTTTGACAAGCTGAAAATTTCAGACTAATAAGAAAGTTGAGTAAAAATGTAACCAACTGCTTTCTTACTTTTTTTCCTTTAAATACAAAAGACAGTTATCTAAAAACTAATCTTTAATTTTGCATTGTTTCCTCTACTGATGAACTACATAATCTAACTCAAAAACATTTATCCTGTGCTAATAAAAATACAAAAGGAAAAATTATGAAAAACTAGTCCTAGCCCTGTTAAAATTTATCTATAACCTCCTAATCCTATCACATTCCCTTTCCATTCTGCGTAATTTCCAGTTCAGAATACCTGAATCTATCTCCTAAATGCAGAGTTTAGGAAGATTCTTTGTAATTGATGAGAACAAACTAAAGCAGCATCAAAACTCTTTAAGAACTTTTGCAAAATTAAATCTGGGGTACATAACTGGTAACACCTGGAAACATTTTTTATTCTCCAGTTCATTTTGCATATGAGATATATCTGAAAATCATGTTTTGTAATACCAAAGGTGGTCTGTAAGTACTTAGATCTCTCAAATGCGTTGAGTTAAAACTTCTTCATAGGTTATTAATTTTTATCTTGGGCATAACTTCTGTCTGTGCTGTCATTCTAAATTTGTGTTTAGTGAATATTCCTTGATTACTAACTATTCTTCTGCTACATATAAAAATAATAACATAAAAAATAAGATTTATTGAGTGCTTATTATAGTATTAAGCACCATACTATACTAAATTCTTTGTAGTCTTATCTCAATCAATCCTAACAGCAATTCTATGAAGTGGTAGTTTATGATCCACATTTTACAAACGAGAAAATTGAAGGAAAAGGACATGAAGTGATTTGTCCAAAGTTACACAGTTAATAAGTGGTTCAGCTCTATACTTGACAGTTTAAGGGTACACAAATGAAAACGCACCTCAAACAACTTACAATCCAGTGAGGCTGTTGGAGAAGGACTCCAATAACAGACATGACCTATGTTATAAGTGATGATTCATGGTTGAATATGAAACTAGCCAACTTAAAGTCTAAAATTTAAAACATTAGTGTTATGGTGTAGGGCGTGTATTGGTCAGGGCTCTCCAGAGAAACTGAACCATATGTATACATATACACATGCATAATATCTAAGTATAGATAGAGAGAAAGATTTATTTTAAGAAATTAGTTCATCAGACTATGAGAACCCAGGGAAAAGCCAATGTTGCAGTTCAAGTCCAAAGGCCATCTACTAGAAGAATTCCTTTTGGCTCAGGGGTGTTTGGGTTTTGTTTTAAGGACTTTAACTGGTTAGATGAGGCCCACCCACATTATGGGGGGCAATCTGTTTTCTTCAAAGTTCACTGATTTAAATATTAATCTTATTATTAAAAAAAAGCCCTCACAGAAACATCCATAATAATGTTTGACCATATATCTGAGTACTGTGGCCCAACCAAGCTGACACATAAAATTTACCATTAAATACATACATATATATATATATATATATATATTTTATATACACACTAGTATATAATAGTTCATGTCTGTTGTCTGTTATTTGAGTCCTTCTCCAACAGTCTCACTGGATTGTAAGTTGTTTGAGGTGCATTTTCATTTGTGTACCCTTAAACTGTCAAGCATAGAGCTGAACCACTTATTAACTGTGTAACTTTGGGCAAATCACTTCATGTGCTTTAAATATGTATATAAACTGAGTCTAAATACCATGCTCTATGGTAGAGTCCTACAAACCTGTCTTTTCTAACAGAGCTATGTCCCTTGAATTGAGGACTACATATTCCTAGTGCCTACCACAATAAAAGACATATAGAACATATTTAGGAGCATATTAAATTATATTTAGTAGAAGTCACTTGAACTGAATTGAATTATATTCTGTTTCTGGCCTTTTAAAATCTCTGAAAAAGGAAAGTATGTTCAGAATACATAAGTGTCATTGATTAAGTGCATCAGTTTGGGAACTCATAACTCCTTCTGCTTCCTCAGTTGCCCAATTTGTGACAAAAGTTATATATTAGTCATATATTGCTACATAACAAATTACTACAAATTTAGCAGCTTAAACAAACACGCAATTATTATCCCAGTTTCTGTGAGTCAAGAATCCAACCGCAGCATAGCTAAGTGTCCCACTTCAGGGTCTCTCTCAAGGCTGCAGTGAGGGGTCAGCCAGAGCTGGCCTCTCATCTGCGGCTGGCTAGAGAGAAGAATCTACCTCCAAATGGACATGGCTGTTTGCATAATCCAGATCCTTAACTCCTTGCAGGCTATTGGCTAGACAGTCCTCAGTTTCTTGCCACATGGGCCTCTCCATGTGGTGGCTTACTTCATCAAAGCTAGCAAGGGAGAGAGTCAATATGGAAGATGTACTGGTGATATGGATGTTACAATGTCATATATTCATGGATGTCATCCTTTACTGTTGCCATATTTTATTGGTTGGTAGCAAGTCACAAGTCACAATTACATTCAAGGGGAGGGGATTACACAACAGCAAGAATAGTAGGAGGTAGAAATAACTGGGGACATCTTAGAGTTTGTTCCTCACACAGCACTCTCAGGATTAAACTTTGGGTTGGGTTTTCAAAAATACCAATTCTGTGGTTACAGGGAATAAGGGTTTCTTTCAGGGAAATCATAAAAACTTTTAGGTACTTCAGAGGCACCTAACTGAATCATATCAGGGGATGTCAGTCCAAAGATGTGACCAGACAAGCCACCCTGCCTCAAAGAGAAAGATGGCACATGAACCAGCCACCTCACTCTCATTGCCAGGAGGATGTCTGAGCTTTCTCTTACATCCAGATACCACTTTGGGAATAAAGATCAGCATCTAGGGAATTGAATATTCCATTTTCAAAAGATCTCATTAAAGAAACTATTTAAACTAGAAGAAAATAAGCTATTATTTAGCAAGCTAAAGGTTTAGTTGATTGATCAGTTGTAGGGGCAGAGGGGTTTCTCTTACTATGCTGTGGAGTGAAGTGCTCAGAAGGGACATTATCTTGATTATAGGAAATAAAGAATTAGTGCAGAGTGATTAAACTTTCAATTAAGCTTTCAACTCTATAAAATTAGAACTGTCTGTATCTGTGAATAATTAAGTGATCATCTACATACACGAGGATTACCCCCACAACCTATACTAGTAGATTACCACAATACAAAAATCCCAATCCATCTTTTAAAATTTAAATTCAAGTTAGTTAACATATAGTGTAGTACTGGTTTCAGGAGTAGAATTTAATGATTCATCACTGACATATAACACCCAGCACTCATCCCAACAAGGGCCCTCCTTAATGCCCCTCACCCATTTAGCCCACCCACCACCCACCTCCCCTCCAGCAACTCTGTTTGCTTTCTGTATTTAAGATTCTCTTATGGTTTGCCTCCATCTGTGTTTTATTTTATTTGTCCTTTTCTTCCCGTATATTCATCTGTTTTGTTTCTTAAATTCCACATATGAGTAAAATTATCTGACATTTGTCTTTCTCTGACTTGTTTTACTTAGCATAACCCTCTAGTTCCATCCACATTGTTGCAAATGACAAGATTTCATTCTTTTTGATCACCAAGTAATATTCTATTGTATATGCAAACCACATCTTCTTTATCCATTCATCAGTCGATGGACATTTGTACACCATACACAAAAAAATAAACCAAAATGGATGAAAGACCTAAATATAAGACAGGAAACCATCAAACCCCTACAGGTAAAAACAGGCAACAACCCCTTTGACCTAGGCCACAGCAACTTCTTACTAGACGTGTATCCTGAGGCAAGAGAAACAAAAGCAAAAATAAAATAACTATTGGGACCTCATTAAGGTAAAGAGCTTCCTCACAGCAAAGGAAACAATTGGCAAAACTAAAAGGCAACCGACAGAATGGGAAAAAATATTTGTAAATGACATATTAGATAAAGCCAAAATATAAAGAATGTATCAAACTCAATACCCAAAAAACAAATAATCCAATGAAAAAATGGGAAAAAGATATGAATAGACACTTTTCCAAAGAAAACATCCGGTTGACTAACAGACACATGAAAAGATGCCAATCCATTTTTTAAAAAAGTTTTTTTAATGTTTATTTATTTTTGAGAGACAGACAGAGTGAGAGAAGGGAAAGGACAGAGAGAGAGGGAGACACAGAATCTGAAGCAGGCTCCAGGCTTGGAGCTGTCAAGCACAGAGCCCAACACAGGGGTCGAACTCACAAACAGTGAGATCATGACCTGACCTGAAGTCGGATGCTTAACCAACTGAGCCACCCAGGTGCCCCGATGCCAATCCATTTTTATAAGGAAGTTCAGGCAAGGAAGATGGTGACTTTATCTCTAAAAGGCCAGGGCCCTTTATGTCGGAGTACAAACCCCTAGCAGACAGAGTCTCTGCTCGTCACTATGTGAGTCCAGCACAGGATGGCATGCAGTCAGGTAGGTACTGGATCAGGCATGTAGTCTTCACTTCTGACTGTGATGAGCACAGATTTCTGAGTCATTGAGCTATCCAGTCATTGGAATTAAATTTAACAGTATATGAACAATATGCCAATCCTCATGAAAACTTTTTAAATTTATCTCTTTAACATTCACAAATATAGCCTTGGGGATCTGTAATACAGGAACAATTATAGAGGATCCATTTTATAACATGAATATGTATTAACCCTGCTCATAAGAACTAAAAAAGGAGCACCCAAAGAATTATTTTAAAACTCCCAAATTCTGTAAAGATTGAGTCACAAATTATGTCAGAGGGTTATATTTGACAAGAAACTGATTCCATCAACAGTAATGAACACTCAACATAGTTCGTATCTCTGTATAACTTGATAAAAAAACTAGCTGAAGAAGGAAACAGAACAATCTTACAGGTTCACCTAATAATTAGAAAATAAAAACTAAATGAATAAAAATAAATCTTGCTCTGGGGCACCTGGGTGGCTCAGTTGGTTAAGCATCTGACTTCAGCTCAGGTCATGATCTCGCAGTTTGTGAGTTCAAATCCCACGTCGGGCTCTGTGTTGACAGCTTGGAGCCTGGAGCCTGTTTCAAATTCTGTCTCCTTCTCACTCCCTGTGATCCTCTCAAAAATGAACATTAAAAAATTTTTAATTGTTTAAAAATTTAAAAAATATAAATCTTGTTCAAGGCTCTCCACTGTTCTCCCACTTGCATCTGAATGCAAGTTTCAATTCTCTTATTCTTTAAAACAGTGGCTTGCAAATTTTTTTCATAGTTACTTATGTTGAGAAATACAGTTTGAATATACATTCAAATATATTCACAGAAACACTTATAGTTTAGGTATTATATTTGTGTATATATATATACTTTAAAAAGCCTTTTTCTCTCTCAATTAATGAAGTGCTTTTCAGTGTGATTGATAACCCTGCAAAGGGTCAGAGATTTGATTTGGAGAGTTTAATCAACATTTCAGAATATAGAAAAAAGGAAAATATCTGAGTATTATCACTGAGAATATATAGTAAGTATTGTTTCATGAATTTTTTTGTACTCTGCATGGATGTAATTGTATGTGTTCTGCACATGAAATAAAATGTATTTCTCATTGTAGACCTTAGGGAAAAATGCTTGATCCTTTACTGTTTTGAGGTATTGCAGTTTGATAAACACTGCAGTGTAAGGGACCACAAGTAACGGCCCTTATCTTCAAAAATGCTCTTGTAGTAATCCTACTGTAGAAAGTTTTCACTATGTCACATCTCAGTGTCTTACCCTTTGTCTCGGGAAAACGGAGTTTGAGAAAGGTGACTCAGCAATGTATACCTACACAAAGGGCCATTTAGAAGTACAGAACAAAGAAACTCTTTGTTTCACTGTGATGACTTATGATGGTCTCATTCTTAGACCCTTGATATACAAAAAGAAAGACAAAAGTAAAAAATGTCCAAAGGCAGCAAATAGTTTAAACACTTTAAAAAATGCCCTTATAAGGAACTACTTATAGGGACTGAAAATGATATACTAATAAGAAAATATTAGCTATTTCTATGTTTGACTAAGATATAATGATTAAGCAACATGAATTCTCTCAAATTTGAGAGAATGTATGAATGTATGGTTCTGGAACACAAGAAGATTTCCTTTCAAATTATAATTTAGCCTAGTTTCACCAACTGCAAGTTTTTATGGTTAGAACCACTATGTACATCTAGAGGCAAAGATCAGCAAATAAATACAAACTGAGTATATTGTCCAAGTGATGATAGCATGACAATTAGAAAAACTCGATAATCAAAAATAAATAAAATGTTTTATCTTGGTATTAAAAAAAGCATTTGTAATAGTAGGAAGAAATTTTTAGTGAGAAGAAAGTTTGAGTTGACTCCTACTGCGGTTTTATGTTTTAACAGTAAGAATTATTGTAGTAAAAAAACAAAAAAACAAAAAACAAAATCAACAACAAATAACACACTCCAATAAAAAAAATATCATCAATTCAAATTGAAATAGTTCACTGCAGCCAAACCAAGAGATGATATAAGCAATGCATTGAACCAAGGAGCTGGATACAATTACCTAACAACTTTGTCCAAAGCTACCTTATTTTAAAAATAATCTTTAATAACTGACATACTATGTCAGTCAGTTGTTGTCAATAAGCAAGGCCTGAAAATAATCCCCGGCCTTTTGTTTTCAAAGAAGCTACAGATGAACCCTGGAATTAGGAAATAAACCTGCCTTTGGGTAGTAATATAAGGCAGCTTTCTGCACAGCTCTTTTCACTAGTTGAATCACAGTGCAGAATATGCATAAACTCTTGAAACGTATTCTGATTAGTATTCCTACCCAATGTCATTTAACTCTGGGCTATAACTTTACAAGAGGAAGGGTATGTTAGAAGGAATGGGTGGGAGTGGGGGAGAGATAGTGCCCTGAGACAGGAGTTTCTTAGCACATGGTAAAATAAAACATCCAGCTTCATTGATGAACTACTAAGAAAGAATAATAAAGAGATCCATTGCCCAAAATTTATTGTATCAAGACCAGACTGTTTCTTGGGTCCTTATACCCCAAACCCCTTCAGAGTTTATCTCTTAGTGGGACATGAGGTGTCCAGGAATCTACAGCCATTTACTAGCATAAGCAGACACAGACTCCTTCAGAGGCTTCGCCTAAACCAGAGAGTCTGCTCAGCTCATTTTTAGGGATTCTAGAAAGTTCAAAGAAGGCAGCAGCTCCATGGGAAAATCTCAGTAATGGGGGATAGGAGCCCCAGCCTCCCATTCTTCCATACAACAATTCTGGGAGGAATTCTGTTTGCTTCTCTGAAGTCCTAACAGTATTAAGCCACAAATGCATATAGGAGAAACCATGATAATATACCCTCACATTTGTTATTCCTCCCCTGGTTCACTTTAACCATTCTCTTACTCCTCCTTCCCAGGAGCACCTCCCAAACTATCTGGTCTCACAGTCTGCTTTGAGAGAAATCTAAACCAAAACACACTCATAGTTTATTTAATCATCACAACAATCTAGTGGGGTGGATATTGTGTTACCCACTTACAGATAAGGAAAGTCTATGAGAAATTAGTAACTGGTCCATTCAATTAGTGGAATAAATAGGCCTGAAATGTAACCTTTCTTATTCTCAAAATCATGTTGTTAACCATTATGCTAAACTATCCAAACCCTATCAGAGGAACAGTATAAAAAATTAATTAATTAAAGATTTAAAGACAAAGTATTAAAAATAATTGTAACTACAATAATTTGGTAATGCATACACAATATAAATGAGTATTAAGTATGATATCAAAAGCATAAAAAATGTGGGAGAGAGGAGTGTAAAAGTGTAGAGGACTTATATGTATTTGAAGTTATCAATTTAGATTGTCATAACTATAATATATTTTGTGTAAGTCTCATGGTAACCACAAAGCAAAAACCTATGTAGATATCCAGGAGATGGGAAAAAATCAAAGCATATCTTTACAGAAAATCTTCAAATCACAGAGAAGGAGAGCAAGAAAGGGACAAAGGAACTACAAAACAGTCAGTTAACAACAATATAGCAAGAGTAGGTCCATATCTACCAATAATTACTGTAAGTATAATGGACTAAATTCTCCAGTCAAAAAACATAGAATGAAAGTTCAACATCTATGCATGATAAAAACTCTCAGCCAAGTAGGTTTACAGGGAACATACCTCAACATAATAAAGGCCATATATGAAAAACCCATAGCTAACATCATACTCAATCATGAAAACCTGAGAGCTTTACTTCTAAGATCAGGAACAAGACAGGAAGTCCATTCTCACCACTTTTATTCAGCATAATATTGAAAGTCCTAGCCACAGTAATCAGACAAGAAAAAGATAGAAGGACATCCATATTGGTGAAGAGGAAGTTAAACTGTCATTATTTGCAGATGACGTGGTACTATATACAGAAAACCCTGCAGATTGCTCCAGAAAAATACTAGAACTGTTAAATAAATTCAGTAAAGTTGCAGGATACAAAATTAATATATACAAATCTGTTACATTTCTATACACTAACAACAAAGTAACAGAAAGAGAAATTTTAAAAAATCCATTTACAATTGAATCAAAAAGGATAAAATTCTAGGAATAAACTTAACCAAGAAGGTGAAAGACCTATACTCTGAAAACTATGAAACATTGATAAAAGAAACTAAAGACAACACAAACAAATGGAAATATATTACATGCTCATGGATTATAAAAATTAATATTATTAAAATGTCCCTACTACCCAAAGAAATCTACAGATTCAGTGGAATCACTATCAAAATACAAACAGCATTTTTCACAGAACTAGACAAAATAACACTAAAATTTGTATGGAACCACAAAAGGCTGCAAATGGCCAAAGCAATCTTAAGAAAAACAAAGCTGGAGGTATCACAATTCCAGATTTTAAGATATACTGCAAAGCCGTAGTAATCAAAACAATATGGCATTGGTACAAAAATAGATACATAGATCTATAGAGCAGAATAGAGAGCCCGGAAATAAGTCCACACTTATATGGTCAATTAATCTATGACAAAGGAGGCAAAAATATACAATAGGGAAAAGACGGTCTCCTCAAAAAATGGTGATAGGAAAACTGGATAGCTACATGCAAAAGAATGAAACTGGACCATTTTCTAACACCATACTCAAAAATAAACTAAAAATGGATTAAGGACATAAATGTGAGACCTGAAACTATAAATATACTATAAGAGAACACAGGCAGTAATTTCTCCAACATTGACTATAGCAACATGTTTTTCTAGATATGTCTCCTAAGGCAAAGGAAACAAAAGCAAAAATAAACTATTGGGACTACATGCAAATAAAAAGGTTCTGTACAGCAAAGAAAACCATCAACAAAATGAGAAGGCAACCTACTAAATGGGAGAAGATATCTGATAAGGAGTTAATATCTAAAATATATAAAAACTTGAGGTGCCTGGATGGCTCATTGGATGAGCATCTAACTCTTGATTTCCACTCATGTCATGATCCCAGGGTCATGGGATGGAGCCCTGTGTCAGGCTCTGCACTGAGCAAGGAGTCTGCTTAAGATTCTCTCTTTCTCCCTCTGCTCCTTTCCCCTGCTCATGCTCTTTCTCTCTAAAAAAATTAAAATTAAAATTAAATAAATAAAATAAAAATTAAAAAAGTGTACAACTCAACACACACACACACACACACACACTATCTGATTTAAAATGGGCAGAAGACATGAATAGACATTTTGCCAAAGAAGACATACAGATGGTTAACAGACACATGAAAAGATACTCAATATCAGTAATTATCAAGGAAATGCAAATCAAAACCACAAGAAGATATCACCCGACACCTGTCAAAAGACAAGAAATAACAAGTTTTGGTGGGAGAAAAAGGAACCATCAGCACTGCTGATGGGAATGTTATATAGCCACTGTGGAAAACAGTATAAAGTTTCCTTGAAAACTTAAAAATAGGGGCACTTGGGTGGCTCTGTGCTGATAGCTTAGAGCCTGGAGCCTGCTTCAGATTCTGTGTTTCCCCTTCTCTCTGTGCCTCCCTTGCTCATGCTCCATCTCCCTCTCTCTCTCAAAAAAAAATTAAAAAAAATTTTTAAAAAGAAAAATTAAAAATAGAAATACGATATGATCCAATAATTTCTCTATTTTTTTATCCAAAGAAAATGAAAACACTTATTCAAAAAGATATAGTCACTTCTGTGTTTATTTGCAACATTATTTACACTGGCCAAGATATGGAAGCAAACTAAGTGCCAATTAACAGATAGATGGATAAGGAAGATGTGGTGTGTGGTGTGTGTGTGTGTGTGTTTACATATAAAAGCAATTCTATATATAATAATGGAATATTACACAACCATAAAAAAGGATAAGATCACACCATATCTGACAATATAATTGGATCTAGAGGGTATTATGCTAAGTGAAATAAATCAGAGAAAGATATATTATTTCACTGACATGTAAAATCTATAAAACAAAACAAATGAAACAAATGAAAAGCTGAATCAGACCTATAAATACAGAGAACAAACTGATGGTTGCCAGGAGGGGGGGGGGCAAGAGTGGGGAATGGGAGAAATGAGTGAAGGAGAGTGGTAGATACAGGTTTTCAGTTATAGAATAAATAAGTTATGGGAACAAAGGCATGGCATAGGGAAAATAGTTAATGATGTCATAATAATGTTGTATAGGGACAGGTGGTAGCTACTTTGGGGTAAGCTTTGCATAACATATTGAAAAGTTGAATCCATATATTGTACACCTGAAACTCATGACACATTGTGTGCCAATTATACTCAAAAAAAAATTTTTTAAGACATATAAGATTAGTGTATTAAAAAAAATAAGACCCAGGTATATGCTGCCTACAAGAGACTCACTTCAGCTTTAATGACATATATAGACTGAGAGTAAAGAGATGGAAAAATATATTCCATGCAAATCAAAACCAAGATGAGGCAGGGGTAACTAGAATTATATCAGACAAAATAGACTTAAAGCCAAAAACTGTAACAAGAGACAAGGAAAATCATTTTATAATACTAAAGGGGTCATTCCAACAGGAAGATATATATAAATATTTATGCACCCACCATAGGAGTAAAATTAGATCTGAAGGGAGAAATAGACAGCAATGCAATAATAGTAGGGGACTTTAAATCCCCCACTTTCAATAATAAATAGATCATCCAGACAGAAAACCAATAAGAAAATATTGGACTTACAGCTCCATGTTAGATCAGATCAACCCTAGACATCTACAGAAACATCCAACAGGAGTAAAATATACATTCTTAAGCACACATGGAATACCCTCTAGGGTAATCACATGTAAGATCACAAAACAAGTCTTAATGAATTTTAAAAGATAGAAATTATATCAGCATCCTTTTCTACCACAATAGTATAAAACTAGAAATCAATTACAAGAGAAAAACTAGAAAATTCACAAATATGTGGAGATAAACAACAAAATTCTAAACCAGTAAGGGCCCAAAGAAGACATCACAAAGAAAATCAAAAAAATATCTTGAGATAAATAAAAATGGAAACATAGGGGCTCCTGGATGGCCAAGTCAGTTAAGTATCTGACTTTTGGCTTCCACTCAGGTCATGATCTCACAATTTATGGGATCGAGCCCCACATCAGGCTCTGCACTGACAGCACTGAGCCTGCTTGGTATTCTCTTTCTCCCTCTCTCTCTGCCCCTTCCCTGCTTGTGCTCAGGCTCTTTATCACTCTGTCTCAAAGTTAACAAATAAACTTTTAAAAAATGGAAACATAAAATACCAAACTGTATAGGATGCAGCAAAAGCAATTCTAAGAGGGAGGTTTATAGTGATGCAAGACTACATTAAGAAAAAGGAAAGATCTCGGGGTACCTGGGTGGCTCAGTCAGTTAATGTCCAACTTCAGTTCAGGTCATGACCTCGCAGTTTACGGGTTCAAGCCCTGAATCAGGCTCTGAGCTGTTCAGAGCCTGGAGCCTGCCTCAGATCCGATGTCTCCCCCTCTCTCTGCCCCTCCCCCACTCAGAGTCTGTCTCTCTCTCTCTTTCAAAAATGAATAAACATTAAAAAAATTTAAATTAAAGAAAAAAGAAAGATCTCAAACAACCTAACTTTACACCTCACAGAAATTTTTTTAAAAAAGAGCTAACTCAGCCCAAAGGTAGGAGAAGAAAGAAAATAACAAATATTAGAGTGGAAATAAATGAAATAGTGACTAGGATAATAATAGAAAATATCAGTAAAACTCCCAGAGCTGGTGTTTTAAAAAATAAAGAAAATTGATAAACCTTTAGCTGAACTCACCAAGAAAGAAAGAAGATTCAAATAAATAAAATCATATATGAAAGAGAAGACACTACAACTGATACCACAAAAATGCTAAGGATCATAAGAAACTGCTATGAACAATTATATGTCAACAAATAAATAACCGAGAAACAATAGATACAATCTCAGGAACATAAAACCTACCAAACTGAAGAAGAAATACAAAATCTAAACAGACTAATTACCAGTAAGGAGATTGGAACAATTAAAAAAAAAAAAAAAAACTCCCTATAAACAAAAGCCCAGGACCAGATGGCTTCAATAATGAATTCTACTAAACATTTAAAGAAGAATTAATATCAATCTAACTCAAAGTCTTCCAAAAAATGAAAGAGGAGGGAATATTTCCAAACTCACTTTACAGGGTCAGCAGTACCCTGACACCAAAGCCATGCGAGGGCACTATAAAAAAGTTACAGGTCAGTATCCCTGTAGAGAGCGAAACAGGTGCTTACATTACCAAGAAATCAGGGGAAATAACACAGGAATCCATAAATGACAGCAACAAAGAAGGACAGGGTTGATAGCATCTGATGGCATAAGATTTGTGATTGGGGGCACCCGGGTGGTTCAGTGGGTTAAGCATCCAACTTCAACTCAGGTCATGATCTCACAGTTCGTGGGTTCGAGTCCCAGGTAGGGCTCTGTGCTGACAGCTCAGAGCCTGGAGCCTGCTTTGAATTCTGTGTCTCCCTCTTGCTCTGCTCCTTCCTGACTTGTACTCTATCTGTCTCTAAAAAAAAAAAAAAAAAAAAAGGTTTGGGGCACCTGGGTGGCTCTGTCGGTTAAGCGTCCAACTTCAACTCAGGTCATGATTTCATGGTTCGTGAGTTCGAGTCCCAGGTAGGTCTCTATGCTGACAGCTCAGAGTCAAGCCTGCTTTCGATTCTGTGTCTCCCTCTCTATCTGCCCCTCCCCTGCTCTCTCTCTCTCTCTCTCTCTCTCTCTCAAAAATAAATAAACATTAAAAAATGTTTTCAATTTTAAAAAAAAGGATTTGTGATTGGGTGTTTTTACATAGGAGATGGGGAGAAACATCTGAAAGCAGTAATGAGAAACAAGGAATACACCTACCTCTACCACCAGATTAGTGGTCCTAGTGCTTTAGGAGAAAAAGCAGCCACCATTTGACAAGCTACCAGAAAAAATGGTATTGTAGAGGAGAGTCAAGTTTGAGAGTCAAGTAAGAGATTGAAGAGACGCTGAGAATATAGGGGATTTTGCTATCAACAGATTCTGAATTCGGAGCACACAATGAGTGAGTTCAGGACTTGGGAAGAGAGAAATGAGTAAGGCAGTGGTTTTCCATTGGACCCAAAGTATTCACATCACCTGGGAACTTGTTAGAAATTCCCATTCTCAGGCCTGACCCCATTCCTACTAAATCAGAAATTAATTCAGATCCAGCAATCTGTTTTTGCAAACCTTCCAGGTGATTCCGAAGTGCAATAAAATTTGAAAACTATTGCAATAAGAGCAGACTCACACGGGCTTAAAGTATAGATGAGGAGGGTGACCTGGGAGTCTGGGCATTTTGTGGTAGCTGACATAGTCATGGATAGAAGATATAATGAGATTATATCTAGATTCTAAGCAAATAACGGAGACAAGTCTTGAGTATGAGGAAAAGGGGAAGAATAGTGGGGAATAGCTTTCTGGGACTCCTCACCCTAGACTGCCTGGAGGGTCATAAGTATAATATTTCCCCATCTCTTTGACATCAATGGATGTTGCATGTAGTCACCACATGAGAGCTTACACCCACCAGTAGCTCGCTCCTTCTCTCTTCCCATTTTGTCTATCTAGATCAGGCTCTTTGGTCACAAGTAACAAAATGGCCCTGTAAATAGCTTAATTTTTTTTTTAATTCTAAGGATGTAAGGATTCCAAAACAAAAAGCGTAATGGTACCTAGTAAAGAGTTATCTCAGTGTGTGTGTGTCTATGTCTGTGAATTTCTAGGATGGTGTAGGTTAAGTAACTACTCTGGTCAGCTACAGTTTGAGATGTGTTATCAAAATATGAGCATGGCTTCCAGGGGCCATCTGTATGAGCACAGTCAAGAATGAGGTCATTTCTCAAAGGAGCATCATGGGATGGGTTGTCACCTCAAAAAGTGTCTACTACTGGGGCGCCTGGGTGTCTCAGTCATTTAAACATTTGACTTTGGCTCAGTTCATATCTCACAGTTCATGAGTTTGGTTCACAAGTTCGAGCCCTACATGGGGCTCTCTGCTGTCAGCACAGAGCCAGCTTTGGATCCTCTGTCTCCCTCTTTCTCTGCCCCTCCCCCACTCATGCAGCTCTCTCTCCCTCTCTTTCAAAAATAAATAAGCATTTTTTAAAAATGTCTACTACTGACACTGTTCTAAATTAAGTACTTAGTATGATTCAGGCAGATAAGTACCTGGGACTTTTCTTTTGAATGGGAAGTATTGCCTTGGCTATGTATTTCTTTACTGACTGTTTTAAATATTGACTCCAATAATTTTTTTTTGATGGGAATCATTTTACTTTTTCTATTTTTCTATTTGTATTTATTTATTTATTTTTAATTTAAATCCAAATTAGTTAACATGTAGTGTAATAATAATTTCAGGAATAGAATTTAGTGATTCAATACTTACATATACTCAGTGCTCATCCCAACAATGTCCTTCTTAATGCCCCTCACCCCTTTAGCCCTTCTCCCCACTGAACACCCCACCAGCAGCCCTCAATTTGTTCTCTATATTTAAGAGTCTCTATGGTTTGTCTCTCTGTGTGTTTTTATATCACTTTTGCTTCCCTTCCCTATGTTCATCTGTTTTGTTTCCTAAATTCCATATATGAGTGAAATCATATGATATTTTCCTTTTCCTGAGTTATTTCGCTTAGCATAATACACTCTAGTTTCATCCATGTTGTTGCCAATGGCAAGATTTAATTCTTTTTGATCACCAAGTAATATTCCAATGAATATATATATATATATATATATATATAAATTTTATTTATCCTTCATCAATCAATGGACATTTGAGCTCTTTCCATACTTTGGCTATTGTCAGTAGTGCTGCTATAAACATGGGGGTGTATGTGCCCCTTTGAAACAGCATACCTGTATCCCTTGGCTAAATACTTAGTTGCTAGGTTGCAGGGTAGTTCTATTTTTAATAGAAAATATTAAAATATTAAAAGAGTGACTGCATCAGTTTGCATTCTAACCAGCAATGCAAAAGAGTCCCTCTTTCTTATCAACATCTGCTGTTGCCTGAGTTGTTAATGTTAGCCATACTGACAAGTGTGAGGTGATATTGCATAGTGGTTTTGACTTGTATTTCCCTGATGATGAGTGATGTTGAGCATTTTTTCATCTGTTAGCCATCTGGATATCTTCTTTGGAAAAGTATCTATTCATGTCTTTTGCCCATTTCGTCACTGGATTATTTGTTTTTTGGATGTTGAGTTTGATAAATTCTTTATAGATTTTGGATATTAACCCTTTATCTGATATGTCATTTACAAATATCTTCTCCCATTCTGTCAGTTGTCTCTTAGTTTTGCTGATTGTTTCCTTCACCATACAGAAGCTTTTTATCTTGATGAGGTCCAAATAGTTCATTTTTGCTTTTGTTTCCCTTGCCTCTGGAGACATGTCAAGTAATAAGTTGTGGTGGCTGAGGTTAAAGAGGTTTTTGAGTGCTTTCTCCTCTAGAATTTTCAAGGCTTACTGTCCTATGTTTAGGTCTTTCATCCATTTTGAGTTTATTTTTGTGTATGGTGTAAGAAAGTGGTCCAGGTTCGTTCTTCTGCATGTCGCTGTCCAGTTTTCCCAACACCATTTGCTGAAGAGACTGTCTTTTTTCTATTGGATATTCTTCCCTACTTTGTCAAAGATGAGTTGGCCATACATTTGTGGGTCAATTTCTGGGTTCTCTATTCTGTTCCATTGATCTGAGTGTCTGTTTTTGTGCCAGTACCATACTGTCTTGATGATTACAGCTTTGTAATACAGCTTGAAGTCTGGGATTGTGATGCCTCCAGCTTTGGTTTTCTTTTTCAAGATTGCTTTGGCTATTTGGGATCTTTTCTGGTTCCTCACAAATTTTAGTATTGTTTGTTCTAGCTCTGTGAAGAATGCTGATGTTATTTTGATAGAGATTGCATTGTATATGTATACTGCTTTGGGTAATATCAACATTTTAACAATACTTGTTCTTCTAATCCATGAGCGTGGATTGTTTTACCTTTTGTGTGTGTGTGTGTGTGTGTGTGTGTGTGTGTGTGTGATCTTCAATTTCTTTCATTAGTTTTCTGTAGTTTTCAGTGTATAGATTTTTCACCTCTTTGGTTAGGTTTATTCCTAGGTATTTTATGGGTTTTGGTGCAATTATAAACAGAATTGATTCCTTGATTTCTCTTTATGTTGGTTCATTATTGGTTTATAGAAATGCAACCTATTTCTGTAAGTTGATTTTATATACTGAGACTTCACTGAATTCATGGATCAGTTCTAGCAGTTTTTTGGTGGAGTCTTTGCATTTTCCACATAGAGTATCATGTCATCTGTGAAGAGTGAAAGTTTGACTTCTTCCTTGCTGACTTAGACGCCTTTTATTTGTTTGTGTTGCCTGACTGCTGAGGCTAGGACTTCCAACACTATGTTGAATAACAGTGGTGAATGTGGCAGGTTTGTCATGTTCCTGACCTTAGAGGGAGACCCCAATAATTTTTAAAAACTTTTTTGTAGGTAGCAATTACCCTGAAATTGGAACATATGTACTTACATAGCATTTAATAAATTAAAATATTTCCTTTTATTGACTTAAGTAAGATCCATTATTCTGGATATTTATAACCCTGGTTGTGTGTGTGTGTGTGTGTGTGTGTGTGTGTGTGTGTGTCTGTGTGCATGTACACGTGTATATATTTTGTGTCAGATCATATGTTTTGCCAACTATATCTGTACCATATGACTTCTGTAAATTGGGTTAGGGGTTATTTCACACTTCTGGTATATCACACACTTTCCCAAAATAGATTTTAATTGAGGAAGCCTTTCTACTCTCAGGTTCCCAAGATATTTTATGAAATCTAATTTTCAAAATTTTAGTGATACTTTTCACTCTTCTATAAGTTATTTCTAAATAACTACAAGACAAAAGCAGGACAGAAGTCCTGATATAGCTATAGCCAAGTGACAAAATAGATTCAAACCATAGTATGAAAACTAAGCTCAGAAGAGACTTTCTATGTGATCAATTGCCCATGCCTGTGTTTAAGATCTTTTCCCCTCCTTGCCTCTGCCTCCTTCCCTCCCCACACTTCTTCCTCCCTGTTGTCTCTTGGTCTGTCCAAATGCCATACTCCTGTGCTTTTTTCTTATTCATTTTCATTACTTGTGATGATATTTTCTCTTTTATGTCTCTGGAAAATATTTGAACAGCATTTGTAATGCTGGGCAAGCTCTTGTTTTTCTGGGTAAAGGCTCAGAGACAACAGTCCAGTGGGCTTATCCAGAACAGATATTGGATGTTCCACAGATTAAAAAAAAAAAAAAACAAGTATCCTACCCTCATTTTTTAACTCTATGTATCCTTTTCATGAGATATTTAAAGGAAATAAAAGCAGGAATAAAGGGCCTCAAAATACCTGTCCGCTTGTGTGGTGGATTTATTTTTTAATGAATTGATCTTGTGCCATGCACTTATTGATGCTAGACAGAGTAGAAGGTGTAGGTGTCTCTAACATTTTGATAACATTCTGAATTTGGACATTTCTCTATCCTATTAGAAAAATTACTTGGCCTCAGGATACATTATTTTTGTATTAATGTTAATACGTGTGGGGAAAATGCCACAGAGAATTTAATTCATAGTCATTTTTTTTTTTCAGCACTTTTCCACTTTGTTCACTGTTCCCTTATAGAAGTGTGGTGAGGTATGGTGGAACTTACTCTGATTTAGAATAAACCAAATTTTTCTATCATTTCTGCAAATAGATGAGGTGAAGGTAAGCATTTTTTATAAATACAAACTTTAGGGGCATCTGGGTGGCCCAGTCCATTAAGCTTCTGACTTTGGCTCAAGTCATGATCAGTACGTGGGTTTGAGCCTTGCCTCAGGCTCTCTGGTGTCAGCACAGAGCCTGCTTTGGATTCTGTGTCACCCTCTCTCTGTGCCTCTCCCCTACTTGCTCTCTCTCTCAAAGGTAAACATTAAAAAAAAAGATAAACACAAACTTTAAAATCTAATACTAAAACAAAGGCTGGTATTTAAGTTTTAAATGAATGTTTTTCTTCCTAAGCCCCTCTTCACACAGGTAGACACAAAGTAACACAGTAAGTTTCCTTTAAATCCCTGACTTTATTACAGTGAGATCAGTGTGTAGTCTGCCCATTCTGGATACTACAGATCTGACATTACATGGTGTCAAAATTAGTTAAGACTTATTGTGCTGTCAGTGGATTTTTTTTATGCCATGTGTGTTTAAAACTACAATGCCAGGTATAAATGTTGAATTTAATGTGTACATTTTACATAAGCATACTATTTGCCACTGACCCATGCTCTTCGTGCAGAAAGCATTCACAGGATGTGAGTCTTCCATCTAATAAGTGTATCTAAATTAAGAGGAGTAAACAGGGAGAGAGAGAGAAGTGGAAGGAGAGAGAATTGGTACCATGTTCTGAGTGTTTATCATTGGTACCATGTTCTGAGTGTTTATCATTTACATCAGCACTTTATATAGAATAAAAACTTTATGAATATAAGCAATGTCTTTTCAGCAGAAATAGAACAAAAAGTGGAAACAGGAAGTGTTAGACAGAAGTCCAGTAGACATAAGTATTCTATTCCCTCAGGGACTTAGCCAAAGGGATGAGGAAGAAGGAGGGGAGAGGGTTGGGGCGAAAGGGAGGATGTGAAAAGACAGGGAGAGAAAATAGGGAGTGTCTATTCCATCAAGGTGAGGGTAAGGGTCTTTCCTGACTTTCCATTAATTTTTTTTGGAAATTGACAAAAGGAAGAAAACCAGATGGCCCTTCTTTCCCTCACCCACCATATCCAGCACCAAATCCCACAAAGCCCACTGGGAATGCCACTCTTGACTGTCCCTCCATAGCACCTTTGTGCCACCGTTCCAGGTCTCCCTAGCACGGGGCAGCACTGCCACAAGCTTATCACCTCAGTCCTGGATTACTGCAGTCAGCTCCCAACCAGACTGTGTTAGGATTCCCCTACCCCCTTCAGTCCTTTCCTCATCTAGAAGCCATAGAAATTTTCCAAATTTCAACACTGATCTCATTATCTCCATCCATTGCCTTCAGGATATAATCCACACTTTTTATTCTAGTTTATAAAACTTTCCAATCTCTTCCACCCCTATCTCTCCAGCCCCATTCCTCGTGTTGGGGTGGGAGGCAGCAGAAATGTTGTATCTTTGTCAGTAGTCCTTACACTAGCTGTACCACTTGGATGACACCATACTCTCCTCACATTTCTGTACTTCCCTATTCATTGCTCCTATGGCTCTCCACTCTTTCCCTCCACCCCTAACCCTGCCCTTCACTTTGCTCGGGCAACTCTCTGAAGACACAGTCCCCAAAAGTAATGTAACATATCAGAAGAAGAGGCTCCCTCGAGAAACCACTTACGCCAGAATCTAAATGGAAGTGTATTTGAGGTACACCCATTTGTGCAGGCATTCTTTTTGGGACACTCTTTTCCTCCCCATATGAATTACATTCTCATTGGACGACATACCATTAGACCTCAGCCCAAGCATCCAGATGGCGTCCTGCCATTCCCCTGACCAGACATCAGCCCATAGCCCAGGGTCCGGCTGGCTTTTCCTGACGAGCTGGAACAGTTTACATCATGGAGGCTCTGCAGGGGCTAAATGCTCAGACCTCCACCCTCAGCCTGACAACCTGTCTCAGTGTTGAAAAACAGTTCAAGGTAGCACTTGAGACCAAACGTGTCATTTTCCTTGTCAAAATGAAAGCTGTAAATTTTAAACCTGCTGCTTAATGTATCCAGATATTGAACACAGGGACTTTTATCCTCAGCTTAATGGTCTGTCTAAAAACATCAAAAAAGATTACTTAAAAACTCTGGGCCTCAGAGGTCCTATAAAATTACATGAAGCACCCCCCCCCCATCTTCTCCAACTTTTAAAAAATTTATTGGAAAACACTTATGTAATATATGAATTCCTTTTTCCTTAGCCTTAGATACTAAGGCTATGTGCTTGATTGCTGGGGGGTGGTTAAGAAAAGCAATAGGATAAGATGAAATTTTATTAGATTACAATCTAAAATTTTAATAGAATTTCTGCTTCTGGGAATGGATGGCAAAACTTATTCAGCATCTTCTTGAACAGGGAAAATGTAAAAGCATGACTTTCCTTCCTTTAATATAATGTGACAATAAAGAATATCAGAACTTTTTAATTTTTTTTAAATTCAGATATTTGTAGAGACCTGATAGGAACAGAAAGACAGAAGAAGGTAGAAAGAAAGTTAGAATATAATTATTTCCTCCAATAAAAGAAGAGTCGGGGTAATGGTAATTGCTAAAATTTTAGAGATGAAGAAATTATAACATTGGACCTTAGTAGCTTTATTAAAAGCTCACCGACAAGGATACAGTAATCTGAGGCCTTAAAAATTCACTCCATAGCCAGAGTGTCTGTGATGCAGTGATATGGCAAAGTTTGCTCTGAAGGTCTTAACTGTCATAGCTCTAAAAATTCTTTGTTGACACAAACAGAATCTTTATTGCCTCTAGGCTATAAAGAGATAGGGGTGTTTTGTGTGCAATCATTATCTCCCTGCCCAGAGAAAATGATGAACCATGAAGTTTAGAGGGATCAAGACTGCCTTCAACTGTTGCATTAAATCTAAGGGTTCATACTGTAAACTGTTGCCTACTCTAGAGAACGAAGTTGCTAATTAGGGGGACAAGATGTTTGGGAAAATGGAAAGCTTCCAAGTTTCTCCTGAATTCAAAATTTCCAATATTTTTAAAGCACTATAGATTCACAGATGGTAATAGCATCATTTGCTTTACCCGCCTTAAGAGTGCTCTCTGATGTATCTGCTTCTGATATAATAACAACTCCATTATAGACCCTACATTTAAGGTCCTTACTTTAATGCCCCAAATTTTGGTGCATGTCTGGCTTCCCCACAATGCAGCAGCCTCATTAAGGATTACTCCCGGGCAAAGGCAGTATCTAATGGGTTAATGAGGCTGGGCAGTCTCAGCCTGTTAGCAGCTGCTTAAGCAGCAGGCTGGGGAAAGCTCTGTTGATTTTCATTCTTCACTGCTGAGTGATGAAGGGCAACCTATATACTAGAAGTCTAGTCAGGCCACAACCTGCACTCATGTACAAAAAATTCAATTCAATCCATGCTGCAGGTCAACAATTACTCCATGATATATGATATGAAGGTAAAGTCAATGCATTTAAGGTATATAAGGGGCTAAAACCAGAGGGCTTGGGCTTGAGGTTAGCCACTATTTTGATTATTCTTTATTGTGGAAAATTAAGACTGTATCAGATCTGATCTAGAATCTGAATAGTTCTTTAATCGATGATTACATGCATCTTGATTAATATTATTGACGCTTTCAGCAGCGATACATTTTTTTAGCTGGTCATTTTGGATAACAGAACTCATTTTGGGATACACAGCCCAAAACCCTACTACTAAACATAGTACACTGTTTTCTAACAAAAACATATTTTCAAAGCCTTGATCATTTTAATATGAAAAGAAAGTCAGTCACATAATGTTCTTTTGATACACCCTAAAGAAACCCCTCTTTGTTTGACTTCCCTGCGTAAAAGAATCACCTGGAAAGCTTGTGAAAAGATCCCTGAGGCCATTCTCCAGAGATTCCTATTCAATAGGTCTGGGGTGGGGTCTGAGAATTTACATTTCTAAAAGACTCCCAGGTGATAATGACCTTGCAGGTCCACCAACCACACTTGAAGCAGCACTGTTCCTGGGATACTAATTTCTTATTCTTTCCCAGTCTCCTTTGCTGGATTTTCCTCTTCTCCATGACCTCTATGACTTGTCTTACACCTCTTCTACCTTCCCTGCAGAGGCATCTCTTTGAGGCTATAGATCATATCTACAGGCTGATAAATAAAACCTGAGTTGGCCCCTTGAATTCATGATTGCGTATCTCCTTGCTATTCTGCATCTCCCAATTCTCCTTTGAACCCTAAAACCTAGTCCTCTCCAGGGTTTACCTGGTCCTCTCCAGGGTTTACCAACTCAGCAAAGGGCACCAACCCTTGCAAAATTGTTCAAGCCAAATCTCTTATCATCTTTAATTCAATCCTTCTTCCCACATCCCACTCCAATCCATCAGTACATGCTGTTGGCTCTTCTTTCATGGTAAATTGGGCCATTTCTTACTGCATACCCTGATCACGCCACCATCATCTCTAGCCTGGATTATTGCTGTTACTTCCCAGCTGATCTCTTGTCCCTTGTTTCCTACCCCACTACGTTTGTGCAGAGTGATCCTTTAAAATACAAGTCTGTCTGGGGCAACTGCGTGGCTCAGTCAGTTAAGTATCCAACTTCAGCTCAGGTCATGATCTTAAGGCTTGTGAGTTCAAGCCCCACATCACACTGTGCAGCCCACTCAGAGCCTGGAGACTGCTTTGGATTCTGTGTCTCCCTCTCTCTGCCCCTCCCCTGCTCAAGCTTTGTCTCTCTCAAAAATCAATACACATTAAAAAAGTTTTTTAAATAAAATAAAATACAAGTCACCTCTCATCATGATTCTGCTCCAAACCTTCCATAGAACTCAGAATAAAAGGCTGGAGGTCTGACAGCATCCCCTAAGGTTCTACATGACCGAACCTCAATTCCCCCAAACTTCCACCCCCCGTACATCTGCAGTTTGCCCTTCACTCCTGTGCCCTGGCCATGCTAGCCTCCTTGTTCTTCCTGTCACACATCAAGCCTGTTCCTGCCTCAGTGCCTTTGCATGTGCTGTTTCCTCTGCCCAGAAAACATTCCTCTGGTTATCTACAGGGCTCACTCCTTCCCCCAGCTCGGCTCTCTGCTCAGGTGTCTCTGAAAGGGGCTGCCCTGGCTCCCTTGCTAAAAGAGCACTCACAGAGCTTATAGGCATCACTCTCCAACCTCCTCACCCTGCTCTGCCCTCTCTGCCTCAGCATTTATCACCCCAGTGACTTTTTATGTATTTGTTCATTGCTTGCCTCCCTCTACCAGAATGCAAGCTCCATGAGGGAAGAAATTATTTATCTATCCACTGCTATATTGACTCTAACAGAAATTGTGTTTGGCTTGTTGTATTCAGTAATTACATGAATACACTGATCAAAAAGTGAACATCTTAGTCCAAAAAAAAACTGATTTTTTTCCTCTCTAAAATGGACTAGTTTTTCTTCTCAGCCTTAATCACTTTAAGATGCAACATTTTCGCACTATTTACTTCAAGGGAATATAGACAATTTACTGAAGTAAAAATTATCCAGAAGACTCCAGTTTTCATTTCACACACCCTATAAAAATTCAGCAAGCTCACTGCACTCCACCACTGTTCCCCCATACCCATTTTCCCTTGAGTCCATAGCCCCCCAGAACATTAGCCTGAGAAACAGTCCCTCTGAGTGACCCTAGGCACAGAGAGAGCTGCCGAGTCTATATATCAAACTGATTGGTCACAGGTGGTCACAATGTGGGACAGAGAATATAAATTTTTAAACACTGTGGTAACTGCACAGAGTAATACTGCCTGTTTGAAACGTTACCACGGCTAATTAATGCAGCTCAAGGGTTCTCACACTTGATAAATACAAGAGATGGCAAAAGCCTGAGAGTTAGGTAAAGGAACCAGTATGAAAATAGCTTTGGAAAAATATACCGCAGCACACAGCCACTATTCATTCCTTACAGTGAAAAACTGTATTCGTGCTTAAAATGACTCCTCTCACTAACTTTCCACCCAACTCAATTTAATTTAACTCAATTTAGGCTTAAATGCTTATACTCTGAACTCCACTGTCTTTGAGCTTTTTAAAGAGTAATGACATTGATAGTTGAACCTGTGGACCACGTTGCATGTTTTCTAATGTTATTTGTTGGGCTGCAGCTTGTAATGAAAAGCAAGTATTAAAAAAAATAAATGCGTGTGGAGATTAGAGTCCACATTTTGAAATGTCAGTAAATACAGTATTTATGTGACAGATCATAGTGACTTGTAAAAGGCAGCCATATGTGTATCAAACTCTCAGTCTTCCTAATGTTTTTTTCTTTAAAAATCTTTTATTTTTAAATCCAAAGAAAACAGCACTGAACAAGAACTATCGTTCAGACTTTTTGAGGAATTCAAGCTAAAATCTGACCTCCTCAGCCCACGGATTTTTCTCTTTCAAAGAGAAACTAGGGGAACATTTCCAGCCTGTGCGCTACTGTCATATCACAACATTTAGGGCAATAGAAAGATTTAAGAAAAAGAAATCAAGGATAGAACACCAGAGTCTTTAATGTACTGATTCACTACTTACCAGTGCCTAGAGGTAGTTTGCCGTGTACTTTCACAAATAGCACCATTAACAGAATTTTACATGCCTAGGTCACTTTCCTTTGATCCCAAAGAAGTCTTAAAACATTGAACAAACAACAGACTTGAGGCTACATCCCTGAAAGACAGCCACTTCTGGGGAGTAGAGGTGGTCTCTGACATAGCAACAGAACACGCGGGACAATTTCAAACAAAGAACAAAAGCAACTGATGGTCCTTCTGAAAACCACCAAGGATGTTAAGTGTTTTCAGAGAATGAAATCAAACACAACAGCAGAACGCGTATGGAGAATTTTCCTAGGAGATGAAACCCCTCTTAAAAGTGATTAAGTCCTTAATGGTCATCACAGACCTCCAAATTCCATGGTCCCATATACATAAACCACATCTCCAAATGCACTGAAATTATATCTCAGGCATAAGCTTTCTTTTGTTCCGATGCCAGTTTGTAAGAGATCTTCACATGAACAAAAGCTTCTGTCTTTACAATAACTATCTTTCTTTAGAAAAGGCAAGCAATATACTTTTGGGATGCCAAGTCACACAATAGAGGAAACCAAATAATTCCAGGGAGGTTTGATGAGCCCTCAGCAAATCCTACAACAATTCTAGTCATCTGTCACTCAGGAAGTGTCTCAAAAAGAATTGTGTGGCATTGCTACTGTCTATTACCTGTAATGTTCCGTTTGGTTCACTTGAGATTTTTTTAAAAATATATAATGAATGCATTCAATAATTGTTTGAATTGCTGCTGTGCGTTCTGTCATAAATGGTTTATGGATAACCATCAATTGGTTCTGCTCATCAGTCTAACAAGTTCAATGTACTACTCAGAGCAAAGGATGACTATTTATTTAACAGCTCTTGGCAGGAAAATTTGTTGCATGCCACAACTTTACAAAGAACATTAAAATCAATGACAATTTATAAACCAAAGGCTGGGAATTATGCTTTGGATTCCCATAATTCATCAGAATAAAGCTGTCAGATACCTTTTATTATAAATTAATAGCATGCTAAGAGCGCTGCAGAACAGATGTTTAGCCAGTTCGGTACTGACATCTAGTGGACAATGAAAAATATTCCCTCATTTTCCCCCAACTGCATTTTCCCTTTTTTCACAAAAGATGTTCGTTGCCGCTGCATCCGTCAGATTTTTTAACATACAAGAAATTGTACATGAGTTCAACTTCTGTGCATTTGTGTTTGAACTAACCAAATGTCACAGGTTTGAACTTTTAGGGATCATCATTGGCAATATGTACTTAACATAACTTAAAACATACTCGATAATCTTTTTAAAAAAATCTGTTTTAAAAAAAACTGAAAAATATCCTCAAACACTGGCAACATCATATAACTTAAATGTTTTAGTATTATTTCATACTTGGGGACTTAATTACTTCTTATTCTCTACTATTAAATTAACTGTGTTATATTAAAGCATCAACTTCCAACTCCAATGCTTTCATAAAGAAATAGAATTATAGTTCTAAACTTAGCTCTAAAATAAACATTTACTTAGCTCATATATGATTAAAAGTTAGGGTTTAACTTAATTATTATGAAATTTTCTCTCCACTTTAATGTTATTTATGAATGGCTGATACATTGCAAAAACAGAAAGATTGAGAGAAAGACTATGTATATGCACTGCTTGTGGATTTTGCTTCTTTAAACAGTATTTTCAGGTTGGTCTGCACAATAATATTCCATAGTCATTAACATATTTAAAAACTGAAAAATATCCTCATACACTGGCAACCTCGCAAGTACACAGTCTTAGCAAAGGTATCCCCTGGGGAAGGGCTAGGATTTTTTTTTTATGACCCTGGTAAAGGACAAATCGGAGGCTTTCCATATGTTCCATGTTACCTGATCTAGACCCACTCTGGACTGGACTTTCCAGGGGATTAAGGAGGGTACTGAGGGCACTCTCTTCAGAGACTTTTGGAATGCAGAGTACGTGAAAGTGAAGAAAACAGAAATGAAACCAATGTTCACCATGCACCTGCTTCTGTGTCTTGCACTATGATAAGCACTTCACATAAGAGATTAATGGAGTATGGGTCGGAGATGAAAATTAGTGGTCCAGTCCAATATCCCTGAAAGAATGGCATGTGCTCCAAGACCAGCATCAAGCTGATATTTCCAGAAGAGAGGGGATAATACCTCTTTCTAACTTGATTGTTATTGGGAGACAACTGGTAAAACTCAACCAAAATCATAATATCCTCCCTTCCACTTTATTGAACCATAAAATGGTGAGAATGGTATATGAAACCACCTTATAAATTTTGTGAAGTTTATAAAATCTATTTTAGGTTACTTTGAAAGCAGTACATTACAATTATTTTGGAAGGCCTATGTGATTATTATGTAGGTGAATAAGTAGAACACAATATCCTCTCGCAATAAAGAGAAACCAACTTCAGGAGTTCTTTATGTGAAAGTGGGGGGTAAACCTTCTTAAAGCATAAACCCACAATTTTTTATAGAGTAATGTAAAATGCTATTTCAGGATCTTCATGGTTTTCTTATTTAGGAAACTCTACAATCCAATCCCAACCTTCAGATCTCTGTTTGAACATATTTCTAAACAAGCTTTCAGCAAGTCATTAAAATAAAGACATTGCATGAATAAGGACAACTGAGCAGCATTTTACCAACTAACATGCCCTCTCAATGGGCAGCGTTTTTGTATTACTAAAAGAAAAAGTAGGCTGCCTTCTGCTGTCATGAATTACTAACTTCAGTTCTTTTTATGAAAGAACCCTTATCACACGAATATCAGTCTTCACTTAACATTCCCTTATTTTTAAAATAATTTTTAACTCTCTAATCATTCTAAATCCCATATTCTCATCAAAGCTATGGGCCAACACTAACTCTTATATACATATATTTCCAAGACCACCGTTGATGGAGAAATCCACAAATGCTGATGCACAATTGTCACATTCAGCTCTGGAGGCAGTGAGAAAAGCAGATCACAGGAGGCAAGGTCTGGGAGCCAGATAGATTGGCCATTCAAAAGGTTAACAGTGAGGGAAATGCAGATCTAGAAGCTTAGGGTGGGTGTTTTAACTTAAGAAGGAAATAGATTGAGTACAATAAAAAATCCTCTTAGTTTGTAAAGGACAACCAGCAAATGGGACCTATAGGTCTCGAAAGAAAGATCATGTGGAAGAGACTTAAGCTGAACTTTAATCCTAGGAAAAGTCACTACCCCTTCAAATACTCCCCACTGTGCAGAGAAGTCAGGGCCAAAAGTGCATCAGGAAAACCAGACATCCACAAGGGCAACTCCTCCTGATTAACATAGGGTCAAGTTGTTACAGCCATAATAATTTTTATTAAAACTACCCTTATTATTTTAGGTTTGACTGAAGTAGTTAAAATCATTACACGTTAGGTCTGGATGGGGCCTCAAAGAATATTTAGTCCAGTTCCTTGGCCTCAGACAAATAAAAGAGCCTCAGAGAGGTTAGAGGCATTCAGAAGTCAAGAATACAATAACTGAGTGCCATCACAACATGGGATAGGAGATCATCACAGCTGAGACTCAGGAAGCCATCACGTCCAGGAAAGATTTAGGGTGGTGGTGGGGGGGGGGGATGAGGTAAGGCTGGGAGTAAAGACTAGAGGATGACCACCAGAATAGAGAAGACCTGTCCCAGAAAAGCATGGTCAAGCAGAGTTGAAATCCCCAAATAAGGGGAGAAGGCATGAGCAAGGACACAACCAGGTGCCCAAGACCAGAACCAGGCTTATATCAGAACTCAAGTAGTCAAGTGAGAAATCAAGATAAGCAATAGAAGAAAGGAAAACAGAACAATGTAGATGAATAAGAACCCAGAGATCCACAAAGGAAAAAAGGCTCACAATCAAAATTGAGATTTCAGCCCCCCTAAACCCCACTCAGAAAGTAAGGTATTCTAACTCAGGCTCAGAGAATCTATATGGTTCTCTGGAGACAGGAATCAATTCTGGCCCAGCTAACTTGACAGATGTGAGCTGGTTATAGGAGCACCTGGATAAGGTAAGAAGTATGTGGGCCAGAATGTTGAGGGCAGACCCTTACTATGCCTATGTTAGTTGGATGTACTATAGACACCTGAAGCCATGAATCAATTAGATGTGTGATTTATACATGTGCACAAGGTATTTGTACACCCATGCACAGATGACAATCAGGAGACATTCCATGTTTATTTCATCATTTTATTTCCTTCCCCTTCAACTTTCATTTTACTGTTTGTTAATAGTCTTTCTACCACAGATTCCCCAAAGTACTTTAAAATTATTTCCCTGGGTAAATTTACATCTTCTATTTATTTTTCAACTTTGTTTATAAAAATGTCTACTTTAAAATGTCATTTCCTAAAGAGCCAGGGTACATATTTGTTTAATAAATGTTTATGCTTCTTTTGAATCTGCTTTGTATTCTGTGTCCAACTAGGGGCTCAAGAAAAAGACATGCAGTGAATTCAAATCAGTCTGTTTTCCAGTTGAGAATTTTGTATCTAAAGATTCTTACCTAAACACACCAGAAACCATCTTTTTACTGTGTGTTTTAAAAACTGAGTATAATGTAAAGATGAAAAATAAAATTACATCTATAGGAATTTTTAACTGAATAATTTCAGGTCTGTGACTATCAGAAGGAAAGAAGCTGGGTGGTTTATAAATTAATGTGTTTAATCAATGATTTATAGTTAATGGACTTTACTTAAGTTCCTTCTTCAATCTATCACTAAAACTTTTATCTTTGAATTTCAGAATGAGAAGCTAAACTATTATTTGGAGAAATGGGTAAACATGGGGGGCAATTGAAAACTCCAACAGTTTTCTATGTATTCCTTTTGATATTTTATCAGTAAGGTTTTAATAGCTACACAAGAACCGCATGTTGATGTTATGTGATAGTCCCAAGCAGAGATATCAATGACTGTAACTGATGAAATAACTAAATATCAACAGTAAAAGGACCTCCAGGATGGTAGAAAAGAACATCACAGAGGGAGGAAAGTGAGTTGCTGGCCAACATGTAAACAAGAATTTGACTCTGTTTATTTCTTCCTTCCTTCAGATATATTGGAGAATTCCTTTGTGCTTTATACCTCTCATGGTCCAATTTAATATCCTCCTGCGTTTTTAGAAGGCAGTTTATGAAATTTATTGGAATATTTCCAGAAAGAGAATTAGAGAGACAGAGAGAGGAAGGAAGGAAGGAAGGAAGGAAGGAAGGAAGGAAGGAAGGAAGGAAGGAAGGAAGGAAGGGAGGGAGGGAGGAAGGAAGGAAGGAAGGAAGGAAGGAAGGGAGGGAGGGAGGAAGGAAGGAAGGAAGGAAGGAAGGAAGGAAGGAAGGAAGGAGAGAGAAAGGAAAGGAAAGGAAAGGAAAGGAAAGGAAAGGAAAGGAAAGGAAAAAGGGAAGGGAAGGGAAGGGAAGGAAGGAAGAAAGGAAAGGAAAGGAAAGGAAAGGAAAGGAAAGGAAAGGAAAGGAAAGGAAAGGAAAGGAAAGGAAAGGAAAGGAAAGGAAAGGAAAGGAAAGGAAACTCACAGGAATATAAGGCTCAATACATAATAATGCCCTTGCAAAAACTTTCTAAAGCCCCCACTCCTGTCTTAAATTCCATTATTTTGTTATTATAGTGATTTCATCAAAATAGTGATCCTTGAGAATAAAGAGTTTTATTTTGCCCCAAAATCAGAATATCAGAGAAAGAGCAATGCAGATTTCCCCGAACTCCTGCATCTATTTTCAATCCTGACTTGATCTCCTTCAGAGACTACAAAGCTGATCAAGAGAATTTCGGAAGCACAATAACAAAAGACCCATCACTGGGCACATTGTTAAGACATCTCCTGTGGCACACCATAGCAGTGGTATTGCTCAGGTATATTCTCACTAATTGTGAAGTAAAGGCAAATGAATGGGAAGATGGGGGTTTGAGACCCATGTATGGTTGTTGTGTGTTGCACAAAGCCAAAGAACGTACTAAGACCTCTTCAGCTTTGAGGACAGAGATGTCATCCACTGCATCTCTGAAACTACTGAAGGCTCTCACTCAGTAGTCTACACTCAGAAACTACTGAGGGCTCTCAGACAAGTAGCAGAGCAGATTGTAATCATCTCCTCCCCAGACTCCTCTCAGGTTGCTTAGGAAAAAGTTAAAAGCTTCAACCTTATTCTATGAAATCTAAACATGGAAATTCCCAAGCTGCCGTCCTTCCCACCTCTGAAGTGTACCCATGCCTCAGCAGTGTGTTATATAAATGCTACTCAGTGTATGGGTGAGTTTTGTGATTTGCTATGTACATGACCTATAGATAACTGTCTACATCAGCATTGTCCAAGGTGGTCTCAGGGAGCAGAAACTGAATCTCTATACAGACATACCTGGCTTTTTAAAAATCCAATATGTAAAAATGCCAGCAAAGATAAATCTTTGCACCAGAAGACGTCTCAGAGATCATTTTGTCTAAATTCCTCATTTTATAGATTCATTTATTCATTCATCTGACACATTAATCAATTAATTAATTAATCCCAGAATTTCCCAAAGACTTTAAATGACTTGCTCAGGGAAATGAAATATGTGTTCACTGTTGCACAGAAATTTAAAGAGAGTTTAAAATACTGTATGGTACCTTTTATATGTGGAATCTAAAAACATAAAATAAAAGCTGATCTCAGAGAATAGAATAGAGGTTGCCAGGGCTGAGGAAAGGTGGAAATGATATGTCAAAGCATACAGACTTTCAGTTAAAAGATGAATAAATTCTGAGGATCCAATGTATAGCATGGTGACTATAGTTAGTTATATGGTACTGTATACTTGAAATTTGCTACAGTAGATCTTATCTGTTCTCACCACACACACATACAAGGTGTTAACTATGAGACATAATGGATCTATTGATTAAACTGATCTTGGTAATTCTTTCATTATATATTCATTATATATACATATATATATACAATTCTATTTGTCAATTATTCCTCAATGAAGCTGGAAAAAATTTTAATAAAAAGAGTTTAGTGTTTCCTAAATTATCATCCATGTTGTTTCAACTCTTCTAGTATTGAGAAGTGATTAATGGTATGTCCATGTCAATCAAATCAAAGCAAAATATTAGAGACATTTAGTTCCCCAGTAACCCTCCTTAAGGAGCCTCTCTACGTTCTTCTTCTAAATTCATCAGAGTTCCTCTTTTTTCCCAGTGGCAAAATCAGTGTGAAATTAATCACATAGACCAAGGGCAGCAAATTTTTCTGTAAAGAGCTAGATACTTTAGGTTTGCAGATCATACAGTCTCCATCTCAACTACTCAATTCTGTCATCATAGTACAAAAAAAAAAGCTGTAAGCTATAAATAAAGTTATAGCCTATGACTGTATTTTAATAAAACTTTATTTACAAAAAATTTTGAGAGATGGATTTGGCTCACAGGCTGTAGTTTGCTGACCTCTGTTATAGGCTATTACCTGGGTGTATAGCAACTAATTTACCATCTTTCTTAGAAGATAAATTGCCTTTTTCTCCCATTAAAATTCTCATCTCTTAATGAAATCCTTAACTAGTGATCTCCAATAGAACTTACTGCCATAATGGAAATGTTCTATATCTGTGCTATCCAATATCATCACCACTAGCCACATGTGGCTAATGGGCACTTGAAATATGACTAGGCAACTGAGGGACAGAATTTTAATCTTATTTAATTTTTATTAATTTGAATTTAAATAGTCATATGTGGCTAAAGTCTACTCTGTTGAACAATACAGCTTTAAGGAGTAACAAAGACCATTAGGCACTATTTTAGATAGATCCAAAATACTGGAAAGTCTATTGTTCCCTCAAATCACAATGTGTAGATAGATACTTATACCATTATGCCTATGACCAGCCGTGGGCATTTCAAAAGCATTCTTTTGTTTTGTTTCACAAAATAATGCTTTTAGATAACTCTCCAAGAATAAAAAATAAAATTTAATTGTAAACTTTATATTTTTAAACACCTTCTTAAGAGTCCATCAATTGGATTAAATGTGTAACACCTTTATTTCTCTTTATATAGCACTGTGTTAAACTTGAGTTCATAAACAGATTTCACCTACAGTTGCAAGACTTGACTTATTGCTGTCTTCAATATGCTTGCTACCCTCTGAAAATACAGGCACAAAAATGAATTCGTATACTACTATGTTACAAATTCCCTAATAAAGGAACATATTTCACTAATAGAAACAACTAAATAGAACAACTAAACTGCCTAAGACTGGATGAATTAGAGAAGTATAAAAAGAGGAGGGGACACCTGAGTTGGACATTGACCAGAAATAGGGCAGAAAAAGAGAGTAGCTTTAACATAGGTAAATAGGGAGTGCATACTGTTTTGGGAGAATGATGAGTAATCTGGTATGACTACTATATAGGAGGGAGGATGGAAAGGGCTAGAGATAAACTCAGGAAGGTAGGCTAGGACCAGATTGAAAAAGCAATTGTGTGTTTGGAAAATATCTTGCAGACTCTGAGGAGTTATTGTAGATTTTAGAACTGAAGCGGTGACCACAATCAAGATCTTTGTTATAATTCTGGCAACAGCATGAAGACACTTTACAAACACTGGAGGTAGGATAAGTGTGCAAATAAAATCTTTGAACTCACCACCCCAAGATCAAGAGACACATGTTCTCCTGACTGAGCCAGCCAGCTGCCCCAAAACCTTTGTATTAATTTTTAATGCTGAAAGTAAAGAAGATTAAGATCCTATATCACTGGATTAATGATCATGAATGTTACCCCAAAACTTGGTAAAACCTAAACAAAAACGGAAACCTTGGTAAAACCTAGATCAAAGGTCAGGAACTGCAGGGGATGAAGCTAAACTTGGCCCACAAATGTGTTTTGTCTTACATCCTTTGAATAATTTTATTTGGTTGCCAATATTTGCAAATCAGGGGATTTCACATAAAAATCCAGATTTCTCTCTAGAATGTTCATTTCCTTTTAAAAATCATAAGATTGAGCAGCACTGGGACTTCATTCTCTTTTGGCAACACTCAGCTGTCACTGGGTTGCAGCCACTCATCTCCCCACAGAGCAGCCATGTGCTAGTTTTCTATGGTGCCCACCACCTCCTAGAACTTGACTTCTACTTGGTTTCACTCTTTTATAATACCCACCAGGCCTCAAAGGCATTTGAGATTTTTACCCCAACTTAAGATTTGGTTGAAAATTTAAAACTTTATTTGGTTTCAGAAATTTTCTCTATAAATATTAGCTTCTACAATACCTACTATATTCATATTTATATAAATGTTTATATAAATATATTTTTATATATGCAATGCAATATCACTCAGCCATGAAAAAGAATGAAGTCTTGCCATTTGCAATGGTATGGATGGAGCTAGAGTGTATTAGGCTAAGCGAAATAAGTCAGAGAAAGACAAATACCAAATAATTTCACTCAAATTTGGAATTTAAGAAACAAAACAAATGAGCAAAAAGGAAAAAAGAGAAAGAGAGAGGCAAATTAATAAATAGACTCTTAGGGACACCTGGTTGGCACAATCAGTTGAGCATCTGACTCTTGACTTTGGCTCAGATCATGATCTCACAGTTTTGTGAGTTTGAGCCCCATGTCAGCCTCTGTGCTGGCAGTGTGAAGCCTGCTTGGTATTCTTGCATGCACACTTTCTCTGCCCCCCCCCCCACTCATGCTGTCTCTGTCTCTCAAAAGAAAAGAAAAGAAAAGAAAAGAAAAAAAGAAAAAGGAAAGGAAAGGAAAGGAAAAAAGAAAAGGAAAGGAAAGAAAGGAAAAGAAAAGAAAAGAAAAGAAAAGAAAAGAAAAGAAAAGAAAAGAAAAGAAAAGAAAAGAAAAGAAATAGAGAACAAACTGATGGCTACCAGAGGCAGGTGGATGGTGAGATGAGGTAAATAGGTGATGGGGATTAAGGAGTGAACTTGTGATGAGCACCAGGTGTTGTATGTAAATTGTATACCAAATTGTATACCTGAAACTAATATTGCACTTCATGTTACCTGGAATTTAAATAAAAACCTTTTAAAAAATAGCCACAGGGCACCTGAGTGGCTTAGTTGGTTGAGTGTCCAACTCCTGATTTCAGCTCAGGTCATTATCTCATGGTTCATGGCATCAGCCCCCACTGGGCTCTGTGCTGACAGCAAGGAGCCTGTTTGGGATTCTCTCTCCCTCTCTCTCTGCCCCTCTTGCTCACGCTCTCTCTCTCAAAAAATAAACTTTAAACATACCCACTATATTTTTATTCTAACCACAGTGGAACTTAATAATGCTGCTTTCTTTAAAATATTCAATATTCCTGGGGCACCTTCGTGGCTCAGTTGGTTGAGCAACTGACCCTTGATTTCAGCTCAGATCATGCCAGGGTCATGAAATTGAGCCCTGCATCAGGCTCCTCACTGAGTGTGGATACTACTTAAGATTCTCTTCCTCTCCCTCTGGACCCCTCCCCCATTTGAATGCTTTCTCTCTTTCTCTCTCTTTCTTAGATTAATTAATTAATTAACTCAATCAAATACTCAACATATCCAAACCTTTCATTTACTGAGGCATAGCCATCCTTCTTGAATATCTGCATTTCAAAAATGTAGAAGGATGAAATACTAAATTAAAGAACCAGAAAATATTGCACCTTAGCCATAAGCAGTTCTGTTGCTTCTTCTGTTAGACCTTGTACAGTTGACACGTGTTAGGCCCAACTGGCTTTCTTGAGATGACTTATAGTGTACATCGTTGTGTGCCATCTTCCCTGTGACCTCCTGGCAAGTACAGAAAAGCAATTGTCAGGATTTGGCCAGTCTGGAAGTTTAGGCTTGGAACTAGCTGGGGAAAGCCCCCAGTTATTCCAAATGTCTCATAACCCCATGCATTATGAGATAATCTTTCCAGCTGGAGCTTAGAGGTGCTTATCTGCTTAGTATCAATTAAGATGCAAATAATGTGCAATAATAGTGCAGGTCAAATCAGAAATCATTTGAAATTGGAGGAGTTTTGGTAGACCAAGTCCTTGACTGAGAAGATGCTGTACCTTTGATAATACTCCTTACCAAATAACCAGATGTCCATAATATGACAGTCAGTGAGAGGTAACATATTTTCTTCTTGACTGGTAAAACTGTGAGCACACTTGTTCATGTGTTTCTTTAGAACTATTTCTATTGTACAAGATATTGGGTGAAAGTGAAACATGTTTCTTGCATGTTGGTAGAAACCCTCTGGGATCTTACACAGAACAGTATAAAACTACATTTACTTTATAAGAAATCTGTATTCATCTGAAGACACAGCTTCAAAATGGGAAGGGGATGAAGCTGTGAACTCATGAATAATTCTCATTGTGATCATATGACTACAGGGACAGGAGGGCAAGGAAGGTTTATTAGCAATCATTTTCTTGGTCATTTACTGAGAGTTTAGAATGTCTCTGCTAAGTTTTTTAAATGGGAACTAACCCAGAGGATGGCAGAAATTGTTTCACCATGTGGATCCCTATACTGGAACCATAAGTAATCATGACCTTTAAATCCTAGATCCTACTCTTAGGACAAATTTTGAGAGACAGGACTCTGTCAAGTCCTCAGTTCTATAAATACCCTCACAAAGCACTTAAGAAACCTCCACAGAGCTGCTGAGTCCTAGGAGGTGCGGCACAAAGACAGCTGTCTCCACTGGAGGCTCAGAACTTTGATCCCATTTGACTCTCTGCTAGCTTCTGATACTGAGTGGAGAGTCGGGGGAAGAAGGTCATTTTGCTAGCTAGTACTAAAAATTCCTCCTTCGTCATCTTGGCTAAGCTAATGCAGATGATCAAATGCTTGAGGAAAAATACTAGCCAAGGCTCAATGGCAGGTAGTCAAATAGGAAAAACAATCAAGAAGTTGGAGGCCCAGGACTGTATCTCTGAGGCACGAGCCTAATTGCATAACCTGAATTCTACCAAGGAGCCTTGGAAGTCTCTAGAGGAACACACAGAACTATAGCCTCTGTTTTGTCAAAGAACTTGCATTCCATGCTTGATAAGTTCTGTTTCACCTCAAAGAAAAAACAACACAATAAAAAAAAATCTGCTTTCTATCCACACTTCTCTTAAGAACCTCAGTCTTGCCTAAGAAAATTCATTTTAGACTTTGCCTGGGGACTATTTTCTATATCAGGATAATTTAATACAGCACTCTAACTCAGGGGATGGGTATAGGTATCTTCCATCAGCCATTTTGAAGGAAAATGTCAAAAAGTCCTCAAGTGTAGTTCTTATCCCTTACTCTGTCCCTAACCCATCTATTACATTCTAACCAGATTCTATAATCTATCATGGAGACTTTCTACTTTGTTCATTTCAGTGTTGTGTGGATTTTAGGAGGCATCCATGAAAAACTCTCCTAACCAACCTCCACTCGGTAAACTGGCCAATTGAGTAGACCTCCATTCCCTCCCTCACCCTTCCTGGTCGATGCCCACAGCACACTGATTGCTCAGTTAGTGGGCTTGATCTGTGCTCACCAGGCTGCATTTGTTCCCCATCCTGTGTCAGTTGTATTTATTCTAATTATGTAAATTAATAAAAATAAACCATTTTAAATGTGTGAAAAGAGTTATCTCTATGAAAACTAAATTGAATGTTTGAAGACTTCATAAAAAATAGTTAAAAGAAAAAACAAAGAGTAAAAAACTAGGTGAGAAGAGACAATTGCAAAAGATTGTAGTATGATGAGGTGTGCTTCATAACAATTTAGAAGGTTTCCATATTGCTTCATGAAAATCTTTGATTTCTCTCTACTTTAAATAACCAAAATTGCATGTTGGAATAATGGATGCTTTAGAGAAGAAATACCAAGCAGAACTCTAACCAACAAATCCATACTTGACGAAGAGCCTTGCCTCTGCATCAAAATGTTGGTAAATTAATGTACATTTAAATGTTTTAAGTTAAAATAAAATGTTTAAGATACACATGTCTCACTTTTATGAGCCTGGTTTACACCACCTTTTTCAATTTATCAACCACTACCAATCTCCATTACATCAGATAAGAGGACTTCTACTCACAATAATTTTTATTTAAATAAAGGTTTTTAAAGTTTTTTATACTAGGGGCACCTGGGTGGCTCAGTTGGTTGGGCGTCCACCTTCAGCTCAGGTCACAATCTCATGATCCATGAGTTTGAGCCCTGCATCAGGCTCTGTGCTGACAGTCCAAAGCCCGGAGCCTACTTCAGATTCTCTGTCTTCCTCTCTCTCTGCCCCTCCTCCACTCACACTCTGTCTCCCTCTCTTTCTCCAAAATAAATAAACATTTAAAAAATTTTAATAAATAAAGTTTTTATACTAGATTAGCCATTCAGAGGATAGCAATCCCTATATCCATAATCATCCTTATAAAAGAATTTTATTATATTAAATACAACATATATATTACTAGGAGTGCTAAAAAAACGATGAAAACTTAAAAAAGACTTTCCTGTGTAGTCAGGAACTGAGGAAAGGTAATCACACTATGGCTCAAAGATTCTATCTGTAGATAGATACAGTTTCTGTATCTATCTACAGCTTCTGCTGTAGATACAACAACACAATACTGTTGCAACACTGCTGTAGACTGCTGCAGTAGAAGCACACAATACTGCTGTAGACACGGCAACACAATACAACACAATTCCGTACTGTGTATTTCTTGGTATTTGTCTGAGGATTTGAAGTATAGACCATTTAAGACACAAGTGAATTCTCTGAAACTGTTAGCCACTTGCTTTATAGCGACTGTTGGCCCTTCCTGAAATGGTCATACATTACATGTATTTTGAATGCCTTATGATGCTGAAACTCTGGGCTACTCCTCACCACATTATCTGATCCGTTTCTGGGACTCACCGTCATTCTATTCCCACTATATGCCTCATAAAAAGACTCAAAATGAGAGTATCTCTTTACATGTTACTTGGTAACTTTTTTAAACCATTTTAACAATTTTTATAAGTGTATAATTCAGTGACATTAAGTATATTCACAATATTGTGTAACTATCACCACTGTCTATTTCCAGAATCTTTCATCATTTTTTAAATTTTTATTTATTTATTTTGACTGGAGAAGGGGCAGAGAGAGAGGGAGACAGAGAATCCCAAGCAGGCCTTGTGCTGACAGCACAGAGCCTGATGCAGTGCTCAAACTCACAAACAGTGACATCATGACTTGAACCAAAATCAATAATCAAATACTTAACCGACTGAACCACCCAGGCACCCCCAGAATTTTTCATTATTTCAAATAGAAACTCTCTACCCTTGAAGCAGTATTCACAACAGCCAAGATACAGAAATAATCTAAGTGTCCATCGAGGCACCTCGGTGGCTCAGTCGGTTGAGTGTCCAACTTCAGCTCAGGTCATGATCTCACTCATGGATTCAAGCCCTGCAATCAGGCTCTGTGCTGACAGCTCAGAGCCTAGAGCCTGCTTTGGATTCTGTATCTCCCTTTCCTTCTGCCCCTCCCATGCTCACTCTCTCTCTCTCTCTCTCTCTCTCTCAAAATAAACATTAAAAAACTTTAAAAAAAGAAAGAATCTAAGCATCCATCAATGGATGAATGGATAAAGATGTGGTATATATATACAATAGAATATTATTAAGCCATAAAAAAGAAGGAAGTCTGCCATTTGCAACAACATGGGCAAACCTGAAAGACATTATGCTAAGTATAATAAGCCAGGAAGAAAAAGGCAAATACCATATGATATCCAGAATCTACAAAAAGTCAAACTCACAGAAAAGAAGAATAGAACAGTGGTTTTCAGGAGCTAGGGGGTGGAAGAAATAGGGAAATGTCAGTTAAAATGTACACACTTTCAAAATGAATGAGTTCTGGGGATCTAACGTACAGCATGATGACTATAGTAATTACTGCATTGTGTACTTGTAATTTGCTAAGAGAGTAGATTTTACCTGTGATCACCACACACACAGAGAAAAATGGTAACTATGTGAAGTGATGAGTATGTGTTAATTATCTTGATTGTGATAATCATTTCATGATGTATATGTATATAAATCACCATCGTATCACATATGTGATGTACACAATTAAATATATACAATTTTTAATAAAGCTATAAAAATATTTTAAAAATATTTTTTCATTTAAAAGAAACTCTATACCCATTAAACAATAATTCCTTATACCCCCCCAGCAACCACCATTCTACTTTCTGTCTCTATTAATTTACCTAGTCTATATCTCTGAATGTACTTATTCCTCATATAAGTGAAATTACATAATATTTGTCCTTTTGTATCTGGTTTATTATGCTTAGCATAATGTTTTCAAGGTTCATCCATGGTATAGCATGTGTCAGAATTTCAGCCCTTTTTATGACTTAACATATGACTTGCTTTTTATGTGTATATCACATTTTGTTCATCCATTCATTTATTTAAGAACATTTGGGTTGTTGCTTGATAACATTTCAAAAGTTCAAAGGTTTATAGTTTTCATTGTTTTGTTGTGTTTCTTAGAGAAAGTCAAGTTGTCATATCAACGTGTTCACATCAAGAAAAAATATCCTAGGGCACCTGGGTGACTCAGTTTGTTGAGTGTCTGACTCTTGATTTCAGCTCAGGTCATGATCCCATGTTTCATGGGATCGAGACCTGCGTCAGACTTTGTGCTGGCAGTACAGAGGCTGCTTGGGATTTTCAGTCTCTCTCCCTCTGCCCCTTCCCACACCTGCTTTCTCTCTCTCTCTCAAAAGAAATAAATAAATTTTTTAAAAAGATTGGCTCTTTCCTTCTCCTTCTGCCCCCCCCCAAAAAAAAAGAAAAAAGAAAAAAATCCTTGAAAAAAAAATAGCAGAGTCAGAACAGATATAGCCACGGCAACAGTGACATATCATGTGTTATGGGCTGAATTTTGTGTCCCCCCCCACTCCCAAATTCATACACTGAAGTCCTAACTCCCAATACCCCAGAATGTGACTATATTTGGAAATAGGATCTTTAAAGCTATAATTAAGTTAAAAAGATGCCAAGGGATGGGCCTCAACCCAATGTGACTGATGTCTTTATAACAAGAGGAGACTAAGACACAGACACACAGAGGGAAGACTATGCAATGGCACCGAGAGAAGAAGACCATCTGTGAGTCAGAGAGAGATGCCCTAGAACTAACTCTACTAACACCTTGATCTCAGACCTCCAGCCTCCAGAACTGTGAGGAAAAAGAAATCCTGTTGTTTAAGCCACTTACTTTGTGGTAATTTGTTATGGCATCCCTAGCAGTCTAATATACCACACTTCCCAAATCTGACTAGTTATGACCTTGCACCACCATGATCTTGAAGTCTAATGGTAGTGAAATTCTTATTTCTCAATGAGGCCTTTTCAGATCACTACAATCAGGGAGATTTTCTCTTCTTGCCTTCTTTCTCCAGTGGTTGGCACTGATATTGGCACCTGGGGTAATAAGAGAAAAATAAATATATACATAAGAACCCATGACCTCAGAGAGTTTACATTCCAGTTAGGGGTAACATATAAGGTAGAGAAGATAGATGAAAAACAGTAAGCATAATAATCAAGTAAATTATATGATATGTTAGAAGATGCTATATGTAATGGAAAGATTAGAAGGGAATAAGGGGGATTAATAGTGAGGAAAGCAGAACACTTGTACTTTAGATTGGGAGGTCAGGGTAACTTTCTTTGAAAAAATGGCATTGGAGTGAAGACATCAAGGAGATGAGGAAGAAAGCAATGAAGACATTTGGAGGAAGAGAGATCCGGGTAGAAGGAATAGCCAGTGGAAAGACCCTGAAGACAGAGCATATTCCTTCTTCAAGGACCTGGAAGATGATTGGTGGCTTGAATAGCACAAGCCACAAGAAGAGCAGAAAAAGATGAGAATAGAGAGGTAACAGGACCATGTAGGCCCTTTAAGAACATCAGCTTTCATTCTGAGTAAAACTGGGGGCCATTGAAAGATTTTGAGCAAAAGAATGACATGATCTGATTTATAGTTTTCAAAGGATCACTCTGGATGCTGTGTTACAGTATCAGAAGGTAAGAGAGGAAATGGGCAGACAAGCCTGGAGGCTATTGAAATGATCCAGGGAAGAGAGGATGGTGTTAAGAATGGCTTGGATAAAGGCAGTAGTGGTCCAATTTGACTTTAAGGGAGACCCAACAGAATTAAGTAATTTGATGTAAAAGGTGAGAAAAATAAGAGTACTCAAGCATGACTCCAAGGTTTTTGGATTGAGTAGCTCAAAGGACTGAGGTGGCCATTGCTGGAGGTAAGCAAGAGTGCAGCCAGTATAGGTCTCTAGGGTTTGTGGAGTGGTTGTGAGGAGTTCAATTTTGGAAACAGCGACTTTGAGACGTCTATTAAACATTCAAGTGGAAATGTAAGTAAGCCATTGTCGATAGTGGTTTAGATTTCAGAGAAGGGAATATAGATATAAATATGTCAATATTTAGCCTATGATGATATTTAGAGTCTGGGACTGGAGGAGATCACCAAGGAAGTGAATACAGGTAAAGAATGAAAGACCCCAGGTCTAAGCCTTCAGATACATCAATTTAAGACACTGCCTTTGCCCTACTCCTTTGCTGAATCCTATTTATATTTATCTCTAATAAATTATGCATTTACCACAATCTGAAAAATTGTCTCTTATACCTCCCCTACTACTAGATTATAAATTTCCAGAGTACAGAGATATCTAAATATCTTCTTCTCCCTAAAAGAGTAAACTTACATATATATCTCCTACCTGTTCTTTTCTCTGATGTACCCTGACAGACAAATAGAGATAGACAGATAGATAGATAGATAGATGATAGATAGATGATAGATAGATAGATAGATAGATAGAGAAAGAGAGAGAAAGAGAGAGAGATGGAGATAGAGACAGAGATAGAGATGGAGATAGAGAGAGAGACAGGTATTTATGCATATATAATAAGAGATTAATTGTAAGGAATTGGTTCACATGATTGTAGGGGCTGGATACGCAAATCTGAAATCTGTAAAGCAGGAAGGGTAAACTGGAAATCCTGTCAGCAGCAGAATTACTTCTTCCTCAGGGAGACCTCAGTTCTGTTCTTAAGGCTATTTATGTGACTGGAACAGTCCCACCCAGATGATCTAGGATAATCGCCCTTATAATTTAATCACATCTACAAAATACTTAGATTATTATTTTGATTGAATAAGTGGGTACTATAGCCCAGTCAAGTTAACACATAAAATTGACCATCACAGGTCTGAATGAAAATGAACAATCCACTAGTTGTAAGAACTGTAAATGGAGTAACCTATTTCAGATCCTAAGTCATGCAACATTTACTGAGCACCACCAAATCAGATACTGTGGCAGATACTGGTTGCAGAAATGAAAAACCCAAAGTCCCTGCCCTGGGTGAGCAAAGTCTAGTAGGAAACATGAATACATAAATTCCCACAATAAATTATGGCAGAATAGTGGTCATTCACATAATACATTCATCCACAGAGAAAAGAGAAAAGAAAAATCATAAGACACCAATGAACTTCATCCAAGGATTTGAAATAAATTGACTCCTCAAGGAAAGAGTCAGTAGAGATTATCAGAAAGATAATACACAAAAAGCTCCCCCAGATAAAGGAAGGACGAGGTCAGTGTTGCTACTGGGAGGGTGTGATGGGGGAGGGAAACATATTACATCAGTTAATATATGCTTATTTGCATTTTTTCTTTCTTGTTTATATATTTAAGGAGAAAGACTCCAGAATATTTGAGAAGAGAGGACAGATTAAATCTATGATTTGGACAAATCCCTGTTGGATAATTGAAAGAGGCTTTCATTATAACGTTTTATGTTTATAGAACAGCTATCCCCAAAAGGACTGAATTATTATCATTTTAATGTATTTAAATCAAGCTGTCAGGTCCTTAAGAGGTATACTTACCTTCCACTGAAGAAAAAAATTATTATGCCTAAAAATAATTTAAGAAAGTATTTAAATATATCTACAGTTTTAAAGTTCAATAACAGGAACACCTGGATGGCTTAGTCAGTTAAGTGACCAACTCTTAATTTGGCTTAGGTCATGATCTCATGGTTCATGGGATCAATCCCCAAGTCAGGCTCTGTGCTGACAGCATGAAGCCTGCTTGGGATTCCCTCTTTCTCTCTGCCCCTTCTTTCTCTCTTCTCTCTTCTCTCTTCTCTCTCTTCTCTCTCTCTTCTCTCACTCTCTCTCAATAAACAAACATTTAAAAATAAATAAATTTCAGTAACATATTGATTTCTCCTTATTGCAAACTCCAATATATTCCTTGTAGAAAATTTAGAAATATTGATAAGTAAAAAGAATAAAATAAAATTACCCGTAACATCAACTCTTTGAGATAGTGATTATAAACCTGTTTGGCGTTTGTCCTTCCTATATTTTCTCTAAGCACATACATTCATAAAGATGTTATTGGCTATTAAAAATATAAACATAGGGGTGCCTGGGTGGTTAGTTGGTTAAGTGTCTGACTTCAGCTCAGGTCATGATCTCATGGTTTACAAGTTTGAGCCCCACATCAGGCTCTGTGCTGACAGCTCAGTCTGGAACCTGCTTCCGAATCTGTGTCTCCCTCTCTTTCTGTCCCTCCTCTGCTTGTGCCCTCTCTCGCTCTCACTTTCTCAAAAATAAATAAACATTAAGAAAACATATAAACACACTAAGCACATTTGTAACCTACTATCTTCTTTTGGCAATATACCATTAATATCCTTAGATGTTGTTATATAGTCTTTATAAAATCATTTTAATGGTCACATCATGTCCCATTGTAGAAATGTTTTTAACTAATTTCCTACTTTGGGGACATTTTGCTAGGTTCCAGGTTTTTACTACTAAAACAAGGCTGCTATTACCATCCTTAGAGCGAGATTATTTCAACCAAAAAAAGTATTTCCCCAAAATATATTTCTAGAACCAAATTTGCAGCTAGAACCAGATTTGCAGTCAGAGAATATGTAAAAAAATTAATATTTTGCCAGTTATTGTCAAACTACTCCAGAAACATTGTGTATATTTACCCTTTTCTCATACATTTTTTATTTTAATCTTTAATGTTCACATAGGCAAAAAAAATATTTTTATTTTTATTTTCATCTCTGGGATAATTAGTAGATGGTAAAACAGTTATCAACCCTCAAAAAGCCTATTTTCAGATTAAAGACCTAAATGTGAGACCTGAAACCATAAAAATCCTGGAAGAGAACACAGGCAGTAATTTCTCATTGGCCATAGCAACATTTTTCTAGATATGTCTCCTAAGGCAAGGGAAAGAAAAGCAAAAATAAACTATTATGCCTATATCAAAATAAAAAGATTTTGCACAGCAAACAAAACCATCAACAGAACAAAAAGGCATTATCAACCTACCAAATGGGAGAAGACATTTGCATGTGATATATCCAATAAGGGATTAATATCCAAAATATATAAAGAACTTCTACAACTCAACACCAACAATCCAACAATCTGATTTAAAAATAAGCAGAGGACCTAAGTACATTTTTTAAAGTTTTTCTTTTTTTCTTTTTTTTTTTACTCTTTTTTAACATTTATTATTTATTTTTGAGAGAGAGAGAAATACAGAGCACAAGCAAGGGAGGAGCAGAGAGGGAGGGAGACACAAAATCAGAAGCAGGCTCCAGGCTCTGAGCTGTCAGCACAAAGCCCAACATGGGGCTCGAACGCACAAACAGTGAGATCATGATCTGAGCCGAAGTCGGATGCTTAACCAACTGAGCCACCCGGGCGCCCCAATACCTTTTTTTTCAAGGAAGATATACAGAGAGCCAGCATATGCATGTAAAGATGCTAAACATCACTAATCACCAGGAAAATACAAATCAAGACCACAAAGAGATATCACCTGACACCAGACAGAATGGCTAAAATCAAAAGGACAATAAATAACAAGTGTCAGGGAGAATGTAGAGAGAAAGGAACCCTCATGCACTGTTGATGGAAATGTACCTTGGTATAGCCACTATGAAAAACAGTATGGAAGCTCTCAAAAGATTAAAAATAGAAATACCGTATGATCCAATAATTCCACTCCTGGGTATTTACCCAAATAAAACAAAAACACTGATTCAAAAGATATAGGCATCCCTATGTTTATTGCAACGTTATTTACAATTACCAAGATATGGAAGCAAACTAAGTGCCCATCAATAGAACAGTGGACAAGGATGATGTGGTACACACATGTAAACACACACACACAGGTATATTACAAAGCCATAAAAAAGGATGAGATCATGCCATTTGTGACAACATGGATAGACATAGAGGGTATTATGCAAAGTAAAATCATTTAGACTGAGAAAGACAAGTACCATATAATTTCACTCATATGGAGAGTCAAAAAAAAAAAAAAAAGGAGAGAAAGAGAGAAACCAAAGAACAAAAAAAAAAAAATCAGACCTATAAATACAGAAAACAGGGGCACTTGGGTGGCTCAGCCGGTTAAACATCCAACTTCGGCTCAAGTCATGATCTCACAGTCTGTGGGTTCAAGCCGCACGTTGGGCTCTGTGCTGACAGCTCAGAGCCTGGAGGCTGCTTCAGATTCTGTGTCTCCCTCTCTCTCTGCCCCTCCCCGCTCACTCTCTGTCTCTCTCAAAATAAAATAAAGACATTTTAAAAAATTTAAAAAAAAATACAGAGAACAAATGGTTGCCAGAGCAGAAAGACGTGAGGGGATGGGCAAAATGTGAAGGGGAATGGGAAATACAGGTTTTCCAGTTAAGGAATAAAGTCACAGGAGTAAAAGGCACAGCATAAGGAATATAGTCAATAATATTTTAATAGTCTTATATGGTGACATATGGTAGTTACATTTGCGGAAAGTATGGCATAATATATAAACCTGTCAAATCACTATGTTTTACACCTGAAACTAATATAACATTGTGGGTTAACTACACGCAAATTAAAAAATTAATTTTTTAAAAAAGAGTTCATTTTCTAGCAAAAGTGATATTTTACGTTTTAAGATGTTTACATGTTTTAACAATAAAGTCATAATTTATGTAAATATATTAAACGTGTATTGTAAATAAACCCAATTCCCATATCCTAATATTTCACATTACTTTGCTCAGCCACACTAGTCTTGGCTGCTCATCCTACAAGCCAAACATCCTCCTCCAACGTTTAGGCTTGTAGATTTCCCCTGCTGGGAACCCTCTTCCCCTAAATCTCATGTCCTGATTCCATTAGTTTGTTTTTGTGTAAATGCCCCCCTCACTCTCATCCTTTATCCTGCTTTATTTCCTTTCATAGCATTTATTATTATCAGCTATAAAACCCAGTATCTATTTTCTTATTGTTTTTATCAACTCTCTCCTCAGCTCCATAAGGACAGGAACTGTGTTTTATTTGCTTCCATAATCCTAGCACCTTAAAAGATAGGTGCTCAACAAATAAACAAACACATGTGTTTATCACTAAATGAAAAGAAGGATCTCAAGCCAGTTAATTACGATTCAGACTCTTTGAAATGGTCTTAAAGACAGTATGCCTGATCATCCACAGATTGGCTGAATTTATTATTTCCAACACGAATATACTACAATTCTGATGTCTCCTCCCATACCGTAAGTTAGTAGTACAATATTCACTAAATACCAACAAGCCCAAAGACTAATAAAGCAAATAAATTTTAGTGAACTAATATTTGGTATGCAGGTCTTTAATGGGTTTCCAGAGGTGATTACTTTAACAATTCTGCAAATCAATGTGTACTAGAAGAAGAGAGATAGGTATTTACTTTAACCTATCCATCTTAAGAAATCTTTCAATCTTTTAAAAGCGATATTTATTTAAAATTCAATTAATAAGACACTGGGTCTGTTTAAATGAACCCTGTTAAATGGACTGACCCCCAAATATGACTTATTTGATATATCTATCTTGATTCTCAAAATGACGTCCATTTTCAAGTTAAAATTACCAGAGACTGAAAGGAAAAAGAGTAATGAATTTTAAATCAAAATAACTGGGTCCTGTCCTTCTTGATTCCCCAATATAGTAGTTGTTTAACCTTGGGCAAGTCATCTAATCTCTCATTTTCAGTTTCCTCATTCATTGACATGAATAGCAATACATACCACCAGGACTGGTGTAGAGATTAAAAGAAATGATGTATTTAAAAAACCTTTTAAATGTAGAGTGTTAATAAATATTAGAATATCAGTATAATAACAATCTTTCCAATCTTAATTGCTGATTAAGAATCGAAACTATAGTGATTTGCCATCCAAGAAGAGGGAACACACTTTGATTTAAAAAAAAATAGAACTAAAATATTTTGAAGGGTGTACTCATTTATGCGATGTCTCCAAACCAAAAAGCAACTAATGAGAGGACTAATATGTATTAAAATATTGATTTAAAATAAAGAAATGTTAATTCTTAAAATCTCAGAAAGAGAAAACCCCATTCATACAAATATAATAGAAGATTGTACCTCAAAGGAAAATAAAGCTGTCCAATTCTTATCCTAAAGCCATCTAAAGTTAGGTAGTTAGTACCTGGATAACATCTAGCCCTTCAAACCAAACCATCAATCTCTACTTTATCTTTAATCTCAGCACTACATAGTGAAAAAGAATTTAAAATATATATCTAAAAGCAGCACATTTACATCCATCACAAAATGATCATACCACTTCCTTTATGGGCCAGAGTGTATTTAATGTAATGTAATTGAAGAGAGAGAGAAAAATTGTTTAAAAAGAATAATGTTCTTTTTCTTTTCAAAAACAACTGAGGGAACTTTGCACTTCAGTCCAAGTGCAAGAACAGAAATCAGATATACCCTTTTCCTAGAAACAACTAAAAAATGGACAAAATATATGAAGTAATGTTTTTCATAACATTTATCAATAAAGGATAGAGATCCCTGAAAGATGAGAAACAAAGTGAGCCCTATCGTTGTTTCAGTATATTTTCTTAAAAGAGTTTCTTAAGAGACACAGAGAAAGGGAATTCAAGGAAAATGGGGTATTTGACTGAGTTGAGGAGACCTTGCCAAGAGTTAAGAGAGGCCAAGAAAGCCAACGCTGTCTGGGCAGAGTGCTGGGCTGAGAGAGCTGCACAGGAAGAGAATGTCTGCAGGCGATTCTCCTTACGACTCCAACTGAGAGGCAATCAGAACAGGCATGTGGGTAGCAACCTGAGTATGGGGAAAAAACTCCCAGAAATAATTGAAGGGGACAATCCTAGGATTTGAGAAGCAAAACTAGTCCCTGTTCCTACTAGCCAGAGTGGAGAATCTTATAAATCAAAGGAATCAGACAGAGACCTCATAAATATTTTACTGCAATAATGGGTCAAAATTTTTGCATCTTGGTTCCTACCTTAAAAAACTTTAACAGCAATACCAAAAAGGATCAAACTGATTCCTGTAACTTAACAGCATCCCAGAACAAAGCAAAAGAATATCATAGAAATATAAAAGTATACAGAAATCACAGAGATGAAATTCTCAATTTCTAGCATCCAAATAAAATTACCAGGCATGTAAAGAAACAAATGTAGATACGTACAGTGTGTGTGTGTGTGTGTGTGTGTGTCTATATACCTCTGAATAAGGCTAACACAAACCTAGAAATAACACAATAATAAAATTGCTAACAAAGCTATTAAGATACTTTAGGAAGCTAGAAGAAAGTCTGAATATGTTAAGCAAAGACATAAGACACACACACACACACACACACAAAAGACCAAATCAAACTTATAAAAATTAAAACTACAAACTATGAGATGAAAGATACACTGGCTGGGATGAAGTGCTCTTTAATTGTTGCAGAAAAAAAGTGAACTTGAAGGCATAGGAATAAAAACTATCTAAAATGAGACTCAGAGAGAAATATCATTTTAAATGAGGAAATCATCTATCAGCCGTGAACAACTTCAAGCAGCCTAATATATATGTACTTGGAGTCCCCAAAGGGAATAATAAAAAAAATATTTGAAGGAACAATGGCTGAATGTTTTCCAAATTTTTGAAAAATTTTAAACCACATATCCAAAGTGCTAAATGAACTCAAAGCACAAGGGAAATGAAGGAACATGTGCAAAGACACAGTATAATCAAAAACTTACAAAATGATAAAAAGAAAATATAAAAAGGAGCCAATGCAAAAAAGCCACATTATGTACAGAAAAATAATAAGAATGATAGCAGTTTACATGTTGAAAATAATGCAAGCAAGAAGAGAGAGAAGCAATATCTGTAAAGCACAAAAGAAAGAAAAATAAAAATTGTCATATTGGAAAACTTGACCCAGCAAAAGCATCTTTCAAAAAGAAGGCAAAATAAAGACTTTTTAGACAAACAAAAGATGAAAGAATTCAGCAGCAGCAAACCTGCACTAAAATAAATGTTAAAAGAATTTCTTGCCTTTCCTCTTCTGGTTCTAGGTGCTTCAGGAGTGGCAGGCTCCCATTGTAGACGTGGTCAATTCCAAGAAATGTACCTCACATAACCAGTCCAGAAAATGACACAGAAATGGTATCGAGAAACCCCAATCACAATGATATGAATCTCTTGATGAGGTGGATCCTACATTCCTGAGGAACATTTGCTTTGCCAATAAACACAGCAAGAAGGGCCTGAAGAAAATGCAGCCCAACAACACCAAGGCCATGAGCACATGTGTGGAGGTTATCAACGCCCTTTGATAAAGCCCAAGGAGATCAAGCTCAAGACCCCAACGAGCTGCAAGTGCAGTTGACTTGCCTACATTGCTCACCCCAAGTTTCAGAAACATGTTCATGTCCACATCACCAAGGATCTCAGGCTCTGCCAGCCAAAGGCCAAGACAAGATTCAAATCAAAACCAAGGCTTTGATTCCAGATCCAACTCAGGCTCCCACATATACTTAGACCCCCACATAGCTTCCAGGAGCAGAAGCCTCTGTCTGCCAGTTGGGGGAGAAAGGACTGCTGTAACTCCTGGGCTGCTGTCTGCATGGGGCTTGTGTTCTCCTGTGCAATTTGTACAAACAAACCTGAGGCAGAAAAAAAAAAATTTCTTCAGACAGAAAATGATACCAGATGGAAATCTGGATCAAGACAAAGGAACTAAGGGTACCAGAAATGATAAATATCTAGATAAACAGAAAATAATTTTCTATTTCAAAACTCTTTTAAAGATCACTGACTCGGGGCTCCTGGATGGCTTAGTCGGTTAAGCCTCCAACTCTTGATTTTAGCTCAGATTGTGATCTCGCTGTTGGTTAAGATCTAGCCTTGCTGTCAGCATGGAGCTTACTTGGGATACTCTCTTTCCCTCTCTCTCTCTCTCTCTCTCTCTGCCCCTCCCCTGCTCATGCACATGCACTCTCTCAAAATAATAAATAAACATCTAAAAAAAATAAAATAGGGGCGCTTGGGTGGCTCAATTGGTTGAATGTCTGACTTCAGCTCAAGTCATGATCTTGTGGTTTGTGAATTCGAGCCCCACATCAGGTTCCCTGTTGTCAGTACAGAGCCCACTTTGGATCCTCTGTCCCCATCTCTCTCTGCACTTGCCCTGCTCACTCTCTCTTTCTCTCAAAAATAAATTAAAAATTTTTTAAATTAAAAATAAAATAAAAATAAAATAAGTAATATTTAAAACATTTAAACAAAAATTATTTAAAACAAAAATAAACAATTTAAACAAAATTATTTAAAACAAAAACAAGATGGTATGGTATTTATGACATATGTAAAAGTAAATCACAGCAAAACCTTGGTTTGCAAGTATAATTCATTCTGGAAACATGCTTGTAATTCAAAGCACTCATATATCAAAGCATATTTCAAGACCCATTGGCTCAGTTGTGATCATGTGACATTCAGTGTCAGATACTGTTCGTATTGCAAGACATCGTTCTTTTATCAAGTTAAAATTTATAAGAAATGTTTGCTCATCTTGCAGAATACTCATAGAACAAATTACTCAGAATCCAAGATTTTACTGAATATGATAACAATAGGACAAAAAGCAAAAGGGGAAAAACAGAAACACTCTGTGTACCTTTCTTCACTATACATGAAGTGGTATATTATCACTTAACGGTATATAACAATGCTAAGTCAAAGATGTACAATATAAAATCTAAACAAACACTAAAATAATACAACAAGGAGTTAGAACTAATAAGTCAACAAAGAAAATCCAAAACCTCCAAAATAAGGCAAAAAATTTAAGGGAAAAAATGAACAAAGAAAAATAGCAAGTCAGTAGATTTAAACCCAACATTACCAATAATCCTATTCAATGTAAATGGTCTAAACACCCCCAATTAAAGGCAGAGTTTGTTGAACTGTATTTAAAAAAGCAAGACGTGGGTTGCCTGGGTGGGTTAGTTGGTGAAGTGTCCAACTGTTTGTTTCTGCTCAGGTCATGATCTCACAGTTTGTGGGTTCGAGCCCTGCTTTGGGCTCCCCACTATATGGATTCTGTCTTCCTCTCTCTCTCTGCCCCTCCTCTGCTCATGCTCTCTCTCTCTCTCTCACACTCTAAATAAATAAATAAATAAATAAACTTTTTAAAAAAACTTTAAAAAATAACAAATAAAGAAACATGAGATGTAACTATATCCTAACTATAAGAAACATACTTAAAATATAAAAACCCAAATGGGTCGGGGCGCCTGGGTGGCTCAGTTGGTTAAGCAGCCAACTTCAGCTCAGGTCATTATCTAACAGTTTGTGGGTTCAAGCCCCACGTTGGGCTCTGTGCTGACAGCTCAGAGCCTGGAGCCTGCTTCCGATTTTGTGTCTCCCTCTCTCTCTGCCCCTCCCCTGCTCATGATCTCTCTCTGTCTCTCAAAAATAAATAAATGTTGAAAAAAAAATTTAAAACCCAAATGGGTTAAAAATAATAGAATGGGAATAGATAAACTAACAGAAAAAATCTGGGTATCAGGTAAGTATATTTTGGAACAAATAATAGTATAGGATCATGGATAAAGAACATCATTTCATAATGATAAACAGGTTAGTTCAAGAGGACATAACAGTCTTAAAACATTTCACAGGGTTATAAAATGTATAAATAAAAAAGCTGATAGAACCATAAGGAGAAAGGCAAATCCAGTTATAGTTAAAAATTTTGATAAACCTCAATCAATAATTGACAGAAAATTAGCAACCATGTAGACTATTTGAACAATCTTAAGTCAATCATGTTGACATGACTGACATTTATAGACTGCTCCACCCCACAATAGCATAAGAGATACTTTTTAAAAATTATTTTAACCCATTTATGTTATGTGATAAGGAAATAAGAGAAAAAACAAAATTACTTGGTATAAAAATAATGATAAAATGTGGAAATGTTCATAAATATTATAGTCTCCCTTTCTGCAGTAGGTAACATGGTTATTTATACCTGGTATTTATGACTCCCTTCTTTCTCCACCCATTCCATACTTCTTTTGCCTTCAGCAAGCATCTCAATTTGTTTGATAAGTCTGGGCTACTAATGGTCCTGCCTGAATTGGGTTGTTGTAGTTTTCCATTAACCTAATCAAAGACATCAGAGTACTAAAAGAAATCTAGGGGAATCCCTTAGATTTCATACATAGTCCTCCTGTCCCAATGTGTAATAGCCCAATCCTGACTTGGTAGTCAGAATCAATCACCTCAACCAATATAGTGATTCAGAGGCATGAGGAGCCCCAAGTGGCCTGGTGGTAGTTTCAAATTCCAGTTCAGTGAAATCATTGTTGCATCCCAGTTGGAAGTGTTCTCCCTTTGGAAGTATGACTTTTAAATCAGCAGAACCTATGGTCATGAGGACAAAAAGCAAAAATTTATGAGTAGATAACTAGGAGGAATAGCAAAAAGAGCCACTCACATTTCCATTCCTTAATCCCTGGACATGTGAATCCTAACTATGGAAAGAAACATCATATATTGGACATATATCTTGGACAATGACTTAGTGTGTATACCACATTCTGAAGGATAAAGATCTAGCACTGCAAAGTGTTATCATCTAGCTGGCTCAATCCACAACTGAGTCTTGAAAAATCCATTTCACTATTCTATTAAGTCAGCTGCTTCAGGATGATGGTGATCATGCTAAGACCAGTGAGTTTATGAACATGGACCCATTGTCACACTCTGTTTGCTATGAAAATGAGTTTTTGATCAGAAGTGATGTTGGACTGAATTCTATGACAGTGGGTAAGACATTCTGTGAGTCCATGAATGGTAGACTGGTAGAAGCATTGTGGGCAGAGAAGAAAAATCATCATCCAGAATAAATCTCTATTCCAGTAAGAGCAAAGCACTGCCCCTTTCATGATAGAAGTGGTCCAATTTAATCAGTATGCCACCAAGTAACTGGCTAATCACCCCACAGATATGGAACATATCAAAGGCTCAGTGCTGATCTCTGCACTGGCAGATTGGGCACTTAGCAGTGGCTAGAGCCAGGTCAACTTTAGCGAGTGAAAATTTACATCATTGAGTGCACATATAACCCCCATTCTTACCACCGTGGCCACTTTGTTCATGAGTTCATTGGAGAATTGGATAAAAATGACTGGCAGGAATCCAAAGAAATGGTCATTCTATGTATATGATTATTAAACTGTTTCTCTGCCAAGGTTACCCATTAATAAGCATTTATAGGGGACATAAATACCTTCACATCCTGTGTCCATCCAGAGAGATATATCTGCATACTACCTCATCTCAGACCTCCTTGTCATCAATTTTGTAATCATATTCATTCCAAGTCCCCTGACCAGCCAACCAAATGATTTGCTACAGTTCATTAATTGGTATACAATCACACATCTAGCCATTTCTCCTTCCAAGCAAAATGACCAAAGAAATATACTTCTCACAGTTCTGCCCGCTGGGAGGATTTTCCTTCACCACTGACCTGCAGGCCGACCCCAGAGTGGGGTGGTAGTGCTGCATCTCTCCACTTTCAGTTGATGCCTGCATATTATACAGAACCATCTATAAAAATGGACCTGAGTTTTTTCTTCCTCAGTCAATTTGTTACAGAAAACTCTTCATGAAACCACAGGTATAGAACAAAAAATTGTAGCAAAAGAGAAGAAAACAGAATTTGAGCACTTACTAGTGCCTTGTTCAAGTACAACTGTACATACCACTTCCAGCTGATAATGGAGTTCTACTGTGCACATTCCACCTTATAGGTTGGTGGGTCAGTCAATACCTAATTCTCATGATGGGTAGCTCAGGATGCATGGTAACTAGGTGGACCAGGATGTGTGGTCATATGACAGTGTCCCAACTACAAAGGAAACTTAGAAAGTAAGCTTAAGGCTTGGAAAGATAGAACTTGTGAGATTAAAAAAAAAACTCCCTAAATATTAGAATGGTTTTCTGAAAGTGTTTTGGCAACAAGGAAGTCATAACAAATTTCTACCACAACCTATTCTTTGAATTTCCAGTATCAATTACATGCTCTTCCATGCTTAAATTTAACAGTACCTATTACAACAATAAAGTGCTATCAACTAATGTTAACAACCATCCTCATATAAGAAAATTGCTTCACACTTTTCCCCAAAATAGGGCCATCTGAAAGAATTATCAGTTTCTGCACCTACTTCCAAATCAAGTCTTTGAATATCTAATCTTCCTTTAGTTTTATTTCAACTCCAACTTGACATTTTGTAAATTATGAGCTAAATTGCTACATTAACCAGTACCACAATATATACTATATAAATACATGGGGAATCAACAATGAGAAAATTAGTCACAGTATATACATGAAATAGCAAAGAAAATATGGATAGACACTATTTCTAATTTCTCTTCACAAGTCTATGTTGGTATTTATGAAATCTGTATCAGTTGACTATATTCACAATAATGCTGTATAATAAGCAATCACAAAATTTCAGCAGCACGTATTTATTTCATTAATCTACTGGTCACTAAGGTCAGCTGGTCTAGGCTGAGCTCAACTGGGCAGTTTTCCTGCTCTCATTTGGGCTCATTCACATGTTTGTGGGTTTGTCTAGAGGTAGCAATGCTTCATGTACAAGGCCTTCTGTGGCTAGCAGAGTAATCCAAACATGTTCTTTCCATGTCTATAACTAAGGTGTAATATTACAAGTGGAAACTTGTGAAATCTCAAGGCCTAGTCTTAGAAGTGTCACATTACCACCTTTACCTCATTTTATTGGCAAAAGCAAGTCACACAGCTGAATTCAAAATCAAGGAGCAAAGGGTATGAGGAAGGAAGTGGTGAAGAATATATGCTACCAAAACTTTTTTCTACCACTCATTCCATGTTTCCATAGCTCTTAGCCAGCACCTCAGCAGGTTGGGGGTTTGCCTGATGGGGTGATGCAAACATCATCTCTGAGAGATTTGAGCCCTAATTTGTTCTACATGTATGAGATTTTCCTAAGTTTCTATTCACTTTTTCCAGTGGTCTCGCTTCCATCTTATGGAGTTTTAATTAAATGTTTAATATTTAATATCCAGGAAGATACTAAGATACAAAGGACCCCAAGAAAGAATGGCCACAGAGGCAGAAAATGCAAAAGTGTGGTTTTATAATACAAGAAGAAAGAATATTTCAAGAGGAAGGAAATGATCAAAAGACAAGTAAGATGAATACTGAAAAAGTATCTTTGGGTTTAGCTACATGAAGGTCCTTAATGACTTAATAAGAGCTGTTTCCATGGAGTAACAGAGGGGATAGCCAGAGAACTTCTATATACTGATAAAAATAAAGGATTATAAACTAGTTATACTGAAAAGCATAGAGATAAGCTAGTGCTCAATGTATCCACCCACCCACCTACACAAGTGTCCCTATTCTTCCTTACCTCACCAACCCCAGGAAGTTAGGAATACTGATGGGATTCAGCGACATTTCTGCCACTCATTCCCAAAGCCTACTGTTCCTTCACATGCAGTGAGTTACAAGTCACCCTAATTCTTCCTTCTGTCCCTGAGTTCCATCCCTCTCTTACAAATTTCCTCAAAGTTATGGCACATGTCTCTCTCCTTTCCAATATTTCCAGTGTTAATACAATGTGTTTGATTTTCATCTTTTCTTTTAGACATTATGGTCAAAATCTAGGAAGAATTTTATTTATGTATAATATAAGTTATGTATATTGAATATATTATTACTGAATACATATTACTTGCCAATAATATTTATATTACTTAATATATATATTAATATATATGCTGCCTTATACCAAGAACTCTTAGAAGTTTAAAATTTTTCAATAGACAGACTATCAAGTATTCTCATTGTGATTGCTGACATTTCTTTTAAGTTTAGAAATTTCTCCATCAAGAGATAAGAAATGTATTTCCTTCCAGTTTTTTCTATTGCTATGATGCTATAGCTTTTCCAAATACTTTAACAATTATGTGAAGTAAGAGGAGGAACTAAATTAATAAATTTATATGGAAGCTTATATCTAGGGAAGAATCAGCTCATGCAAAAAATGTGAAAAAAAAACATTATTGTTCCAAAACCTAACTGTGGACAATCTTTCTTTATATAAATCTTAACATTTGTGTTCCCAGGTCAAAGTATATTCATGCAATTTCTTCAGAAATAATTAAATATAGAAAAATAAATCGGCATTATCCATCTTTGATTTCTCTGATTATCTAGCCATCAAAGCTATTGCTTAATGTAAAGACTTTGTAGAAAAGACCATCATTAGCTTGCAAACACACAGCTGGCAACATGGACAGTCAATCATCATGGTGTGGCTTCAGCGTCATTATTATTTCTGAATAAATACCAACACTTTGATCCATCCTTTTAATGTAAGCAGAAATCCTTTTCTTTGAAGAAAGACTATTAATTTACAGGTATGAAAATGACACAGTAAAACCTGAAACAACTGTATCCCAACTAAACCAAATTTATATTCTGTTATTTTCTACTCTAATGAGAATAAGATGAGAAAACAAGTAGCTGACATTCATTGGAGCTTTCTATGAGCCAGGTTGCTTTTTATAAGTTAACTTACCTAATGTTTCCATCCTACTATGAGTCAGGGGCTAGTGGTCACTCCACTTTATAACTTAGGAAAGCTAGGCTTAGATAGGTTGCTTAAGACACACTTTTCTTAAATATCCCTGAATCAAATATAACATTGAATTTGAGTGACCCAGAAAGACTGCTACATAATTATGAATAGTGTCTTTCTACCATTACCCTCCCCCCACCCAGGAACATTTCTCCCATAACCTTAACACTGGAGAAGACTGTTTACTCCAGTGAAACTTACGTTGACTATTTTCATCATAAATGACATATTTCACTATGTATATGACAGTGAGATTTTTACAATATATGTCATGGAACAATTTCTAAGTAATTTTGTATATTATCATAAGAATTATTTGACATTTCTTTACACTATACCTCAATGTTGGATTTAAAAAACATTTTTAATCTTAGCATTCTGCAGTATGATATTTTTGGCAATGAATATCAATACACTTGTTTCATATAAATGTAATTCATATACATCCCTCTTTCTTCATCTTTGTATTAAATCTTTTTAACATTTATTTATTTTTGAGCGACAGAGTAAGACAGAGCACAAGCAGGCAAGGGAAATAGAGACAGTGGGGGACACAGAATCCAAAGCAGGCTCCAGGCTCTGAGCTGTCAGCACAGAGCCCAGCGCAAGGCTTGGACTCATGGACTGAGAGATCACGACCTGAGCCGAAGTCAGACACTTAACTGACTGAGCCACCCAGGCGCCACAATCCCTGTTTCTTTAATATGAAAAAAGCAGTCTCAAAGATACCCTAAGACATAGGTTTTAAATAAAATGCAAGTTGGGGTTCTTGGTATTTTTATTTTAACGTGTTCCTTAAACCTTCCTATCACTACCATTTCCTAATCAGAAATTCTTCATTTTTAGTGTCCTCTCATATTATCCCCACGTCCTGGCAGTTTGCCAGATTCTCACAGACTTTCAGAATTGACAAAACACACTGTGAAAAATATCTTAACAATGTGCAAAGTTTTTCATGTATTTTATTGAAATATGTGCATATTACTTACAATATTGCTTAATAAGACATAAAACTGGAAAGTGTTCAAAAGTTAAAGCCTAGGCTGCTGTCACCATCTTCATTATTGTGAACTTAAATTACTTTTGTTAAAAAGAAAAGAAAAAAGAAAAGAAATTTGGGGTTCACAAAAATATTCTTCCTAGATACTTAAAAAAAAAAAAAGACTTCAAAATCAACCCAAACTACAGATTTGCTCATCCAGCAGTGAAATCTTGCCAAGACTAGCACCCCTCTCCTCTGTCTCACTCAGGTGAGGTACAGAGAGAAAGAAAGCAATTCAGTTCTGCTGCACAGTCAGTAACCTCCGACCAGCATAAACTGTGGAGGATAGACCTAACCCCTTTCCTTTATAAATGTGAAAAACAAAGCCCATACATTTCCAGAGTAAGCCAGTAGAAGAATCAAGAGAAAAATGTAGGCTGATCCCATCCCAGTGCTTTTTCTTTTATGGTGCATGACCTTATTCAGGTAGATGTAGTTCTAGGAACAGACAATTGCTTTCATTACTGACTGAATTATCTGTGTTATCCCCATTTCAATAAGCTAGTAAAGAACTTAAATTAAGCTAATAATTGGCCAATTTCAGTGCTAAATAAAATTAAGGCTGCACCTCTCAAGATCTTCCCTAATGTCATAAAGAATATAAGATAGTTCATGTATTTTTATTTTATGTTATATACTTAAAAAATAAAAATGCAGGATTAACAAAAATAAATACAACAAAGGGTCAAGATGTGTTGGGCTGGTGTGGATTGGATAGGATAGAATATAGGTTTTGAATTCTACAGTTTCTACAATGGAGGCTCAGATTTAGCTCTGAGATTCTGGGTGGCCACATTAAAAAGGGAAATCTGTCTGAATTTCATTCTCCTTGAGGAAAACAAAGTTTCTCAAAAAAACTAGATTAAATATTAGTATTATTCTTATAGATATATATATATATATATATAGATAACTAGTAAAAGTTGTAAGTATTCTTTAAAAAATATGTAAAACTATTTGTAATAAATATTGATTGTTGACAACTTAGTCCATTTAACCACCTGAGCCCACTAAACTACATAGGGCCCTGATAGGATGGCTCTCCACTAAATAGCTCGTAAAAATCTGACTTATTTCCTCATTCTACTTTTCTATTTTCCTTTTTTTTTTTAATTTTTTTTTAAGTTTATTTATTTTTGAGAGAGCGTGAAACATAGTGTGAGAGGGGGAGGAGGAGAAAGAGAGGGAGACACAGAATCCCAAGCAGGCTACAGGCTCTAAGCTGTCAGCAGAGCCCAACACGGGACTCGAACCCACAAACCAAACCATGAGATCCAGACCTGAGCTGAAATCAGACGCTTAACCCACTGAGCGCCCCTCAATGTTTATTTATTTATTTTGAGACAAAGCGAGAGCGAGAGAGAGAGAGAGAGAGAGAGAGAACAAGCAAGGGAGGGACAGGGTGGGTGGGTGGGGGTACACAGGATTTCAAGCAGGCTCCGCACTGTCAGCATGGAACCTGACATGGGGCTGGAACTCATGAACGGTGAGATCATGACCTAAGCTAAAACCAAGAGTTTCACTTAACTGACTGAGCCACCTAAGCGCCCCTCTATTTTCCTTTATAAAATAAGGAATCTCTTTTCCTGACTCCTTTTCAGAGCATCTATTCTCCTTCATGTTCAAGTTCATTTAAAATAGATGATTGTACACACACACTCACACCTGCATATATGTCAGAATCTTAGATTTGTTTAGAGTTGAACTGAGTATTACATATTTTTAGTATAACTCATTTGTTTCAGATTTGAAAAAACATAACCAAAAGGTATAATATTTTACCCATTGTTTCAAAATTAATTAATTTCCAGGCATCTAGGAAATATCTTTTCTCTCTCGGTGTTAACAAAACCTAGGAAACTTAGTCTTAAGCATAATGGCAACTATTGTTTTGCTGTTCTCCAAACTATACTGGTGAAACCGCTGTAGGGTTACCCAGAATGTTGCCAAAGACATACCGCAGTACTGTTTTCAAGATACTATTAATGGTTATTTCAATGTGTACTTTTTTTCTGAGGGGCCAAATAACACGTGACAGTTTGAAAATGTGTCTAATTTAATGATCAGTATTTTCTATCTTAGTACAACCATCAACAAGGTACTTAAGTACTTTTTTTAATGACACTGATAATTACAGTACTCTTACTGTGAATACTGAAATTCTCATATCATATAACGAAAGTGTATTGCAATCTCAGTTACAAGCATACTCCAGATGAGGGATTTATTAGAAAGATCTTGAGTAATTCACAAAATTGCCATGACAATAAAATTTTGGAAGAGGGAAGGAAATGAGATTTCCAGGAATATAGCCAGAGCAACATCACAAAACCAGTCTGATGAGGACATAGATACAAACGTCTACACAATGGTCACCACAGCTCATACTGCTGGAACCACCAGTCCTGATATTGTTGCTGCCACTGTGGCTTTACCACTGTGCTCCCAGACCTTGGCATCACTGCATCTTCTGACAGCACCATCAAAATGAATTTTCTGTGGTCCCTGCTTCTTGCATCAGTTGCTCCCAATTCAATGTTCAGAGCAAGTGCATCCCAAATGTCGACTCTCCCATGCTTTAGCAGCAAAGGAAACTGAGGAAGCAATAAGTGGCAATTTTGAATCCATAGTAGGAGGTGGGATACCGCTTCTACCAAGATTCTCAAAGTGGGAAATCCCTCCAAGTAAAGGAATGGGGTTCTGATTAGCATGACTTTTGATAATCAAATAATCAAATCTTATGCAAAATCCATAATCAAATCTTTTCATTCAGTGTTCTAATTTTACTAAGAGCAACATTAATAACATTGACAACAATATTGTTAATTGATAGTGATCAGTCTTGAAAAAAGAGCAGGTTAGTAAATCACCTTGTCAATTACTCTTCAACCTGAAAGTAAACTACATATTCATTCTATCTAGATTATGACTCTTTCTGTGATGACAAATTTTTCTCCATAAAACGAAAAATAAAGTTCCAAGTCTAAAATTTCTGACCAGCATCTTCTAGTTGCCAAATTAGCATACATCTGTGTGATAGAGATAACGTCAAAGATTTTTCCATTTCATTAAAAATTGTCCTTAAAAATGAAATTCACATAAGTATCAAGATGTATTTATTACTGAACACACTGAGGAATATATTTTTCTGAAGAAAAATTATCTGATCAATCCAATCACTTATGGTATATTAAGGGTCCACAAGTCTAGGATGGGCTGCCTATCCTAGTCAATAAAATGTTTGCTAAAAACTAGCAATTTTTGAAATTTTCCTGAACGGCTATCTAGATATGACAATGTCCTAATATGCTGAAGTAGCAAGACTGTTTTGCAGTATAGACAAGCATCTACATAGTATAAGGTGCATCCAGATAAACACCCCTTGGTCTTTAACCAATGCCTTAGATTCATGGTGTACCCAAGAAATCATGGACTTCTCTGTTATATTTATTTATGAAATGATAATATTCAGAATTATTAGTTGTTGATCCATCGGTAACTTATTTAAATTTGGTGATCTTTAGTTCCTCATTTGTACAATGAGGTTAGTAACTCCTACTTTATCAGGTCATGGTGAGATGTAAATACAGCTGAATAGTGGTGCCCAGCTGGCTCAGTTGGTAGAGTATAGGGCTCTTGATTTTGGGGTTGTGAGTTTGAGTCCTACATTGGATGTAGAGATTACATACACTCACTCTCTCTCTCTCTCTCTCTCTCTCTCTCTCTCACAGACACAGACACACACACACACACATAGCTGAGTAAAAGGCATTGCCCCTCACAGAACAGGCACTCAATCTATGTGAGTATCCTTGCCCATGATAACATAAGGTACTGAAGGTACTGGGGGCCTCTGTTCAAATACAAATGTTTCCTGGCAAGTGGTTAGGTGGGTATTGAGTAGAAGCAGAGGGAAAGGTAGAGACTGAAAGATGAAAAAGCAAAGAACATGGGGTGTAGGTAGGCCTGTTTGAGGCAATGGAGACATTGAACGGAAGGAATGTGAGAGCTGTACAGACCTAGCAGCAAGTTCTAACAACTGTTGTTGGCAGAACAAGTCAAGAAGAAAGGAAAAAAGACACAATAGGATCAGCCCCCAAAATAGGAAAATAGGTAAAGCCTCACTAAGCTTACCAAATTCCTACACAGACTAGAGCAAGAGAACAAGAATTTAGTCTCATAGGTACAGTATATTCTTCAAGATTTAATTCGAATAAAAACATTTCCCATCCCACACCCAGACTATTAAGATGTGACAGTTTGGAAACCCAGTCAAAATTTGGTAATTATGCAGAGAAGAACTTTTCCAACAATCCTAGGACATAATTTCACTCTGCTTTCTTGAATAATTTTCAAGAAGTCTTATTACATACTTTGCTATGAAGCAAATATCATTTCTCCATTCAAAAGAAATTAAAGTGCCCAAGGAACAATAAGGTCAAGTAGCTTAATCTTTGTGATATAGAATTTACTGACATGAACAAAAGAATAAACGTAGCAGTTGAGTGGTACAACTTAATTACCAAGCTTCAGCATTTTTTGACTAGGTGGTCTTTTTTTTTAGTGTTTATTTATTTACTTTTGAGACAGAGAGAGAGAGAGAGAGACAGAGGCAGAGAGAGAGAGCGCGCGCGCATAAATAGGGGAGGGGCAGAAAAAGAGGGTGACGGAGAATCCAAAGCAGGTTCTGTGCTGGCGCAGAGTCTAACGTGGGGCTCAAACGCGGGGCTCAAACGCACAAGCCATGAGATCATGAGTCAAAGAAGCATGCTTAACTGACAACCACCTAGTCACCCGGTCTTCTTTTTTAATAAATGTAATTAACAGTTAGAGACATTGCCATGATGGCAAATTATGTGATGGGTTTTTCAAGCAGTTTTTCAATTTGAAAATACAGAACTACAAAAGAACTTAAATATCCTAAAAATATTATTGAACATTCATTTAGATATACTGTCTAAGCTGCAAAAGGGGGAGATAAGGGCTTGATCAGAGTCAGTGATTGAGAACACTATTGTAACTTTAATCATTATCTCCCTTTTGACTTTTTTTCTGTGACTTTGTCCAATTTATTCAACTTACTTCATAATTTTATATATCTTATGAAATCATCAAATTTCTCTGTTACTAGAGATACCTTATCGTTACTCAGAGAAATTTTACTAGAGTACTAGTTATAAAGTGATTTGAGAGCTTTCCTTATTTGAATGCTAAATTTTATTAGAAGCTTTATTTATGCATTTAGATTTCCTGATGGAATAACCTCAAATATATTTACCTAAAAAATGTAGAACTCTAAGGCCTTTTGAGTTAACTCAAAGAAATTTTTTCCAATAATATTTAATAGCCTCCATTTCTTTTCAAGGAATGACACTGCCATGAGCATTTTTTGTGATATTTCATCCACTAAAGTAAAAACTTATGGCAGTTTAATTCCCCAAATAAAAAGGGGCTACTGTAAACATAACTGAGCTACCAGGAAGCAGATGGTTTTAATTATCTACATAAAAAGCTATTTATATTGGGAATTTGAAAAAACAGTCTAGAAACAATACTCATTGTAGAAATATACATTTTAATTAATTTGGGCTTTAAAAAAGAATAAGGAGTGATTATTAAGTATTACTTTAAGTCAAACTGACATTAAAGGCTGGATATGGAAACGCTGAGTGCCTTTGTGGTGAGACCTAAAGAAGTGCAGTTACATATGTAATTGTAAATTTGATCTCTTATGAATAAATTGAGGGGAAGGGGATTACTTGAAACCGGCACAAGGCCACTTGCACGATAATACACAATAATAGCTTTGTTTGAGCCAGGAGGTAAACATGCATATGCCATACAGTACAAAGTATCCCAAATTTCATATCCAGGAACATTCATTCATTGAGACCTCAGAACCAAGGGCAAATCATACTGGATGATACTTCTTCCTCCTTCTCAAGAGATTTTTTTTTCTGATTAGGATAGAGCATAGGGTAGTGATTAACAGCAAACAATCCCTGAATGTAGTGTTGCCAGATTGCACAATAAAAATATAGAACATCCAGGCAAATTTGAATTTCAGATAAATAACAAATAAGTTTTAAGTATAAGTATGTTCTATTGTGCATGAGACATATTTATACTTAAAACTTATTTGTTGCTTGGGGCGCCTGGGTGGCTCAGTTGGTTAAGTGTCCAACTTCGGCTCAGGTCATGATCTCGCAGTCTGAGTTGGAGCCTCACGTTGGGCTCTGTACTGATAGCTCAGAGCCTGGAGCCTGCTTCAAATTCTGTGTCTCTCTCTCTGCCCCTCCTCTGCTCACACTTTCTCTCTCTCTCTCTCTCTCTCTCTCTCTCTCTCTCTCTCTCTCTCTCAAAAATAAATAAACATTAAAAATTTTTTTTAAAGTTTTTTGTTGCTTATCTGAAATTCAAACTTAACTGGGTGTCCTGTATTTAATCTGATAATCCGACCTTTTTTGTTTTAGTCATATGTTGGCTATGTGAATTTGGGGAAGTTGTTTAATGGTTCTGTGCCTCAGTCTCTTTACCACTACAGTGAAGATGATCATAGGACCCAATTTACAGGTTTGTTTGACCAGCAACTGAATTAATTTCTATAGAAAACTTTGAATTATGCTCAGTTAGAGTGAATGTTATATGCCTTGTTAAATAAATATTATTCCTGCCTCAAAGGAAAAATTGTCAAAAAGACAGCCTTAGAGTCTGCGTGAAAGGGTGCCTCAAATCTTTCTCCCTGACCGCCCTCCATTTACTCTTCTATCACCACCTCCCACATCCACCCTCCTCTTCTGTCCTGCCATTCTCTGCCCCCACCCCACCCCCTCCAAGTCATTGCTGACACTCTGGCTCTACAGAAGTCACCCCTGCCCCTTGGGATTTCACAGCCCTTGACTACTTGGGTAGTCTCCTGTGCAGAACAGCCACATTTAACCAGAATAGGATGAATACCGAGCAAGTATAACTCAGAAGAAGGTGAGAAAAAACCTTTTGAAATTGAGATCCTTAGCTATGAGATCTAAGATGGATATTTAACCATGTTGTGTGTGCATAATGTAGGAATCTGTTTTTCTCCCTGGTGCTCATTCTTTTCTGCTCAGTCTCTCAGTAGGAAGCTATCATTCTCTCTTCCCCACTCCCACCCCCCAAAATGGAATTGGGCCACCTGCTGCAGTTGAAGCATAAAGGAACATATAAGCACAACAGCAGGCACTGGAGAGAGTTAGGGCAAAGTGAGGATCTCATAAGGAGCAGAGCCGTCAGTCAGGACAATATGCAAATAGTATTAAGAGACTATCTTGGAGGGAGAAAAACCCATTCTAAGAACAAGGCTTGGTTCATAAAGTCAACTTTCAGCAATGTTTTCTAAAATTCTAAATGACATTCAAGACCCCATATTAATCTCCTCAGGCTACCGTAACAAATTACCACAAACTGTGTGGCTTACCAACAATAGACATTTGTTCTCTCACAGTTTGGGAGGCCAGAAGTCCAAAATCAACTTCCCTTTAGAGACTTTAAGGGAGACTCCATCGCAAGCCTCCCTCCTAGTATCTGGTGGTCATGATGTTCCTTGGTTTGCAGGTGCATTTCCCAGTCTCTGCCTCCATCTCCACATGCCCTTCTTCCCTGTGTCCCTCTGTGTCTTCTTACCTGTCTTCCATAAAAGCCCACCCTAATCCAGGATGATTCTCTCTCAAGATCTTTACTTTAATTACACTGCAAAAGCCCTTATTCCAAATAAGGTCATACTGTGAGGTTCCTGATAGACATTTCTTTTTGAGGGCATGAGAGGTGACACTCCATTCAACTTACTAGAGACTGAAAAAAAACCAAGTAATTGATATTTCAGGGTAGACCAGCTTAGAATGAGAGCAAAATAGAGTATTCAGAAGAAAATTAGTAGAACCTGGACAATACAAGATGAGAGGAATTTAGTTCAGTCCTGAATGGAGACCTGCTTCTTAGGAATATTAGAATAAAGGGTTTTCAAATGTATTTAGTAAAGAGGAATTAGAGATTGATTTAAAAAAACTCACTATAACAGGTAATTTGCTAAATACTATTTCTAATAAGCCTTAATTTTTAGTCATTCTCAACAAATCATTTTTATTATCTTCAGAATTCTCCCAATTATTCAGCTTCCTCTTATTCCAGCACACAGATTGTTATAAAATAAATAATGACAAGAATGTAGCGTCCATAGTCAGAACTAGGTAAGTAGAATAATTCAGAGAAAAACTGCCTTACCCAAACACTTTTCTGTAGAGGTGTGTCACTTGCTACCCAGGGATATTCTGGAAACTGCCCGAGGTCTCCCGTAGTCTAATAATTTTAACTTTCATCTTTAAGAATCTATGAATTGGGGGCACCTGGGTGGCTCAGTTGCTTGGGCATCTGACTTTGGCTCAGGTCATGATCTCACAGTTTGTGGGTTTGAGCCCCACATCGGTCTCTGTGCTGACAGCTTGGAGCCTGGAGCCTGCTTCAGATTCTCCCTCTCCTTTCTCTCTCTCTCTCTCTCTCTCTCTCTCTCAAGAATCTATTAATTGCCAGGGTCTAAAATGAGAGGTGTTTCTTTATACTTTATGTTTTTAGAGCAGTTTTATGTTTTCAGACTTTAGGTTCACAGCAAAATTGAGGGGAAGGTACAGAGATTTTCCATATACCCTCTGCCTTCACGCATTCATCACCTCTTCCATTATCAACATCCCCCAGCAGAGTGGGACATCTGTTACAACTGAGGAACCAACATTGACACATTATAATCAGCCAAAGTCCACAGTTTACATTATGATTCACTCTTGGTGCACACTCTATTGGTTTGGACAGGTGTATAATGACATGTACCCATTATTATGGTATCATACAGGGTGTTTTCACTGTCCTAAATATCCTGTCTGCTCCACCTATTCATCCCTTCCCTTCCCCAAACCCCAGCAGCTATTGATTTTTTTTTACCATCTCCATAATAGTTTTGCTTTGAGAACTTGTTTTTAGTATTTCATATAATTCTTACAGCCATGCTATAATGTAGGTATTACCTACATTTTTATAAATGGCAAAATCAGGATATGAACCTAGATCTTTTTGACAAATCCATGCCATTCTCTTAATATTTTGCCTCCCAGTCCCTCCTACAAGGTTGAAGAATAGGTGTTAGATCTGGAAACCCCTCCAGTTCTGAGGATCCAGCATTCATTTGCCAGCCGCAGCATCCTTCGTTTTATCTTTGCAATATGTAGCAGAGTGCCACATGCTCGGTGTGCTTTATATAAATGGATGATGACTTGGGTACAGAGTGAAAGGTCCTGCAACAAACCTGGGCTAACTTAAAGGCCGAACCCAATTCATTATGTAATATGAAGAAACTAGTTACAAATTTCTGCATATGTATGAGAAGTTCCATTAGATAGAATGATGAGATTTTTCACAGTAAATACCTAACGTCTGGTCAGACAACCTTCAAGGGCTAAAACTTCTGACTCAGAAAAGTATCTTTTCCTAAAAATGCAAAGGAGGGAACAAGAAGACAGCTGTGTTGATTCAGTTTAAGTAACAAGGCCATGCTGTTTCGAATACCATTTAAAGGTAGACCATATGAAACTCAGTATTTATACATTGCAATGCAGATTTTGTGGTTATTAAAGAAAAGTACCATGATTCTTTAAATTTCACAGATTATTCGCCACCCGTCCATCAAAAAGCATTTGAAACTAACTCTTGGTTTGAACCACTATGTTGGACACCTGAAACTAACATAACATTGTATGTCAACTCTACTCAAATAAAACATTTAAATTAAAGAAAAAAGCTGATATAAAAAAATAATCTACCTTTTGGTCAGTCAAAGATTGTTTATTCCATTTACCTCAACCCTTGGCTTCTCCTCCTTATTAGTAATGACAATAACTATAGGTTTTGTATTAAAGAGCAAAAAGAACATGGAAATAGACATAAACTTCAAACCAAACAATTTGGATAGTAATTGGTAGTTCATAGGAAAAGTTTGGTAGAGAAAATGACAACCACCAACACAAAATAAAACATTGATCAAAAGTTAGTTTGAGAAATTCCCAGATGTTCTCTATCTGCGGTCTCTCTCTGCCTCTCAGTATTCTACCACATCAGGAAATGGAAGAACATTTCTTTCTTGTTCTTCTAACCACAATGAAGAGTAACATCAGGGATTTCCATTATTATGTATATTGCAAAATTTTGAAAGTCTGTAAAAAAATCTAAAGACTATGTTCTGTCCTGTTTGAGTTGCAAAAGTACAATCATAATATAATAACATGATTTATAGAGGAATAATTAAGAGTTTTGCCTCCTATAACTTTTCAGGAATCCAATCAAGCCATGTTTCTTAGCCAGGAATTGCTAGAATTTAGAAAGATTTTGTGCAGGTTTCGATTGTATTCATTTCAGCATGTTGGCAGGGACTTGAAAGCGATTCACCCTATAATAAGTTGTGAGGCTGTGTCACCCATCAGCATAACTAAGGGGTCCTTGTTTCCCAAGGACAATAGTGGGAGAGGTAGAAGTGTATGTAGAGCACAGTGTAATGGGAAAGAAGGGAAAAGGAGACCAGGCTTTGGCTAATGACTCTGAAAGCCACTTGCCTATACAAGTTTTCAGAGGAGGTAGGAAATGGAGCCTAGTGACAGGATCTAGCCCATGGGACTATGAGAATTTGTTCTTTGGTCCCCTTGAGTTGCCAACAGCACCTGACCTATGTTCATTTGTCCGTGCATTCAGCAAGTATATATTGACTCCAGATTCTAGCTGTATTTGGACAACTTCCCCAGGTTGTTAAGGCCTCTTGAAGTCACTGAAATATAGTAATCAAGATAATTAGAGAGGTATTGCATAATAAATACCTAGGAACATAGTAAATATCTATCAATAGCAAATTAATTACATTTTCTTCAATGTTCACAATGGAATACTATAAATTCACCTTTAAAAGGATACTATATAAGATATGTAACATAACAAAAATGTATGACATAGTATTAAGTAAAATTTAAAACCATATTAAAATAAAATCTTATTTTTAAAAAAAGAATATGTAATCTATAAATAAATATTTTTTAAAAATATTTAAAAGGTATACCCAAAATTATAACTATGTTTTTCCTTGGAGTAGTAGAATTACAGAAATTTGTACATTCTAAATATTTGCGACAGACAGAATAATGCCTTCTCCCACCCCACACACCCAAAAGATATTCATGTTCCAATCCCAGAAATTTTGGATATGTTACTTTACATGGCAAAAGAGATTTTGGAAATGTGATTAAGTTTCTTGAGACGAGATTATCCTGAATTGTCTGGTTGGCCCCAAAGTAATCACCAAGATCCTTACAAGAGGGAGGCACAAGGGGGAAAGTCAGAAAAGGAGATGTGGTAATGGAAGCAAATATCCAAGTAAGGAAGCCATGAGCCAAGGAATGCAAGGAGCCTCTGGAAGCTGGAAATGACAAGGAACAAATTTTCCCCTAGAGGCTTCAGAAGAAACACAGTCCTTAATTTAAACTGTAAGTTCCCTATGCAAACAACTAGAACTCTGGTCTATACTAGGTCCCATAATAAAAGCCTCTACGCATATTCTCCTTGTAGCATACTTAATTTATTCATAATAGTACGAGATAAAAGGATACCAAGAGAAACAGAAGTCTTGACATAAATATTAAGGCAATAGACAAGAGCCTTGAATGTTATTTTGTGGTATGTCTACTTCCTCTCTGCCTACACCCCACACCATCACTACTCCCCCCGTCCCATTTAATTCTGGTAAGTACTTTAACAGCATTTTTCTGCCATGGTTACTTTCATGTTTTTATTGTTGCAGTTTCTGTTCTGTTTTGTGGTGCGTGGGGTAGCAGTTTTTATAAATCCAGTGCCTTCACTTTGCACTTGGACATTTTTTTCCCTAATTTGTGTAACCTGTCTCTTTAAACTTTTGTCTAATCCAAATTATTATCCCATAGACCAATAGTATACACAAATTCCATGTGTTTATAAAAGGTAAATTTTATCCATAAGGAGTTGACAACCTATTAGAGAACCCAAAAAGAGACACATGGTAAGGTAGAAATCAACATGGGTCCCAACTCCTAATCTAATCCTAGGAGATCTAAGAAGGTAATGCTGGGGAAAATGATAACCAAGCTCTACAGAGCCTGAGAAATATTGATAAATCTAAATTTTGTAAAATACAGTAAAACAATTCTCAAATTTTTGCTGCCGCCAATAATAACATAACTAACACTGGCTCAGAAACCTCAAAGCACTGTCACATCCATCATTCTCCCAAATGCCTTGTAAGTTAAGTGAAACCACATCTCTTACTGTTATCTTCACTGAATACTTATAAGAAGAGAGCAGATAAGTTAAATGAGCCGACCAAGGAAACACATTGTCACTAAGTAAAGATCTTCCATCACCAAATTCCCTTATCATTGTCACACTACTTCCTAAGAAGAGAAACACAATTTGAATGAATCATTATAGACTACATCATGACTTAAGAACAAATATGTTATATCTCTAGAAAAATAGTCACTTAAAAATGGTATTCAGCTACTCGTCAATGAACATCACAGCCATCTGACAAAATTGTCTAAAAGTTATCAGTAGAAAACTAGATTCAGTAAAATTAAATGGAATTAATACCAAATCATGTTTTAGTGAGAACTAAAACCAAATGACAAAAAAATTAAAGCTATTTTTAAAAACTAAATTATTTTCAGTAATTATTTCAAATCAGATACTCTTACCACCATTTCCAATCTTCACCAATTGCCAATTCCAAGAAAAAAGGAAGAGGCTTTTTGAAGTTATGAGAATTTTTACCTTAACAAAACACAAAATCATGATCCTAAAAACCAGGTCATAAGTTATTTAGGACAATATTTTAACACAACGACTATATGGAACTATTTCAATATCAGTTTCAGCTGAGAACCCCAACTATTCCCAAATTCCAAAACAAGGTACAAGACTAGCACACAATAACGATGGCCAAAAACCTGTTTTGCAACATAGCTCCTTACCCATATCAAGTTTATACTAAGAAAAATAATCCAAAATTTGGAACTAGAGCAAAAAAATTACAATGTACCCTTTCAAAGTCATACAAAGGCATGGTCTATCAAGACTGTCCGGGGATTATGTGATGCTCTACAGTAGAAATCTGCAATTTTTTTTTCTGTAAAAGGCCATTTAGCAAATATTTGGGGCTTTGTGAGCCATATATGGTCTCTACCTCATCTGCTTAATTCTTCCACAGAGCAGGATAAACACAACCAGAGGCAGTACATAAAAGAGTAGAGGTGGCTATGTTCCAATAAAACTTTATGTATAAAAATAGGCCTGGTTTCCTTGGACCTGCAGGCTACACTTTGTCTGCCTCTGCTCTAGGCAAAAGTAACTTTCCTCTTTATTATAGCTGGGGACCCATAACCTGTGAAATGAGATATTAATTTGTAAAAGAATTCTAAGTCACAAATTATTTTTGTCCAGTAGAGATACAAACTATCTGCCTGGTAGAAAAAAAATAACCCCAAAGGGCAATGTTTCATTGGTCTGTAGGACATTAGCCAGTTTCACATTTCACTTTTATATCTTATTTCAGCCTTTTTTGTTTTACCACTGTATTATACTTACATGCTTCAGAATCTCTTATCTTCAATTGACCCATCCCTCATCTTCATCATTCATTAATGAGTAATAAAATCTTTGGCATGTGCTCACTGCATATTTGTATAAGGATTATGCTTAATTTTTTGAAAAGTACACGTTGACAGGTATAAAATTGTAAAATAGCAACCTGGAGAAGGAGGACTTTGAAGAGAGCTAGATTGTGAGTACACCACTTACCTCCTTGGACAAAAATACATCAACCCACTCCTCCCCCTCAAGCCTAGGGAATGGGCTTCATTAGGGTCCCTGAGAGTGCTGGATTCGCATCACCTGAAGTGTGAGAGATACAGTGTGTGTATCCTGTATGTGTGACTCATCCCTGTAAAGTCAAAAGGGAAAGTGACTATGGCCTGTTGGCTGTTCTGCTGTTGGAGCAAAGAGATTTAGCAGCTAGGATGCCCTACACATCCAAGGTTTGTCAGAGCAAAGAAGGCTGACAAACTACTACTCAGATGTGGGCAAGAGGGAGCTAGGCTGGAATAGCCTTAGGTTCAGTCGAAGAGAGCCCTAGGCCCCACCATATACCTAGGAGCTAAGAAGAGTTAACAATAAACCAGCCAGAGTCACAAGCTTGTGTGGTGGAGAGTGGAGCTCCAAAGAACTCATAAAAAGCACCCTAAGAGAAAGAATTCCAGAGAGGGCTGACACTACACAACAGTAGCATCAGTCAAGTAAAACCTTTTCTTCTCTCTTTGGCCCCCCATTCTCTTGCTGCAATTCCAAGAGGATCCAAAAAAATTAGCCTTAGTGGGTGAGGGATAGAGGAGGAATAAAAAATCTAGGCAGGTAAACAGAAGAGAAGCTGGCCCTGCATTTCTAACTACAGGCAGCCAGTGCTCAGACACAAGCTGGGATAGAGGGGACTAATAAAATGGCACACTCTGAATATTACAGTGGTCTGAGCATATTAATCACTAAACAGAAAATACAGTGATCAGAGCAATCATTATTACCAAGAGTGACCAGAATGTCTTCAGACCCTCCCGAAAGAGGAGATTTGTCAGGCAATTAGGAAAAGGAATAGGTTAGGTTGGTTTTCTGATGACATCCCTCTGCCCCAGGACTGTCAACACGTATCAATCAGCCTTAGAGGAGAGTGAGAGGGGAAGGTGAAAATCTAGCTTCCCTGTAGGGAAAAATAATAAGCACTCGAAGAGTTTCTCTCTTGGAAGTCACTTTCCTATTCCTGGAGATCAGGAAGAGAGAATTCAGCCTGTATAAATCAATAGGGAAAGGGAACGACTGAAAATCAAGATAGGTTCTGAGGGACTGCATTTAGCGTTGGAGAGTCCATCTTAGTGGTTTTGGTTTTGTTTGTTTTTTTAGCTAAAGAAAATTTTGTCAACCATATTTTAACTTATTTTATCATCACACAGTTCTTACAAATTCATTTTAGACCTAAATTCATGATTTTTTAAAATGTTTATTTATTTTGAGAGAGAGAGAGAGCACAAGCAGGGGAGGGGCAGAGAGAGGGAGAGAGAGAGAATTTCAAGCAGGAGCCGCTCTGTCAGCACAGAACCAGATGACAGACTCCATCACGAACCGTGAGATCATGACCTGAGCCAAAATCAAGAGTCAGATGCTTAACGAACTGAGCCACCCAGGTGACCCAGTGATTTTTTTTTTCAATTAAGTAAGTACACATGCCATCTGAGAGGCCATTTTAAAACTTTTAGGTTTGCTTGACTTTCTATGAAGAGGTATAGATGAGTGATTATTAACTAAGAGTGGTTTTGCTACTCAGGGAACACGTGGCAATATCTGGAGACGGCACTGGTTGTCACAACTGAAGTGATACTACTGGCATCTAGTGGATAGAGTCCAGGATGTTGCCAAACATCCAACAATGGACAGGTCAGCCTACCACAGCAAAGCATTATCGGCTAGGAAATGTCAACAGTGCCGAGGTCAAGAAAATCCTCATATAAACTGATCTTCATAGACAAGTTGTGTTCAATTGTTTTAAAGCATAGAACAAAATATAGTCATATCCTCCTGTGAGTTATGGATTACAATATGAGCTAATGTAAAATTTTAGAGTATTAAAACTTTTAGCCTAAATCTCATTTTTTAAAAATTTTCATTTCAGGCTGAGTTTCATTTAAGGTGAACGCTTACATTCCCATTTTTTGTTAAATAAATATGTTACAAACATCCAACTGTTTATGTGGATCTAATCCTTAGTTTTCTTTATCTAACCCATTTTTATCCCCTACTGTTCTGAGAATTTATATGCTGCCAACTGCGTAAATGCTTCTCACATGTTCATCACATGCTTAATTTTCAAGCAACTTCTCAGAAAAGATGCTCCCGAACAGATAATCTCCTTTCCACTGTTTACTGCCTTTCTACATAAATAACAGATTGCAGTAGTGATATCACTGGATCTGGTAGGGGGAAAAAAACACCAATAATAATGTTTTTCTTTTCAGTCAATCCATTAGCAGTATGTGTGCCTTTCCCATGAGCCATTCTTGCTACCCATTACCAGAGCTACCAACCATCGAAATTATCTTTGATTTTAAAAATAACTTTTTCTTTCAGAATCCTGGCTGTCATTTATTAGGTTGGAAAAATTATTTTTGTTTTTTTGTATGAATTTAGATTTATGCCTTCTAACATTTGTGGTAAGAGACAAACTCATTATGGTCTCTGGTATGTCATTACATTCTCAAATTTCATAGAATTGAGAACAAACAATACTATTGAGATATATATTTTTATATAATACATATAAGACAGATAGATGATAGATAGATAGATAGATGAGTGAGCTGGGAAAAGCTCTCAAATTTTACTTCTCAAATTTCAAATCCTCTTTATTTTAAAAGCTAAATGTATATAAGGGGAAATAATTTTATTTTTTTCCGACTAACCTACAATTAATTCAAGACATAAAATCATGGATATCCAGAAGCCTATGGAGCATGTTTTTATCAATCTAAAGCTATTTCTTGAAATCCAAATGTTTAAGTGGACCACTTATTTAAAAAGATTCAAGTTGTCTTCTAAAAATAAGGCCATATGCTCCAATTCTGCTAAGCAGCATAAATAATTTCTTAAGGCAACACTGGTCTTACAGGTCAACCAGACAGTGTCTAGAGTTAACTTCCTCTTTCCTGCAGCTGGCCATCAGGCAGCCATGTGTATGTACCTTTCTCCCTCCTCACATTTACAATTACCAACCTTCTGCTCCTCTCCTTCTTTACCTTCCCTCTGGTCCCTCTAACATTTATTTAATTTATTGGATGTATTATTTTAACTTCTGAGTGAATGTATTCAACATTCATTGAAATTAGTTTTGTATTCTGTTTAATGATTTTTTACCCCAAGTTCCAAGCTGTGGAGGCTGCTATTGTTCATAGTGGAAAGAATTTGGTCCTTTAGTAAGAGCCGTAACGCTGAGATGAATAGCAAGAAACAGATACAGATAATGAAACACTTCCACTCACCCAGGATTCATCAACTGCTTCTATTTCTGCTGTTGGCATATGCCTTGCTACTCATCCGCTATAGATTGCAAAGCAAGACGTTGCATTTCTATACACCAGTTTTTCTTAACATTTAGAGATTTTGAGTCTTGTGTAGAAGGAATGCAGTTTAATTAAATCATTTGTATCTAGTCTCATATGTTGTATGTGAAATCTCTCTCACCCTTCCAACTCCTATTTTCTGTTCGGAGTTACTTATGATTGATTAGTGCTCACTTGCCTTTTTATTTATAGGCATTGGCTTTCCATTTAATATTTCTTAGTGCACTTATTTTTTTTTTAACTGCTGCTGCTCTGATTTTTTGGCATCCGCACTAGTGCCTTCTGGACTGTGCTAAGCTTTGACAAGACTGAAGAGGAGGCCCGACTGGATTTGTCTAGTACAGCTAGCACTCCACTCAAAATAACTTTTCCTTTAAAAAAATCTATTTTTACTGGTTCAAGCCTCGTCTAATCTTTCAATCATAAGGTTGAACCTTGCATTTTGTTTTAAAGCACAAAGGGTTACATTGGAGACATTAATAAATAGGGGGAAAATAGTTTTTAACTCTGTACATTTAACATTAGTTAATTTGATAAAATTAAATCTGTTGTTTGGCTCTTCTGAGCTAATCAGTTTTGTAGGCCAAAAATATCAAACACTTGGCCTTTTCCAGTAAAATATCTTATAGTGAAAATCTTTTTTGCCTTTGCCAGTTCTTGAACTTCATACATGACATGGAGCACTATTTCCAATCAAAAATGAATAATCATGTAAGAAATTATCTGGCTTGTCACAAGATGGCTTATAATAGAACTTGTTCGAACACAACTGCCCGTCCAGTGTGCGTATCTACAACTGATGCTAAATCAGCACCATCTGACTTATTTGCTTTTTTAGGGAAATAGAATTAACAAAAGAAATGGAAATTATTAAGAGCTCACGAGAAAAAATGTCTTAATTGGTCCAAGTTTGTTTGTGCCTGACCAGAGTATTTCATCATCTCTTAGTGAGCTCTAAGTTCATTACGTTCTTCGAGGCTTTATGGGAAATTAATAAGATAAAATTGGAAAGGAAAAGACAAAATTAATTCAAGAAAAAATAACATTATCGTTAGATTCCCATAATCAAGGAAAGATTGTAACTTTTGATTCAAGACACAGAAGAATTTTATCTTATCTTATTTCTCTTTTGAGCAGATAATAAATGTGCCTGGTTATAAATTAAAACAATATTAAAAACAATGCAGTGAAAGGTCTCACTCCCACTCCTGTTTCTCTCTGCCCTGTTTGCCACCTGCTGCCCTCAAAGGTAACCAGTTTTATTAGTTTCTTATGTATCTCTTCAGAGTTTCTTTATGCAGTTATAATCTCATGTAAATTTATATTCATTTTCTCCTCACTATTTTATACAAAATACAGAATATTATATACATTGTCCTAGATATTTTTGTTTTTACAAATCAATACATCTGGGAGAATTTTCTCTATTTCAGTATATAGAAAACTTCTTTTTCTTTCATAGAGCTGCCTTATATTGCATTCTAAGGAATTGCTCAAAATTTTTTTTATGCATTTAAATCAGTCCCCTAAGGTGGTCACATAGGTTATTTACAACTGTTCTCTATTAAAAACAAGGTTAGGACCAACAAACACATATATAATTCATTCTCTCTGTGTACAGTTTTATCTGAAGGATAAATTCCCAGAAGTGAGACTTCTGCATCCAAGAAAAATGCATTTATAATTTTGATAGATAATGCCAAACTGCACTTTATAGGGATTGTACCATTTCAAACTGATGGGTGAAAAATTGCTTTTTGGTATAGGTTAATTAGCATTTATCTATCTTATTATGAATGAATTTGAACGTATTTCACATTTTTAGAGGTCCAGCTGTATTTCTTTTCCTGTAAAGGATCTCTTTATATTCTTTGTTCACTTTAAAAAGCACATTTAGTGTTTTCACCAACCTCCAGAAGTTCTGTATATATTAAGGACGTTATTTATTTATCCGTAAGAATTGCAGATCTTTTTTCCCAATTCATCTTTTGATCTGCTTATGATAGTTTTTACTGTGTTAATATATATTTGTTTATTGTAATCAAACTCAGTCTCTTTTTTTATGACTTCTGAGTTCTTAGTCATTGTTAGAAACCCTTCCCCATTCCAAAGCTAGAAAGTAATCCACCCATTTTTTTCTTCTATTACTTTTATGATTCCATGTTTACATGTAATACACTTGGGGTTTATATAATATTTAGTATGAGCTATGGATCAACTTTATTTTTCCCAGTAGACTACCTTATTATCCCAATGCCAATATCATTTAATGAAATTTTATCTCATCTTCTCCCCACTGATTAGAGATGCCACATAAAGTTTTAAAGAACAAATAAATATGTTTGTAAGATTTAGTCAATAAATTGCTAGTTTTTAGCTAAGTACTCTAACCATATTGCCACATATCATATTTTCAGTTCTCTCTTCCTTGAAACAGAGATAGAAATGAACAGCTTAATTCTAAAAACGACTTGATTTTTGCCCAGTCTATTATGTGTAAGGGAAATCACTAAATTCATAGGAATACTTCTTTAATCCTTCCTGGCAATAGCTTGTCAAAGGTCACTCTAAAAGAACTATGACCAGAGATGATCATTTAAAAAATATGTATTAATAATAGACAATAGCCATTAAGTACCTATGAATATCAGATAATTGATTAGGCAATGTTGTATATTTTATGTCATTTAATTCTCATAAAAACCACATCCATTTATTACATTTATTACATCCACTGTGTGACTGAAAAACAGCTGAGACCAGTAAGTGCATAGCAGAGCCAGGATTGAAATTTAGATCTTCCCTTCTTCCAAACTCGTGTTCTATATTAAACTGATATTCATTCTCTCATTCTCTCTCTCTCTCTCTCTCTCTCTCTCTCTCTCTCATATGTGGTAGGCATTGTTAAGTACCTTGTACATTTAACTCAACTGGTCTTCATTAAAAAAAAATCTTCTGTTGGGTAACCTGAGGGGCTCAGTCAGTTGAGCATCCAACTTCGGCTCAGGTCATGATCTTGCGGTTCCTGAGTTCAAGCCTCACATTAGGCTCACTGTCAGCCTATCAGAGCAGAGCCCACTTCAGATCCTCTCTCCCCTGATCTCTGCCCCTCGCCTGCACGTGCTTTCCCAAACATAAATAAATATTTTATTTTTTTTAATTTGTTTTAACTTTTATTCATTTGAGAGAGAGAGAGAGAGAGAGAGAGAGAGAGAGAGAGAGCGCACACACACACGTGGGGGAGGGTCAGAAATAGAAGGAGACACAGACTCTGAGCAGTCAGCACAGAGCTCCACGCAGGGCTTGAACTCACAAACCATGTGATTATGACCTGAGCTGAAGTCGGACATTTAAGGGACTGAGCCTCGCAGGCACCCCTATGTTAAAAAAATTTTTTCCATTAATTTCATTTTCCAGATGGGGAGACTAAAGTAAAGAAAGGTTAATTTGCCCAAAAGTCATGCATGTAATAAGGAGTGGGACCAGAATTTGAACCTGAATAACATGGCTTCTCCTACCTACTTCATTATACTATTTCATTGTACACATGTTTAGCAATAAACTTCATCGGTAGGTTAAAGTTTATCCCATATCAATAAATCTTCAATTAACCAAATGCTCCGAGACTGAGGCCAGTAGGCTTTTTGGTTCCCCAAGTGTTACATGGCTATTCTACTCTTCTTATAAGCTTTTTTTTTCCTTAGCATCTTGCCCTAGCAAACATAGAATACAGAAAATAATGTGATCTTCCTTTATAATTAAATATCCTATGGTAAATCCAGGTATCATCAAAACTATAATAGAACTCTTCATTTGTCTCCTCCTCTCTAGGGCTTTCCTAACCAATTCCCTCGTTCAGCCACTCTCTCAGAGGCTACCTCTGCCATGCTCCGGTTCAACTTTGAGCACTTTTGTGACGGTTGTTGGCACTTCACATTACCCCATATTTCCTCTCCATCTCCTTACTTCTCTCTCAAGCCATTACTCACTTCTGCTCCCATTCGCTATTCACTTTTAAAGGTACTGACTTATTCATATTTATGTCCAGACCCCAGCCCAACACATAAGAGTGCTCATATGTATTTATTTTATTAGATAACACCATAAATAATCTCCCACTTCCCCTTTCTGCACCTTTGTTTCCTGGAATGCCTCACTTTCTTCTTCCCACCAGCCCCAGACCCTCCTTTAGCCCTTATGCCTTCATGTGGCCCACCACCAAACCTCTAAACAAGCAGTGTCCTGTGATGAGATTATTCCATGCTTCACAATTATCCTTAACTCATTTAATAAAATTTTTAGCTTCTTAGAAATCCTGGATCTCAGCAAAATAGCTCTGAGGGAAAGCAAATCAACTGAAACTGGTATGAACCGTAAACACCCCAAAGTGTTGGTTCTCCAAATGAAATCTAATTTTAAAAGAGGCAAGCTAAACCAAAGAAATGAACTGCTAATAAAGCAGTGTAGCTGCTTTTGCAGAGGGGAAAGTCACCTTCCAAAATTCCTTAAATATCACCTACACAAACTACCCATTCTTCACACCTCCATTGTGGATATAGATGTATGTACAAAATTTAACCAAAAGGAGACCAAACCCCAAACTGTATTTTAAATATTTGGGCTTTATAGTTGCTAAATTCCCATTTTCCTAACATCCTCTCTCTATTTTAAATCCAAGCATAGAAGTTTTTAGTTAATTCAGTATTCAGATTATAATCATTTTAGGTACTACTGTTTATTATCCAATATCACTGCTTCCTTTTTTAGTTTATGAAACCCCACAGAGCATTTTACCAACCTGCACAGGATGATTTGTAGCTAATTACAATTTTTGTTTCACTGATAGCACAAAAAGAGCTGGGAAATATCATTAATTCCTACACACATGAATTTTTATGGTATATTAAATCACTACTGCAAACCGTTCAAGTCACCCTATTAACAAACTAAAAAATGAAACCATACGATCTTCTCAATAGAGTCAGAAAAGCTTTGACAAATCTTGCATTCCCTATAAAAACTCTCAGCAAACTTAGAATAGAACTTCCAGTACCTGGTAGAAGATATCTACAAAAATCTTATAGCTAGTATATCTAATGGTTGTATTGCTCCGATAGTTCTGCCATAACAAAATACAGATTGGGTGACTTCAACAACAGAAATGTACTTATTCATAGTTCTGGAAGCCAGACTAGAGGCTAGGAGATCAAGATTTCATTCAGAGGCCTCCCTCTTGATTCCTAGAACTTTCTGTCTCCACATGGTCTTTCCCCCCTACTACTTGTGTGTATATGTGTCCTAATCTCCTCTTCTCCTAAAGACAATAATCCTATTGGATTAAGGCCCAACCACATAAACATTTTTTTAACTTAATTGCCTCTAAAGGCCCTATCTCCAAACACAGTCACAGTCTGAAGTACCATAGGTTAGGACTTCAGTACATGAATTTTGGGAGACCACAATTCAACAATGATAAACGCCAGTGCTCTCCTAAGATCAAGACAAGGCAAAAACGTCTGCTGTCCTTACTCTAGTCAATATTGTACTCTAGCCATTTCAGTAGGCAAGAAAAAGAAATAAAAGGTATCCAGATAAAAAAGGAAAAAGTAAAACTGTCTTTGTTCATGGACAACATGGTCATCTATATAGAAAATGCAATATCTACAAAATAGCTATTAGAAATAATAAAGGATTTAGCGAAGTTTTAGAATAAGAGGGTCAAGACATGAAACTAAATTAATGTCTACATACTGTCGAGCTATCAAAAAATGAAACAAAAAATAACATTCACAATAGCATCAAAAAACATGGAATAGGGATAAATCTCAAAAAATATATGTGGAAAATCTGTACCATGAAAACAAACAAAAAAAAATGCTGATGGAAATTTTTAAAGACTTAAATAAATAGGAACATATACATTTCATTGATCAGAAGTCTGTATATTGTTAAATTCAAACTTATCTGTAGCTTCAACTCAATCTCAAACAAAACCTCACCCAATTTTCTATAAAAACTGGAAAACTGGTTCTGGAAATCCAAAGGGCCTAGAATGGCCAAGGTTTTAACTCTATCTGATTTCAAGACTTAGTACAAAAAAAACAGAACTATCTTTATTGACTAAAGATGCTCAAATAGACAAATGAAACAGAACAAAGATACTACAAATACTCTTACCTATATATGGACAATTGGTTTTTGAGAAAGATGCAAAGGCAAGTCAATGTAGAAAGGATAATCTTTTCAATAAGTAGTATTTTCAACAAATGAATCCTAAATGAATTTATCTCATACAATATACAAAAATAAACCTGAATGTTAAGATCAGAAATTATAAAATTCTAAAGCAAATAGTATCTTTGTGACCTTGGGGTAGGCAAAGATTTTTTAGAAATGATGAAATCATGTGGATATGAATGTCCATAAAAAGAAAAGTTAATAAATTAGAATTTACCAAAATCAAGAACGTCTACTCCTTAAAGACACTGTTAAAAGGATGAAAAGACAAGCCATGCACTGAAAGAAAATATTTTTAAGTCCAATAGCCAACAAAGGACTTGTATCTAAAGCACTCTCCAAACTCAATTAAAAAATTAATAAATGCACAAAAGATTTAAACAGACACTTCCCCAAAGAAGATATTCTGATGGCAAATAAGTACATGAAAAGATGCTCAATATCATTAGACTTCAGAAAAATGAAAGTTAAATCCACAATTAGATACCACCAGACATTGATTATAATGGCTAAAGTTTAAACACCTGACTAAATCAAGTGTTGACAAAGATGTGGAAGAACTGAAATTCACATACATTGCTAGTGTGAATGTAAAATGGTAATCCAATTTGGAATAGTTCGGCAGTTTCTTAAAATGTTATGCATACATGTACCATACAATCCAACTATTCTACTCTAGATATTTTCCCAAGAGGAATGACAGCATATGTCTACGTAAAGACCTCACAATGAATGTTCACACATATTTATTTGTAATAACCACAACCTGTAAATACACAAATTTCCATTGATAGTTGACTAAACAATTTGTGGTTTACCACAAATACAACTCAGCAATATAAAGGAATGAACCATTGATACAGCAATAGCATAAATGAATCTCAAAATAATTATGCTAAGTGAAAGGAACCATAACAACAACAACAAGAGTCAACTGTACAATTCCATTTATATAATGACAGAAAGTAGGTCATTTGTTGTCTGAAGGGGCCACAGGGAGGAATTATCAAGGGGCAAAAGGAACCTTTGGGGGTGATGGATATGTTCACTATATAGACTATGTTGATTACTTCACAGGTATATACATATAACAAACTTATCAAATCATACACTTTAAATATGTGCAGTTTATTGTTTCAATAAAACAGTTGAAAACAAATCATAGGAAACACCTCACTCACCAGATATTTCCAAATTCTAATTTTCCTCAAAATTTACTCTGCTTGGGGTGGCTCAGTCAGTTGAGCTTCTGACTTCAACTCAGGTCATGATCTCGCAGTCCGTGAGTTTGAGCTGACAGCTCAGAGCCTTGAGCCTGCTTTGGATTCTGTGTCACCCTCTCTCTCTGCCCCTGCCCGCCCCGTCTGTCTGTCTGTCTGTCTGTCTCTCTCTCTCTCAAAAATAAACATTAAAAAAATTTTTACTCTGCCTTTGCTTATGCTATTCTCTCAGATAGAAAGCTCTTTCCTTTCCTATTCTTACCCTCTATCATTCAACCTCTGTTTATTGAAATCCTCCTCTCTCTTCAAAGTCTAACTCAAGCTCAAATGAAATGTCTTCCCCTGCACAAAGCGGGTCCCAATATTCCATGCTAACATGAGCCACTCCTGTCTTTATAATCTAATCTGTTTATTTCATTTTGCCTGTGTAATCTAGTTGACTATATTCTCATTAGCTCCACTTCACTGAAAGTTCCTTGAGAGGGGCTGTTCATTTTTCTTAAATTCTACCTATGGTCTTGCAGAAGTTTTGACTATAGAAGTACTCCTAAACTGCTTCAAGGATGAACGATGCAAAGGGGGAAGGAACAGAAAATAATATATTCCATTCCCTTAGCTCAAATTCTGGAAGACAACTTCTAATAATCTAATCAGTGCAGATGTGTTAAATGGTACACAAGGAGCTCATTTTAAACATTTCTCCCTAGAGATAACCTCTTAACCCAAAGGAGCTATTCTTGTGGTAAACATTTCAGACATTCTGAAAGGCTGGTGGGGGAAATAACCCTAAGAAAACTAAGACTTTACAATGCCCTTGCATGATCCCAGGCTGGAAGTCCACCCTCAGAAGAGGGGTGCAGTAAATGACTCTCACCAGGCAAGCCAATAGATTATTTCAAGGATCTTCAATGATCTCTAGGGAGTAGCTGTGAGACTGGAGGAATCTGACTTTTTGCCTCTAAGTAACCTGAAAATGAATGATTTCTATTACATTATTTAGTCTTTACAAGACAGAAGATTAAGGGACAAAGCTGCTCAGAGGTCATAGAAGAGTTTAGAGGCAAAACAGGTCAGACTCCCATACAGGGTCTTTTAGTTCATGTTGCTTTAATATTTCATTAACATTGGAAAAAAAATTGACATCCACCAAACTTTTTATGCACTAAAAAATAGAATATTGTAACAGTAATACTAACAGTTAGAAAACACAAATTATTTGTCTCGATAAAATAGAGCCCAGTAATATTTTCATCAGTGTCTTAGTTTGAGAGCTATTTCTTTTTTATAAGCTGCTCTAATCTACTCATAAAATAAAATGGAATGTGGCAGCAGCTAAACAGAGGCTACAAAGACTGTGGGAAAGACTTGAGATTGAATTTAAGAATACTAACTCCTTGACCACCCATATACCATTTATAAAAATCCATGAGGATAGGAACTGTATCTTGCTTCTTGATACATTCCCATGCATTCATTTATTTATCAAATATTTCCTGTGTAACTAATATATGAAAAATTGTTTGCTCTGGGGATGTGGTAACAATGAGATAGACAAAGTTCCTTCTCTTATAGAGCTTATATTCTGGAAAAAGACAACCAATCAACAAACAATTCACATAGCAGAGGATGATGCATTCTCTTCAGAGAACTGAAATAAGGAAAGTACTTGAGAGTGACCAGGCAGCCACTAGATTGGGTAGTTAAGAGAGATCTCTCTGAAGAGGCAACATGTAGAATGCGAACTGAATGAGGAGAAACCAGGAATGCAAAGAGCCAAGAAAGCATCTTGCAGTCAGAAGGAACAGTGTGATAAGGCACAAAGGAGGTGGCATGTTCAGAAAAAAACAACATACTGTAGCTAAGAGCCTGAGAGTGAGAGGAGTGCTGCACAAAGAGGAAAAAGGGGCAGTTAGGGTACAATGAAGAAGGGCTTTGTGAGAAAAAGGAAGGAGCTCAGATTTTATTCTAAGCCTGATAGGAAATCAGCAGGAAGTTTTGGGCATTAGTCACATGATCTGATTTACATTTTTAAAGGATCCCTCTGGTTACTGGATAGAAAGTGGGTTGTGGGAAGGCAAGAGTAGAAAGAAGAAAACCAGTAAGGATAATATCACAGTATCTAGGAAGGAATGAACAGTGGTTTGGACTAGGGAGGTAATAGCAGCAATAAACAGATTGATGGGTTCCAGATATGTTTTACAGGCAAAACTGACTTGATGCTAAGTCAAATGTGGCATTTGTGGGAAAGGATTCAAGAATAATGCTTGGATTTGTAGTTTGGCTAGGTTTCTATGACTTAAGAAGATGCTTTTAAAAAAATCACCATTTAATTATATTTTAATTTACTTAACCTCATAAGACCAACACAAACCACCTTAAAAAGTCAGAATTGAAATTTTAGACATTTTACAATTCAATGTTTTAAAAAGCTGAAACCATATTCACAGCAAGTGGTTGAGACTGCCCAACATCAGACAGTTGGTGACAGAATTGGCATTACAACACGGATTTCTTTGACTTCCAACCACTGCTCTTTTAGTGACACCAGGATAACTACAACATAGTCACAGAAGTTACTATTTCAACTGTTTCATGGCAACAGGATAATATTTGACAATATTAGTTATGTTGTGATAAATGGTCTCTATCTTCAAATGTACTTGCAGAACCAGGAGAATGAGCTGGTCAACACCTCTCTCTCCTCTGCATGCCATCTCCAGTCAAGTGATAAGACTTGTCCTTTTTAGTTCCTACATAATCTCTCTACCCAACTACTTTAGTTCACCTCCTCCACCACCTCTCTGGTAGAAGCTCCCAGTTCTCCTTCCAACACAGACTTGCCTCTTCCAGTCCATTCCTACCAGCTGGGACACATCTTTCTAAAGATAACTTTCCTCAAGTCCCTTAGAAGTGTCATGCTCCTGGGGTGCCAGGGTAGCTCAGTCAGCTAAGCATCCAACTCTTAATTTTGGCTCAAGTCATGGTCTCACAGTTCATGAGATCAGGCCCTGCATGGGTCTCTGAGCTGACAGTGCAGAGCCTGCTTGGGATTCTTTCTCCCTCTCTCTCTCTCTGCCCTTTCCCCACTTGTGTGCTCTAAATAAATAAAGAAAGAAATAAAGAAATAAATATTAAAAAAGAAAAAGAGGAAGTGTCATGCTTCTTCTTGCTCAGGGAGACATACATGAACCTTCTTCCTGAAACCTTCCCTTTGTCTAGCCCTCTCCCCTTTACATGGGCCTGGTTAATTCACATTCTCCTTTTAAAACTTTGCTTACATTTTGTTTCCTCAAGGAAGGATTTTTTGGTACCAACTAGATCAGACATTCCTGTTCTGTTATTTAAAGATCACTTTTAATTTTTTGAAGAATGTACTCTCTTTCAATAACTAATCATGAAATTAGTTGTTGAATATCCATCTTCTCTGGTTGAATGTCTGTCATCTCTGCTAGAATGTAAGATCAATGAAGATTAGGACTATATCAGTCCTGTACTCTGTATCTGCAATTCCTATAGAGTGCCTGACATACCACAGGTAATTAATAAATGTCATATAATTAATAAATATTAGATAAAATAAAGATAGTTAATGAATATTAAGTAATTAATAAGTTAATAGGTAACTGATAAATATTAGATAATTAAATTAATACATATGTTTCTTTTAGCTGTAGACAAGAGATAACTCATCTATTTTATATTACTAAAAGTTTTATAAATGCTAACTTCATACAAACTATGTTCAGCAGGAAATTAAATAATTAAAAGAAAAGGATGCTTAACATACACAAAAAACAGGATTAGACGAGGTCAAAATTATCTAATGTTACTTGACCCCACTCACACCTTGCACATGGTGAGTGCACAGTAAATGTTTATTAAATTAATTACTGACAACACTGAGTTATCTGAACAACTAGGCAACATAAGAATTGTTATTTTTTATTTTGCATATGACAAAACTATTTCTCTAAAAGCATGAATGACTACAGGCTCAGAATTGCGCAATTTGTAAGTGACCAAGCCCCAATTCAAATTCAGGGTTTTGTGCTCTCCAAGGCAGGGCTCTGCCCACGGAATAGAACACACACTTGTTAAAAGGTCTGAACTGAGAATGGATGTTTTCAGTTAGAGTGAGATTTCTAATTATTTGGACCACGTTGTAAGTGAAATACTTGAACAAACCTTCCAGCTTCACTGGTGGACTGAAACTGGACAATCAACCAGCAAGACACTACTTCTTGGTGTCCTAAACAGATTTGATGGTGACAAGAGAGGAATCCATTGGGAACTTGGGTTGAAGATGAGTAGAACAAGAGTTGAGGGGAACAAGAGGTAAGCAGGGAAAAAGTTTCAAATAAACAAGGTGCCTTATGAATATCCCACCACTACCTGACAAGGATGCTGCCCCAGTCATTGCCACTGTCATTTCTCATCTGGGAAGAATTTCTCAAAAAGATCCCAGAACTACCTGCATCAGAAACAGCTATGCTGCTTGTGAAAAATGGAAATTGCTGCACACCAACTCAGAGCTGATGAATCGCAAACTCTAGATGGAGCCAACAAGTGTACCTTTATAACAAGCACTCTGGCTGATTTTTATACATGTAAAAGTTTGATCACCACTACTTAAAACTTGGGACTAATATGTCAAGATGATACCTAAACACACTAAAGAGCATAAAAGATCATGCTGTAAACACTCGCAGCACAGGTCTGATGTGGTTAAGAAAAAAAAATTAATGCACAAGTATATCTGGTTATGATTTTATTTCTGCACAGCTGAACATAATCAGGGTAATACTCCCTGAAATGTTTGCTTTGATTTTTTTTCCTGTTTGATTATCATGAAATTTCCTATGAATACATTCAGTAAGAAGACTCTTCAACTATCCACGAGCTGATTACTAGCAGTGTTAATGGTAACAAATAAACTTGTTTGCTTACTAATTAGTAAGTAACTGGAAGCAAATTGTATTTTTCTAAGTTTATTTTTTTTGAGGGGGGAAGGGCAGCGGTAGAGGGAGTGGGAGGGGCAAAGAGAGAGCCAGAGAGAGATCCCAAGCAGGCCCCATGCTGTCAGCACAGAGCCCATTGCAGGGAGATCATGACCTGAGCCAAAATCAAGAGTCAGATGTGTAACTGAGCCATACAGGCACCCTGGAAGCACATGGTATTTTTAATTTTTGTCGCATCTTTGTTTTTTCTACTTATTTGATTTATTGGTATGACTAGAGACACTAAATGACAGATTCTTGGTCAAGGTTTTCACACTAAATCTACAAAACTATATATGAGAATAATAATAACACCTTTCTCATGGAGTTTATGTGAGAACTAAATGAGCTATCATAGAAAAAGTATCCAGCCCACTGCCTGGAGCACTGTAGAGATTCAACATAATGGGACGTTATTACTATATTAAATTTTAAATAAGATGCTCCTATGTCCAAAAAAAAAGAAAGGAGGCAAGGCTTTTGAGATTTCTATTGTTTTATTTCTCAGAAAGCTATTCTAAACTAAGCCTGAACTGTGCAAGGTTTTGCAGAGTTTTGTTTTGGTTTTGTTTTGGATTTGCCACTCTTTACTCCTTTATCATTGGCATAGATAATGAGCCAACCACCATTCCAAAGGAAGACAAGCACAGAATCTGATGCCTTAACAACCCACCCTCCAGGGAATAAAGCTGCAGCATGGAGGGCACTGTCCCTCTGTTGGCCCAGACTCCAGATCTTTCCATGACCTCTTTTTCCTGAGATGGTGTGGCCATCTCAGACATGTGACCTGGTCATGTTTCTTTCTTTACCCAGAATATGTCAAACCTGCCCCCCCCCAGTTACTTATTAATCATCAGAAAAGAAAATCCAATTCCCAAGTATTTCTCGGAAAGTTAATTTCAAATTCTTTATCACAACTTACTTTTCAATAATAATATTTTAGTGGGCTTCCCCAAATGATGAGCCATCTCCCTACTTCTCAAAACACTCTAAATTTGATCCTTATAAAGCTAAGTACTCAAAGAGCTACCCATCTGGATGTTTTGGCTCCTCATCAAACACATCTCTCCAGAGATGACACATCTCTCCAGAGTCACATACAGTGCTCACCAGGAGCATATTCAGGACCACCATATCCTATTGTATCACTTCTACAAGGACTCACAGAAGACAATTTTCTCTCGGGCCCTGTGCAACTAGGTAGCTCAAGAAAGAATCCTCTAAAATCCTAGGCCTGAAATCTCCAACCTGAAAGTCTAACACCCCAGTCTAAAACGTCTTCTCCCTGAATCTCTAAGGAATAAGAAAGCAAAGGAAGACCTGTTCAACTATGCAGGTCACCTACCCTAGCCCTTGCTCTATTTCATGTGTGTTAATTAGAACAGGAAATTGTTTTTAGCCAATATTACAGTACAAATGGAAACATTTGTTTTTCGAAAGATCATCTTGGTCTACAAAGTAGAAATTTGCCACTGAAAAATTTCTCCAAGGTTTTAAATTTGAGAAACTATGTTTTCTAAGGATTACCCAGTAAAAGCAAATATATGATCTCTGATCATTATTCCAAGGATAGTTGCCTAGTATTGGTCAAGCCTCACATTTCCATGCATCAGAAATTAACCCTCACTCACTTAAGTAGAAAAGGGATTTTCAAAAGGATGTTGAACATTCACAGAGTAAGAAAACTGGAGAATCAAGTCTGAGGGTCAATAGTCAGAAACAGTTCTCAAAGTCATGAATCATCACTGCAACCCCCAGTGATAGGGGACCCTGTAGATGGCACACTGTCAAGTAGCACCAACATGAGGCATTGGACCAGGACACCACATTAATTAATGCCCCCCACTGCCTCTAGGAACAAGATGCAATTGTCATCCCTGTCATAACTTTCATCAGATGGAATCTGAAGCTCATCTTCTCTTCACCAGCTTCCCACACAAATCTGGCAAGACATTTGTGGTGGTGGAACTTTGAGGTCACATGCCCATAACCCACCTGCAAGAAATACCAGGAAAGTGATTATCTGACATGCCCAACTTTATAGTGGGAAGCAGTATCTGCTTCATAAAGGGGGGAATTCCCAGATGTTGAAAGAAGATGTTAGGTAGGCAAAAAATATAAACCACTACTTACAACACCAGTTGGCCTACTTGTCTTTAGTAACCGAATTTTAAATATCACTTGAGTATGGGACATATGAAATCTTTTTGAATAAAGATTCCCCAAGAAGGAGTATTTCTTTTTCCTGTCTGCTATGGCCCTCCAAAACTGTAAGCACAGAGATTAACACAAAATAGGTATTTCCAATTTTTCACAAAGGTGAGACCCAGCCCTTCGTATCTTTTGACTTAGTTCACGATTCCTTCACTCTTTCCCCTTCCATTTTACATCCAGTGATGTTTTTCCAGAGAAGGTGGTACATGAATGTATCCAGATTTTGGACTGTATTCTGAATACACCACACCTAAACCTTCAAGAGGACAAAACAGTTCAAAGAAGAAAAAATCTAAAACCTTACATCATGATGTGTAACTATTTATTAGGTATCAAAGAATATTTCAAACATTTAATGACAATATTTATGGTTCCTAAACATAAATCCTAGATGGTACTCTTCTTGACATTACTTCATCAGGTTCTCCTAATTACATGAGAGTAAACATTATGTCTTCCTAATATTTTCTTTTAACTTCAAATTCTCAATTATCATGTACTATATAGCAGTCAGTAAATACTCATTGACTGGATAAGGTTGTATCACTTGGGTTTCAAGAGGTTAACAGAAAGGAGCCATGACCATTCACTTTGGAAACAGACCTCTGTCTCTTCTTTTTGGATATTTGCCCAACTGGCTTTTTGAAATTTATCTAGCTATGACAAATTATATTAACAGAGTAAAGAATCCACTGAATATTTTCTGAATGACTTACATACAAGTTATTTATATCTGAAATCAAAAGGAGAATTGTATTTTAAGACCTTGCATTAATACTGTGTTTGATATAGTTTTAAAACAAAAGAAAGTCATGAATTCATTTTTGGTCAACATGGAATACAAGTGCATGTAATAAGTGTGATACTGTATCTGAATATTCCTCCTCAGTTCACCTTTCTTTTAAAGAGTACGTACAGGATTCTTTGAGGCCCAGGAGATAGGTGAGGAAGGCAGACAGAGAAAAAGCTAGACTGTGAAGGGTAC
>CM053571.1:80641756-80681313 GCA_028646485.1 Cryptoprocta ferox
TAGTGTTTAAAAAAAGAACTGTCAAGTGTGGTGTCTGGGTGGCTCAGTCAGTTAAGGGTGCAACTTCTGCTTAGGTCATGATCTCATGGTTCATGGAGAACCTGCATGGTTCAGAGTCTGGAGGCTGCTTCAGACTCTGTGTCTCCCTCTTTCTGCCCCTCCCCTCCCCTCTCAATAATAAAGAAACATTTTTTAAAAAATTTTTTAAAGAAAAAACTGTCAAGAGACTCTTTGTCTTGCTCTTCGATTCATTTGCTCTTCACTCTTCAATTTGGTGTTTGGCCACTGCAGACTTCACATAAACATGCTATCCTGAGCACTGGTCTTCGCATGCACTTGAGCTGCCATGTCTGGCACATCTCAGCTCTGTGTCATTGAAGAACTGGGCTTAAGGAAAGAGCCAGCTTCTCTAGTGTATTTATCAAACAGCCACAGCTCTTTTCCCACACCTTGGCCTTTGGCCAATACATTTACATGGTCTTAGTTCTGCCTGACTTCTGGTTGACTTAATTAACCAACTAACCAACTAATTAATTAATAAAATTAAAATAAAAATCAAACAAGAAAAAATATCAGAAAAATGATCTCAAATGCACATTCCTGCTCAGGAAATGTGCTTTATTCCCCCTTTATGATCATAATTATATACCTAGTCAGGAGATCTTCCTTAGAGTTGTAAGCCATTTTGCTGAGCAGAGGACACTGGTAGAGAAAAAGGAACTTTCCAACCCCATTATGTTTCAACAGCAACTGAGGTTTACCTTTGTTGTGGGAGGAGAGAAAGATGTGTCATCAGGGTGTTTGTGATTGAAGAATTGGGTTAGGTATAATAGCCATAAATTATACATACTGAATATGAGATTTTCTGTTACTCTAGACTAACTGAAGGTCTTGCCCATAACTGGCATAGCCACTGGTTCCAGAACCAAAACCTGTTTCATTTCATGCAAAGAGTTATCTTAAAGTTTTGTATCCCCTAATCTTTCAGACAACTGATCCTTGAACTGTTCACATCAGAAGCATCTATTACATGTTTGATGTATTCATTCAAACGTGTTTGAGTCACTATGCCAGGCCCTGAGTATTCAAACATGAAAAGGTGTGTCTCTATCCTCTGAAAGTTCACAATCTATCTAGTAAAAAGTGAAATGATGGAGAAGAAGACTGGCTTATGCCTTCCAAACAACCTCCAGAGTTGTCTCAGGAATCCCTTGATATTGTGATGCTCTTCTGTGACAGTCTTTTCTCAAACCTATTTTTACTACTTGCTTGGCTTTTTCAAGTCAAAGGTCATTCCTTTGAGGTTCCTATCTACAGCATACCCAAAAGCACTTTTGTTCTATGGTCAAAATTCATAAGAGCAAGAGCATTTTTCATAAAGTGCTAGAGATATCTAGTCTGAGGCTTTTCAAAATCCCAAGAGTGCAAGAATGCAAACCCTCCCTGGAAATATAAAAGAACTGTATCCAAAAAAAAAAAAATGAAAAAAAAGAACTGTGTATAACCAAAAGCCTTAATAAGAGCCAGAGCTATACAGTTGTCCATGTTGGTAAAAGAGAGATGGAATACTTACGCAAATAGAAGTGAGGTTGATTTTAAACTCTAAACTTTCTGGCTATATGACATTTAGGCAAATTGCTGAAGCTTCTGAAATTGAGTTTTCCGATGTTTAGGTGCACATAAAAACTGCCTTGCACTGTGACTGTAGGACTAGAAAAATATTTGTGGTATGCCTTGTACATAATGGATAATTTATAAATGGTAGCTATTACTGCATTATTCCTAGCTCAATTACTCCTGGAAATTAAATTATTAACAACAACTTGGATTATTAGATGCCAATAAAATACATTAAAAATCTGGCTTAATGAAAGCTTAGAATAAAATAGTTTTGTTTTCAAGAAAAATGGGTTTTCTTGCCATATATACTTTTAAAATGCACAATTATTAACCTAGTTAATCACTGCTGAAAGACTCCCAGTCATCCTGAGCCTGTCCTGGAAAAGGAATGAACAGTCTCTCAGTCCACATCCCTCTTCTGATACTGGCTTCCTTAGCCCCTTGCTTCCTCCGCCTTCCTTTTCCTCTCTCTCTTGCCACACATGTTTCCCTTGTAGCACTTCCGTCATGGAGATGAGTACATGCAAAGCATATGTGAGGAAATACTAAGTAGTCAAAGCTCCTTGGGAAGATGGAGAAACTATTTGCCAAGTTAAGGCTCCTTTACTATATATTTTCTGTTTTCCAAATTCTCCTTATATTATCCTTTGTTGGCAAAAACCATTAAAAATTCCTGGTTATGGACATGCTCTGCATGACAAGAATCTTAGTAACCAATGACCAATGAAAATACAATCTTTCTAGATTAAGGTCCTTGAGAGCCCATGAACTAGTTCTAATAATCCATGAATCTTAATAGCTTAAGATTAGTTTACTCATGATAAGCCTGGAAGGCTAAATAAAACATCAAATTTAATTATTTCTGGTGAGAAATGCATCAGCTGAGTGAGCCATCATCAGTTACCTCATGCTGGTCAGAATTTTTGATTCGTACTTACTACATGTATAAATCATTCAAAATAATGGGAAAACAAACCATTTAAACAAAGAAAATATGTCAAAATAAATTTGTAAGAGAAAAGGTAAAATAATAGTATTGGGAGAGTGCAAATTTTGGAAGACATTAGTCTATCTCATTTATCTAGTAGTGAGAATTTTATTAAGCCATAACACTTTCTCAGCAGTCCTCCCCATTGCTGACATCACACATTACCGAGTGTGGCCTGTGATATCATGGCTGAGCCCCTCTTTCTGTTCTTGGTGGCATCGAACAGCTTCTATGACTCTCAGTGGCTAAATCATCACCCACCATTGCTCAATAGGTGATCAATAAGAAGAACTAAAAGAATGAATGTGTTGTGTAAATTAAATGCACTTGTGTGTTTTCCAGAACTGCATAATTTATAATGAAAAATCAATTAGCAAAACTCATTCATTGTAATACATTCACAGAATACCTCAAGAGCTATAGTTAGAAATAAAAGTTATTGCCCTGAAGCATTCTAAAGCCTGTTAACAAACAAATACCCTATTGTAAAACAAACTAATTATCACAACAAACCTGTTTTAATTAATTTTATTTATTTATGTGGCTCTCTTAATTGCATTTTCCTTACAGGACTCATACCTTTTTAACACTTTATGGTAAGACAAAATATGTCTGTCTGCCAAATACAAATTCTTGCCAGACAATTACTAAGGAATATCTTCCCCTAAGATAAATACTGGAACCCTTTTCCTGATGATGAAATGGATTCTTGACTTGTTAAGCCAATCATTTGTCTCTCTCTGAAGGAAGAAATAATGAAGGAGACACAAAAACAGTCTTCTGTGTTTTAGTAACGCTGGATGGAGAATGGAGGAACCCTAGAAGAATGCAATCATTTCGTTAAAGAATATGTTACAGCCCGTGATAAGAAGACCAGTGCTCTAAGAAAATAGACTCAGAAAGAGTAGTTGGGTAGGATTCCTTAGACAGAAACTGAGAAAGAAGATGGCTCAAGAGGGAAGGAAAGCTCACAGAAATAAAATTCTGGCAACACAGTGTTAGATAATCCCGCTGAGGAAGAGAAAGAGAAGACATGGCAATCAAAAGTAGGTGAGCCACAGACAAGTGTCATGGAACTGAAAGGACAGTGTCAGGCAGGTTAAAAGCTGAGAATACAAAAAATCTTTCAAAAATGCTAACAATCAACAAAAAGAGCTTTTTAAAAGATGTAGGAACTAAAAGAGAGAAAGAGAGAGATACTCTGCTTGGGGCCACTAAAAGTGAAGAAAGTTCTCTGTTTATCTTCTGTCAAGGGAAATGTTAGTAAGCCCAGAAAAGCAAGAATAAATCTCAGACAGTGGAATTAAAAGACCAAGATTGGACAGAATCATGTTCAAAATGCCAGGCAGTTTTATTAGATGAGCTAAGTGCTTCTGACCAGGTGAATTCCATCTCAGAATTCTGAAAGAAATCACACAAGATGAAGTGGCTGAACCTCATTGGAATTTTCACTGAGGAAACTTAGAGAAAAGGAAAGGCACCAGAAGACAGAGATGAGCTAATATTGACTTAATATACTAAAAGATGAGGAATGGGGGGAGAGTGAGTTTCATTAATTGAACTCTTAAATTCTGTGTTGATTCTGGGCAAGGCAGGAATTGAGAAAATCAAACAGGATCAGTATGGAGCCAACACAGATTTATAATGAACAATGCAAGCCAGACCTAGCTCATTTTCTCTTTTGATAAATTTACTAGACCAGGAGACAAGAAAAATACTGTGGATATATATGTCTGCATTTCAGCAGGGCATTTGACAGGCTCTCTCATTTTACCTTTGCAGGGAATACTTTTCAAACTGGAGTCTGCAAACAACAGACTTACACAGGATATGCATAGGTATGCTGGGTGTAGGGTTCATACACAAGTAAATTTGGAAAACATGAGTTAAACAAAATATAAATTTTGAAGAGTAATATATATGGTAATGTGCACTGTGGCTTTCCAAGAAAAGAATGTAGTGTGCAACATCTCCCAAACTTTTTAAAATATGGCACTCAATTTTATTTAGGTATATCTATTAACATCTTCTTGAAACCAAATTTGAGAACTGCTTTATTGAGACAAGAAATATATACTGAATAAAATTCACATTTAGAAAGTATACTGATTATTAGATCAACCATACCCATAATCAAAACATTGATCCGAAGAGAGGTCTCCAGTTGGATGCTACAAGGCTCTATCCTTAATGCTACCCTTAACATCATCATTATTGATTTGTTTGAAAAACTGGACGGCACTTTTCAAAACAATGGATGCTCTAGAATAGGAAGAGATAGCCGATATGTCACCTTACAGAATCGAAATTTAAACGATTTCAATTGGATGCAACTGTGAGTTGATTCTAACAAGACAAAGTTGACTAATAAATACAAAATCCTAACAAATGGTACAGGGAAAAGGTACAAGTACAAAATGGTGGTAGGTTGAAGAAGGAGAAAATTAATAACTGTGTATATGGGGGAAAAAAACTTCAGATTTTGGCAAAAAGCTCATTTAAATCAACCGTGCAATATGGCTAGAAAACATCTTAATATGCTCTTAGACATCAACAGAATTCTAGAACCTGGGAAAATGGAAGCAGTTGGCTCTATCCCCTATGCTTTTGGCCCCATCATATCTGGGAATCATATTATGCTTCAAGGGCATACTTCAAAAACCCATTACCAAACTGGATGGGATCCAAAGGAGTTACCGGTAGAGCAAAGGAGCACAATATCAACACCAAGCATTAAGAAATGAGACAAATGCCCAAGCATCCATGGATAGATGAATGGATAAAGAAGATGTTATATATATATATATACACACATATATATATACACACACACATACATACAGTGGAGTATTATTTAACCATAAAAAAGACTGAAATCTTGCCATTTGCAACAACATGGATGGAGCTAGAGAGTAGAATGTTAAATGAAATAAGTCGGTCAGAGAAAAACAAATACTGTATGATTTCACTAAGATGTGGAATTTAAGAACAAAACAAATGAACAATGGGGAAAAAAGAGAGGCAGAGAGGCAAACCAGGGAACAGACTCTTAACTATAGAGAACAAACTGATGGTTACCAGAGGGGAGGTGGAAGGGGAGATGGGTGAAATAGGTGAAAGGGATTAAGAATACACTTATCATGATGAGAACCGAATAATGTAGGAATTATCGAATAATTATATTGTACACCTGAAACTAATAGAATGCTGTATGTTAACTATACTGGAACTAAAATTAAAACTTAAGAAAATGAAATAAAACAAAGAAATGAGGCAGAAGCTAAGGCTGCTTAGTCTACAGAAAGAGAGACTAAGGGCACAAAATATGGTCTCCAAAATATCTGGAGAACTGTCCTGTAGATGGAATGATAAGCGTCTATAAGACAGAACTGTGCTGAGCGAAGGCTCTAGGAAGTACAGTTTTGCCTGAACCTATTCTTATAATCAGAACAGTCTGAAAATAAGCCAAGTCTGACATTTGTGAATTCCCTGTCATTGATGTGTTCAGACAGAGGCTTGACAAATGGTTAATGGAAATACAGTAGAGGAAATTCATAGGAGAGAAAAATGGACTATATGGATTTAAGAATTTTTTTTAATACTAAAGATTTATACTTTGGGTTCAGGACACAGGTATGATGGTACTCACTTGCTTGTCTAGAGTTACTGGAGAGAATAAAGAAGTCAAAATCAAGACCTGAACCTGTGCACTAGGGCAAAACTAAAGGGCAGCATAGCTCCCAAAGTCTTAATCTCTTGATTTTAGTCTCAGGCTTGAGAGAACCCAGGTCACTTTAGAAACAAGATGGAACCTCAGCCTTTATGACAAGGTCACCAGATTTCAAACCTTGCCAAAGTAAGTTTGAGGATTTTTTTATTAAGTTTTTTATTTTAATTCCAGTATAGTTAACATACAGGAATAACATATAGTAATTCTAGTATAGTTCACATACATATTAGTTTCAGTATATATGTATATATTTATATACATATATTATTACTATTTAGTAATTTTTAAATATATTATTTAGTCATGAAAAAGAATGAAATCTTGCCATCTTGCCGACAACATGGATGGAGCTAGAGTATAAAGCTAAGCAAAAGGAGTCATATATATAGTGCAAATACTAGACTGTAGGGTAATTCCATTTTTAGTTTTTTGAGGAACCTCCACACTAATTTCCACATTGGCTACACCAGTTTGCCTTCTCAGCACTGCACAAGGGTTCCTTTTTCTCCACATCCTTGCCAGCACATGTTGTTTCTTATTTTTTTCTTATATTTTTTATCTTAACCATTCTGACAGGTGTGAGGTGATATTTTATTGTAATTTTGATTTGCATCTCCCTGATGATGAGTGATATTGAGCACCTTTTTGTGTGAGTTTGTGGATGTTGACCTGCCTCTAGATATCTATTCTCTCCACCAGAACTAGTCCAGCAACTGAAACAAAACTGAGTCTTGAGGGGATATAGGTTGCGGGAGGTAACAGATCCTTCTCACCATGAGAAGAAAGAGCAACAAATGAATGATAAATCCATTACTTTATGGATCATGGACCTACAATTCTCATCTATAAGGAATACTATTTCCAATGTTACAATTTCAGATTAAACAGTAGATACTTTCTATTTCAACTTTAGATGTAAGACTGGATTTCAGATAGAAAAAATGGTTGCCTATTTCAGGTAGAAAAATTAATTTGCATAGGAATATTTGAAAAAAATCATGGAATATCTAACTACAAAAGAGAATAGGTTGACTGAACTTGAGATGGCTACCTCATAGAAAATACAATAAAATTCTAAATAACTAAGAAAAGCGGGATTATCTAACACATAAAAATAAGAATAACGGTACTAGGAAAAGTAATAAATAATGACAATAATGATAGCAGACACTATGTGGCAAGCACTTTTCTATGCAGTATATATGTGAAATACCTTTATTCCCACCACAACCCTGAAGTAGCTACACTAAAACTGTTATTATGTCATTTTTAGAGAGAAAAAATGGAGGCGGGGAGAGGTAATCAAGGTAAATACAACTGAAGGATAATATACTTAAGCGGTAAACAAAAAAGGTACATATTCAAAATGGGTCACATATTTAGAAAAAGGAAAGAAGAGAATCCTAAACCCCATGAGGCTCAGAGTACAGGAAAGCAGACATCTCACATGCCAATAGTAGAGTATAAACTGATTAAGAGCATTTCTGGAAGGGAATTGGCAATGGATGTAAGAAGCCTTAAAACTATTCATTCTCTTTTTCAATCTAGTTATTCCACTTCTTGAATTTTTCCTAAAGAAAAATAAGTATGTGAACAAAAGTTTCTCCACAACATGATACACTGTGTCCTTGCTTGTAATGGGAAACAAATTGTTTCAGTAAATATGATAACAACACTAAAATGTAATGCAGTCTCTAAAAATGCCATAGTATATATATCTGTACATATATATATATATATAAAGATAGTTCTAATAATTTCTGAGTTAAGCAAGTAGCAAATTTTTCTGGAACACATGGGACTCCTGGGTGGCTCAGTTGATTAAGTCTCCGACTTCAGCTCAGGTCATGATCTCGCGGATCGTGGGTTCCAGCCCCACAGTGGGCTTGGTGCTGACAGTTCAGAGCCTGGAGCCTGCTTCAGATTCTGTGTCTCCCTCTTTCTCTACCCCTCCCCTGCTTGTGCGCTCTCTCTCTCTCTCTCTCTCTCTCTCTCTCTCTCAAAAACAAATAAACATTAAAAAAATTTTTTTAATTCTAGAAAATAAATCTGGAAATGTATATATCAAAATAAAAATGATAGTTTATCTGTATGGTGGGATTGTCAGTTAATGTTACTTCCTTCCTTTGGAGTTTTCTATATTTTTTGATATTGTGACAAAGAGCCTGTTACATGAGAAGTAGTTCAGAGTGTAACCAAGAGTGGGTTCTGGAGCCCACATACCAAAATTCAAATCCCATCTCACCTGTTACTCACTGAGTGATGTTGGGTAAGTTGCTTTATTTCCTCATCTGTAAAATGTGAATGAAAATGATACTCACTTCATAGTGTTGATATGAGAATTAAAGGAATTCATATTAATAAGGTAAAGTACTCAGCACAGTGCCTGAACCTTGGTAAACATCTATCAAAGGAATTAGTAAACATTATTATTGTTTATAACATTAAACAAATTCTCAACAACAACAAAAAAAACATATCACCAACTAAATGGTGTGTTCAGAATAGAAAGTCCTCAAAAAAATGAAAAGTCCTCAACTTTTAACCTATGTATTTATGAATTCTCATAGTTAAGAACTTAACCACACTCCACTTCAAACAAGAAAAATAGTCAATTTTGCCAGTGACCATTTCATTCTGAGAGCACCTGTTTGTTGTGTCTGTGTCTGGTTTTGAGATATTTTATAGTTATACAGCTATTATTAGACACATCATGTCCAGTTAAAAAGCATTAAGTTTAAAGTACAGTAATAAGAGGCATATGATGATGATAGAAATAAATAGAAAATATTTTTTAATGAAATTAGTGGGAAGATAATGAAATGTTACACATACAGGTGACATGAGTCACTGGACCTCAGAAATGTCTTTAGGAAAAGAAAAACAAATCATGTGACATTTGAAAAATGCCAGACCTATTTGATTCACAGTAATCAGCAACAGATGAGGAAAAGTGAATAAGGACAATAAACAACTGTGAGGATGTGGCCAGATGATGTGTATCAAAACTAGACATCTGGCAACCTAATGATAATTCATCGTAACTGGCTATTTGCTTGAGAACTTAAATGCTAAATATTATCAATATACTACTAATGGAACCTTTGTTATAAACGACGGATGAGTCCATTGGTTAAGGCCTTGTTTGAACCTGCCCAACTTCCTTATCAAGTCAAGAAGGGATGAGAATTATACCTGAAGCATTAAGGAGATTCCCCCATAGTAGTTATGTAGAGAATCAGGCTGGGGGCTCCTAATAGCCTCGAATCAGGCTGGGGGCTCCTAATAGCCTCAGTAGAGTTGCAATGTAGACAAAACCAATATTTTTGGGTAAGTTGCTTGATAAATTGCATGTTGGTTGAAAGAATAGCATGCTTCTTTCAACTCTCCAAAATTATATTTTGTGGGAATGCACATGGAAAAATGCAAGCTTAAGCCCTTCTTAGGAGTATTGCAGGGGAGAGAGGAAAATGAGTGATGGGCATGGAGGAGGGCACTTGTTGGGATGAGCACTGGGCGTTATATGGAAACCAATTTGACAATAAACTCTAATAAAAAATAAAAGAATAAATAAGGAGTATTGCTATGACTTTGTTATTAATTTTAAAGCTAATCCTACAACCTATATTATACTTTTTAAGTTTAAAGGAGTATTATACCATTATAGTGTATGTGCAAATGGATTTAGGAACAACTTATTAAGTAGAGAGACTTCTGTACTTAGGTTCAGTGAGGTGCCCAGAAAACTAGGAAGACAAAAAATTAACCAGCTGACGAATACATCATGCATAGATATGCAAAATCACCTGGAGGAAGCAGAATTGTTCCAGGCCAGCAAGACTCAATGGTAATGAAACTAATTATTTTAATACATCAAAACAAAGAACAAATTAGGTAAAAAGCAGTATTCAGCCTAGAAATAAGTCATTGCGGTAAAGGCTGGCAGAGTCCATCCAGGTACTGTCCAAGAAAGAGATGAGACTAATGGATTTTGAGTAATAATATTCTAACTTTGTTGATAAGGCTAAGTCTAATGGAAAGATGGATATATCCAATTATATCAGGCTGATTCCATTAAACATGAAATTCATCTAACTCTTCCCGTTTTATTTACTTGATCAACAAGCAACCCTCAAATTATGAGCTGGCTTCCTATGTAGATATTCCTACAGACATATGCAATGTTGACAAAGCCCATGGTAAACATGCTAATCCTTTTAACCATAAATTTCACGATGTACATTATTAAAATGTCTGATTACTATTTTGCTTTCTATCTAGCTTGATGACAAAGAAAATCCATATTAATTCTATGTTCATACATGTTAAGTCATTTCTCACTGCAGGTTTTTAAACTGGGCATTCTTATTTTATACATCAGTCTTCCTATGATGAGTCAGCCCTTAAGAGATGGATCAACTCTTCTTAGGGAGACATTGCAAGACTGAGGAACCAGACTTTGGGCATAACTAACTAAAGCTATCTTAGGCAATCCCCACTGACCTTCCTTGTAGTAATGCCCTGATACTGCTGTTAACATTATACACTTCTACAAAGAACGAATCAAGAATTCTCTCTGCACTCGATGGTGTTCATTTCAGGCTCCACTTAAAGAGTCATAAATTACATGACTCACGGTTTGTGGGATTGAGCACCATATGGGGCTCATGCTGATAGTGCAGAGCCTGCTTGGGATTCTCTCTCTCTCTCTCTCTCTCTCTCCCTCCCCTGCTCCCCCACGCATGTACTCACTCTCTATTTCTAAACAAACAAACAAACAAGCTTAAAAAAATAAAGAGTCGTAAATTGGAAAGGAAGCAGGGGAAAGCAACAAATATAGGAGACTTTGCTTAACTACATCTTTTTTTTAAAATATTTTTTAACGTTTATTTATTTTTGAGAGAGAGAGAGAGACAGAGCGTGAGTGGGGAGGGTCAGAGAGAGAGGGAGACACAAAATCAGAAGCAGGCTCCGAGCTGCCAGCACAGAGCCCGACGTGGGGCTCGAACCCACGAACTGTGAGATCATGACCTGAACTGAAGTCGGCCACTTAGCCGACTGAACCACCCAGGCGCCCCTTAACTACATCTTTTAATCCTGGAAAATACAAGACTGAGAACAGAGAAGTGGTCACAATCGTATGACTGCAGAAAAAAGCAATTCTAGTCATGGCTAAGGAGACTACAGATTCTAATTACCACATCTTTTAAACATGGTGCACTCTTTGACACTGGTTTGGGAACACTGAGGATCAGACTGAATTTACTGTAATCTCTGCCTAACATATAATAGTTCTGCTTGCTGTCCATGATTGTTATTGATCACACAGGAGCTACTGTGCCAAGTTATAAAATGCCATCACTTTGAATTCACGGCAGAAACTTTACAGTGTATGTCCCACAGATATTTGAATGATGTAATCTACATATAGATATCTTTCACCCTTTTCTCCACTTCCTTGAGACATCATTTTTAATATGTTAACTAACAGGAACTGACCCTCTCATTAAGTCAGATTTTTTTTTTCACTACAAGAATGCAAGTAACCAACAAATGTTCCTCAAGAGGTTCACAGAAAGGAAGTAGTTAAATGATAAAAACGTGAAATGTTATGCAGCAAGCTGTGTACAATTAACTAGAATTCAAATATACACCTTGTTCCAATCCAAGCCATTTATCAGATAAAAATAGTCTGCTACAAGAATGTCATGATTAATGAGGTGAGACTCCAGCTAATTACTGTTTCCTCCAGAAGTAATTAGGTTGGCATTGCTAATCAAGATGAATGAACACTCTGACCCGCTTTTTTAAATGTAAAACTATGAGCCGCTACTGCAATAACATCATTTAGTTCAGGCAATGTAGTCTTTATTAGGCTTGTAGTTTGATTAAATTCTTTTGTTACACCAGGCTTTCCACACATGAACAGATGAATGCTGTGATGTTCAAAGAGTTTTTCACCCTTAATTAAAGACTGAAAAGGCTTGTTCAATTCACAGGGCAATACATAGGACAGCTCTAAATTGATAGCTTTTAAGTAGAGAATAACGGAAGGAGTCTTAGGGCTTGTCCAGCTGTGAGAGGTTGCCTCCTCCTACTGTAATTCACTTATTACGGTTGAGAAATGAATGTGAAATACTTTTATTATATTTTATTAAACAGCTTTTCATTTCATCACAGCCTCTTTTAAGGGACACAATGCATATATCTGTACTTATTTTTTAACGCAATTAATGTAACGAGGGAGGAGTGGAGTTAATTCAATACCATCAATAGAAGAAACTGCAGTGTGCAATGCAGGTCTGTAAAAGCAAGCAACTCTGTACTGCTGATTCCTGCAGTTTATATTCGAGTGACTAACATTTCATACTAATGGTTATGATGAAGCAAAAATTGTTTTCTCAAGAAGTGATTGTATTTCATATTCTTCCAAACAAAGGGATGAAGTCCCTGATTAGTGGCTGAATTTATGTCAAATAAACGATGATCATTTATTAATCTTTTACCCAAAACGTCAATATCTTCACCCTCAAATTAGTTCGCTAGAGGCTTGTCTCATATCTTGGTGATCTCATCACTTCCACACACCTAACAGGTTTCCTTCCTCTGCCTCGGCTTTCTTTACTTCTTCACAAATTCTGTTTTCTGATTCCTAATGTTTTTCTATAGTTATTCCAAAAGGGTAGGATTATCCTCTCCACTATTCCTCTGCCAGTTGGTTTATATTTCCACTTGCCAGGTTGGGAAATCCTATTTTTGTATCTTCTACTTAATTATATTCCAAGTCTAGAATGTGCTGTCTCCTCTTTGATTGACATGTTTGGACCTCCTGCTGCTTTGTTTTTCTCTGCAATTTTGTATACAGGAGGATAAAATAATCTTAAATTTTGACACCTTGTCTAGGTCTAGGAGTCAGTTTCTTTTTTGGGGTTTTTCCTTGTTGTAGAATTTCATAAATGGCTTTTAGTATTAGTGATTTCCATTTTTAAAACATCCTGTCTTCATTTAGAAAGATGTGAATACCGCTGACCCGCAGGTCCTACAGTGTCTGTTCTCCTGAACTCCTTTTAACAAGCGGCAGAAGCCAGCCATTCTAAGCCCCATGCCTGACAGAGACACAGAGATGGAAAGTGGGCCACGGTGGTGCACAAAGCCTCATTGTGCAAACAGAAAGACTAGACACCCCTGCCTGCAGCACCAGGATAGGTAAATGTGTCAGGACATGCCCCGTTGCTCTAGGGTAATTGTCAGGGTGTCATTATACACGACACTTCATTCTCTTTCCTAATTTTCCAGTTGGGTTTTGAATTTGTCATAGTTCCGTGTCATTTACTTTACTCCATCATTATTCTACACCAGGCTGCCTTTCTTAAATGTGGCTCCCCTCACGTCTACGGGTAGCGTTAGATTTCGTCCTAGGATGTTATATTAAATAGCTCCCAAGCTTTTTTAGACTTGTCTCTCGGGTTCTCTCTTTTCCTTAGTGCCTGTCTGTTTAGCACAAGGATAGCTCCTGTTCTGCCTGATAAACCCAAGCTGGTATCTTGTGCTTTCTGCCATGTGTTATTTAATTAAAACATGTAGTTCTTTCTTGGTCTTCTAAATAGTTCTGGCACCATAATAGTTGCTGAGGCTCAGGGCAGCAATAGAATTTAACATAGAGCTCTTGACCTTGATCTAGCCTTTCATGGTTTCAAAATTTTTTTTGTTTTATTATGTATTTTTGACTCCCTGGTGAGAATAAAGAATAAGCTCTTTGAGTTCAGGTACAGTGCCAGGGACTTCCAACATATATTCCTAAGGCTACAACACATACAAGAAATTCTTATTGGACTGAATTATACTTTATTAAAAAATAAAAACACAGAAGAAATTTTCTATGAGAAGATAGTGTCTTTAAGCTAGACACTACCACTAATCTATTGGTTGAAGTTTATACAGTAAAAATGAAGTTAAACATGTAGCAGAATATCCATCAATAAAGTAACTCACAATACTACCCCCTTCTTTTATTCTTTTCAAATATCATCATAATTAATTGAATTCACTATATTTAATTGAATTAAGTTATTGAATTACTGATTGATTATTCCCAAATCTCCACTTCACCGGTTTGTTTTGAAGATACTACGTGGAAAGTAAAAGTTAACCTAATCCTTCTAAGGCTTCCTGTTCTTTCCTGCACCACCCCCCTCACTCCCACCTCCCGCAAATTAGAATTTCCGTATTTCAAACACAAGAGTGTAAATTTTATGATTCAATTGCCTAATTTTAAGGCAGAATCTTCTTTAAATACACTTATACCAGATTCATAAAAAGTATATAAACATTCACTAGATCATAGCAACTGAACCTGAGTCATGACCCCTAGGAGTAATCAGGAAAAAAATTCTGTTAAGGCAGCAGTGGTAAGTTTAGAAAGTCTGAATCTTTTTTCTCAAATTATTATTTTAGGGCTGGACTAAGGATGGACAAACAGTGGTTTCTTGAGTAAAACAGGAGGGTAAGGAAGCCAGAGTTTGTACAACACCAATGTACTGGGGCCAAGACACAAACCCAGCCAACAGCAGGGGCTCCAGCAGTCAAGCAAGGCAAGTGTCCAGAAAGACTGGCAAATTCTATCTTGATTTAGCCAACTGTCAGCACTAGGGTTGCAACAGATGGTACAAGATCCCAACACTGTGAATGGGATCCAGAGGACCATTGATATTTGGAAGTTTTAAGATCAACTATTTCTAGTCTAAGGCCCTCTATCCATCTAAAGTACAGGGAGTGGGAAGGAGGAAAGAGAACCAAGAATAGCAAGAACAGCAAGGGTTTTATCATATTGTGGAGATTCACAAGCAAGGCCCCAGAACCTTGGGAAGAGACTGTAAGACAAGATCAAAGAAACCAAAGCCTTAGCCCAGTCTGGGGAACTGGAGGACACAAGAGAAGACAGGCTATGACTTGCAGGAGCAACCAGAGGACAACTGGCCTGCAGTGTCATAATCATTCATTCAACAATCATTTAATAAATGCCCACAATATATACCATAAGTGTGAGATTTCCTACCATCCCAGAGTTAACAAATGAGTGGAAAAAATCACTGAAAGTTACTAGCAATAATAAAGTATGAAAATGCTGTAAGAAATTAGCTGGGAAAGACCACTCCCCCTCCCCCATGGCAGAAGAACTTCTGTTTAAGCTTAAGCTAGATCCAAGTCTGATGCTTTGCAAAGAAGAACCTGGGAGAAATTCAGGAGACCCATGTTCAACCACACCTACTACATCCATGAAAAAGAGTATGATAGAGGAAGTTAGGAAAATACACATTACTTATTAATATCTAGGGACTTGATCCTAAATTATGTGGAAACCTTGACCCATACGAGCAGAGAATAACACTTCCCTCTTGGATGATAAGCAGCTAAACAATTTAGACTCTCATTACCAAAGCATGTCCCATGGATCACTAGTTTCATAGAATGAATAATCCGTGTCCAAAGGATTATATGGTCATTATTATTTTAATTTATATATTATTAAAATATATAATTTATTTAAATTTTAAAATTATTTAAAATTATTTATATTTATATATTATTTAAATATATAAATACATAAGGTCATATTAAATATACATAGATTTAAGGCACCAAAAAGATTTACAATTAAGAAATGTGCTTAGGGCACCTGGTGGCTCAGTTGGTTGAGCACCCAACTTTGGCTCAGGTCGTGATCTCATGGCTTGTGGATTTGAGCCCCACATCAGGCTCTGTGCTGACAGCTTGGAGCCTGGAGCTTGCTTCGGATTCTGTGTTTCCCTCTCTCTCTACCCCTCCCCTGCTCATGCTCTGTCTCTCTCAAAAATAAACATTAAATTAAAAAAAAAAGAAATGTGCTTGAATTTTATAACCATGGTAACTCAGAAACTTATTTAACCATGGAACTTACTTTTATGAATTAACTATTAATATTTCTTGGAATTAGTGCTCCATACATAATACTTGAAGAAATAATGTTCTAAACTAGGCATCATCAAATTTTTTCTGTAAAGGGCCAAAGAGTAAATAATTTAGGCTTTTGCACTTATACAATCTTTGTTACAACTAATCAAATCTACCATTGTGGTACAAAGGCAGTCATGGACAATATGTAAATGAATGCTCATGGCTGGTTTTTAATAAAACTTTAGCTACAAAAACAGACATTAGGTTGAATTTGACTCACAGGCCATAGTTTGCTGACCCCTGTTCTAGACAATGACTCATTACCATAGGCCCCACACCAAAGTTTACCCTTAGCTATCCAGTGGCTACTACGACAGCAAGAGAAGAGTGATAGCCAACGTAAGTAGAGGCAATCTTAGGCCTATATTACCTAAAGGGAAGACTACAAGAAGAAGAACTCAATGAGTAGAAAAAGGAGACAGCCGAAGAGATTACACCAAGTAGAAACAAAATAATATATTTGCTGGATGCACAATAGCACCGTCATTTAGTACTGGATTAAACATGTCCTCGGTCAGATCCCTTATTAGATTTTCCTGAGTAGAGTGAATGGGCAACACTTGAAGTCCTTCAGAGCCAATGTGTAGAAATCCTTGAAGTGGAACTGAAAACAAAGACTGGGGGTAAAAGCAGAGGCTGGAAATTATCGTAGATGCCTTTTGTCACTATTTCTGCTCCCTGTCTTCAAGTAGCCAATAGTCAAGTTCTGCCCTAACTATGGGGTGATAAGTCAGCTTCCTACCTTTAGAAAGGTCTACAAATCCCTCCCACTGTCCAAAATTTTACCTTAGAGATGTAAGTGAGCCACATTGTCTATGCATTAAAGCCAAACAGATCCAGGGAAAATGAATGTTACTTAAAACAAATACAGCATTCTCCCCTTAGTCATTGAAAAACAAATTCAAATTATTAGCAAGATAGTTGTAAGGTCAAGGAGAAGATGCAAATGAAACAAATCCCCATGTGGTAGAGCACAGCTTATGACCAGCTCTAAGTACTGACGTTCACTATGGATTGTTCACCTCATTAGGACCTCTCTATCCTCTCCTACATCCCCCATCCAAACCATTCCTTACCTTTTTATTCTTCAGTGGTTAATACAGAATTCTGGAGATACTAACCTCCGAAACACATTTACTGAGAGGTTTCAAGAAGGAAGAAAGGTAGGGAATAAGAGTGTTTGAGGAAGGCTTAGTAAAGAGAAAAAAAGCTTTTGAAAGGACTTCCGCACTCAGAGCTCAGGTTCTACAACTTGTTGGGTTGAGTTTAATATTGATTGACACTTTATCCCTCAGAAGGCTTTTCATTGTTCACAGGTCAAGAGTGGCAATAAAGGAAACGCCTCTCTAGGCTTAATTCTCATGAACATAGAAGTAATAATAGGAATCTTATAGGAAAGTGATTATATCTGGTAAGAAACCAGAAAAGACAAGGAATGGATGCTAGAACAGTCAGATATATACTGTCCATGGCCTCTAGTCAAAGGGCCACCAGGGCCACAATTGCAGTTAAATTCAGGTTTATTACATGTTGCAATGGAAGAGAACACACACCATGGAAAAGCATGGGGTATCTCATTATGAAGCTGTTAGATGCCCTAAGATTTGGGCTTTTCCTGGGTTTTTATGGGAGGATTTACCCTGGAAGTGTGGCTTTGCTCTGGATTAGATGCTGTCAGGAAGCAGAGGTAATTCTTGTGACTGAGTATTTTAATAATTCTAATCTAAAGGTGAAAAGAACAGAGTGAGTCTAAAGTTGTGATTGGCCAAAAAGCAGTGTTTTCACTTATAAGAGATGTTTGGTCATTTTTGTGGTTTGGACAATGCTCATGTTTTATACACAATTATGAAGTGGTCTTGTTTTGTCTTGATCCATCACAGTCGCAGAGTGACCTTCTCTGATGTTAATGTTTTATAAATTGCTATGTTCAACAAGAGAACAGTGTGACCTAACTGTGAGTCCCAGGCCCATTCATAGAATCACCCCATCCTAGCTGAGAGTGCCAGGTCAGTTCCTCACTGTCAGGAGCTACTTTTTTCAGTACACTTTTTCAGTAACTGCATTCTTGAGAAAAGCAGATTTGAGAAATTTCAGGGGAAAGATATATGTGATTAAATAGGCATGAAAGCTAAAAAAAAAGATTTAAAAGAAATGAAAATTTAGGTTAGATGACACAATGTCAAGTAACTCCCATTGAAGAAGAAAAGGAGTGTCTCAAAGGAATTCCAAGTGGTAGTAGCACCAGAGACACTTCAGTGCTCCAGGTGCTACTATGGGCTTATACAAAAGAAAGGAGAAACACAAAACTAATATTGGCTGGGAAAGGAGAGCATGAACCTATGAGGACAAACAGAATAGCCTGATACCCTGTGTAGCTACTTACTTCCTCTTACTGCAGAGGTTTGTAGATGGGGAGGAATGCTGGACTAAATGACCTCTATGTCAGAGAACCAGCAAGGAACAGATGGTATGTTCAACTGGAGTAGTGAGATAAGATTAAGATAAGATTAAGAAAGAAACTTTTACCATCATTTAGGAAAGGAATAGGAATGGAGTTAGTAACGGCAGCAAGCTGTCATTAACTCCAGGTCTGATGTGGCATGGAGAGGAATGACCACTGGCCCCAGTGGAGAGACAGTATGGAGAAGATTTTCTGACAGCAATGTGGCCTTTGCCTAAGGAATAAGCCATCCCACAGCGACCCAAAAGTGAGGAATTCTGGACAGTAAGCACCTTAAACTCACTTTTGGTCTTCCCTCCCATATCCTGCTGCTGACTCGAATTGTCCAAATCCAACTGGAAGCCAAAAGGCAAGAAAATCTGTTCATGTAGCCCATGACCATAAGGTCAACCTCCTGGGGCACAGAGAAGGATGGCGTATGGATCTGGAGGGAAACATGGAAAAGAAGTCACCTTCAACTCTTCAAAATTCCACCACACCATGGTATTATTTAGTACCTTTCATTCCCAATCTGACAAAGCAAATCAGGCCATCCATAAAAATGAAGCTGCAACAATTACAACCTAATTTCCCCTTTCAACAAGGACATACCTTATTTGTTTTGTTTTGTTTTTTTCACTCCCTTGTCTAGCCCTCCATGAGAGATCTACTCTCCATTCTCCCTGGTCTATTTGCACAACCATTTTCACCCTAGTTGCACTCTGTTAAAGGACCCTTTGGGCTGGTCCCTAGACACATCTCCTTTCAATGCAGTCCCAGCTTCCTGGCCCTTTTCAGACAACCTATGCATGCTCTTCCCAGGTGATCAGGTTCTCAAGGCTAAAGGAAATAATTATCTCTTTGTATGTTTAACTTTAGGGGCAGGGAGAAGGGGCTGTGGGAATAAGGGGATGTATTCAGGGCCAAAATTATTAAGGAATTCTCCTCACAAGAAAATTCCACAACTACTTTATTCAGTTAGTCTTGAAATATCAAGGGCTTTATACTACTTATTACAAGTTTACATGTGCACATTTATGATTAATCACTACATTCTAATTTAGGGGATAATTAAATTCAAAAAAATTCCTTTACTCCATTATTTTGGTTAAAACTTTCAAGCCAGAAATAGAAGTTGACTGTAATCTCCATCAGGGCAGAGACTATTTCTTATTTTTCTCGCTAATATCTTTAAAGTGTACAGTTTGGCATATTCTTGGTTATTAAAATTACATTTGTTTAATAAGTAATTAAAAGATGACATCTACTGCATTTCCAAAAGGAAAAAAGAGGTGGCATCCCAATTTTGAGTTTTATATATTTTTTTCTCTTTAAAAACAATCCAGGTACAGAAATGAGCAAATCATTCCTGTCAGCCTATAGCTCATATTCCTAATCAATCCATTTAAAGTCCTGCTAAATTTTTTCCCATTTTCCCCTTCATTTCTTTGTTCTCTCCACATTCCCCTCTTCACAATAAAAGGAGGCTTAATGTATTTTGACTAAACTTTTATCTTATTTTATTTTATAGAAAGAGAAAGAGAGAGAAAGAGCAGGCGGGTGAGAGGTGCAGAGAAAGGGAGAATCTTAAGCAGGATCTATACTCAGCACAGAACCCAATGTGGAGCTCAATCCCACGACCCTGGGATCACGACCTGAGCTAAAATCAATAGCTGGATGTTCAACTGACTGAGCCACTCAGGTGACCCATAAACTTTTTATTTTGAGGTAACTGTAGGCTCATATGCAAGTAGTAAGACATAACATACAGAGATCTCTTTACTCATTTCCAACATCTTGCAAAACTATAGTATAATATCACAACCAGGCTATTGACATTGATACAGTCAAAATATAGAACATTTCCATTATCACGAGAATCCCTCCTGTTGCCCTCTGATAATCACCCCCACTTCCTTCCTACCCACACCTCCTCCTTAAGCCCTGGCAACCACTAATTTGTTCTCTATTTCCATAATTTTGTCATTTCAAGCATGTTATATAAATGGAATCATACAGTATGTAATCCTTTGGATATTGGCTGTTTCCATTTAACATAACTCTGAAGATTCATTGGGTTTGTTGCCCGTAATGATAGTTTGTCCCTCTTCACTACTGAATAATATCCCATGGTATAAATGTACCACAGTTTAACCATACACCTGATGGAGGACATGTTGGTTATTTCAGTTTCTGACTACTACAAATAAGGCTGGTATGGACATTCACAAAGAGATTTTTTGTGTGAATGCAAGTCACATGGTCTAACTCAAAGCTGAGTAAGAAGTCTACCCTGTCTACCTTGAGCCTGGCAAGGGGGTGGATATATTACATTGTTATAGAATAATGAATTTTTAAGGACTAATAATTCAATCTACCACAGATAAATTACCTCCAGCTCTCGTCTATCAAAAATAATGGAGGAAAATCTTTCTTTTTTTTAAGATTTTTTATTTTTAAGTAATCTCTACCCCCAACATGGGGCTCAGACCAACGACCCTGAGATCAAGAATCCCACATTCCACCTACTGAGACAGCCAAGTGCCCCAGCAAAACCTTTCTTGAATGTGTTCCTTTATAAATCTTTGTAGAGTTCTCAAAGGATATGCACCCAAGGGTGGAAGATTAGTTCGTAAGGCATATGCATGTTTCTCCAAACATAGCAGGATTGCTGTCCACAATGATAGTGCCTACTAACACCACTATAAACAATACAAGGGAGTTCCTATTTCTTCACATTCTCGCTAATACTCAATATTTACCTTCCCCTTAAACTTTTATTTTCTGATATGTGTAAAATGGTATATTTCATTGGTTTTTTTCTTGGCATATCTTAGATTATAGATAAGTTCATAAACCTTATACCATTTAGACTCTATAGTCTGTAAATTGTCCATTCTTATTTGTTGTTCATATTTTTTCTCAGTTTTCTATTTTTATTATTATTATTTTCAGTTCTTTCTACATTTGTATGTTAAACCTTTGTCAGTTTAAAATGTTGGAAAGATGCTTCTTTTTCCATTCCATTATCTGTCTGCTAATACTGTCTGCAATGTCTTATTGAACAGGAATCCGTAATTTTGATGTAGTCGAATTCATTAAATTTTTATTTGAATTGATCTGGAATCCACTTTTATAACTGGTGTATGATAAGGAGTTAGCAATATTTCTCTCCGTTTTAGAGAGCTTTTTTACAGCATTTTGTACCAAATAGTTCATATTTTCCTCCATTAATTTGGGATGCTACATTTACTATATGTTGAGTTCCTATACTTAAATAAATCTATTTCTGAGCTCTTTATACTCCGTTGGTCAATTTGCTTATTAATGAGTGAGACCAAACTATTTTATTTCTGATATCTATGTGGTATGACTTAATATCTTGTAGGACAAGAAAAGCCTCATTTTGTTCTTTTTCAGATTTGATGTCACTGTTTGTTAACTATACTATACATTTTGGAATGTGCTTGGCAAGTTCCTCAAAAACCCAGGTGGAATTCAGTGTTAAGTATATAGAGAACTATTTAGACAAGTCCTCTTGTCTATCAATATGGAATATTATTCCATTTATTTTAATCTTTTATGTATTTTATTTAATAGGATTATAAAATTTTCTATTCTAAGCTGTTATGCATTCCTTGATAGTTTGATTCATAGATGTAGAATATTCTTTATTCTCCTGTGTATGTTATCTTACATTTTATTACATTTTTAGTTGGTTATTGATGATTTGAAGAACACTACAGATTTTTGTTATATCTTTTATCTAGCAAATTTGCTAAACTCTTATTAGCGTTATTTCTAATAGCTTTTTATTGGTCCTGTTGGGTTTTCTATGAAAATCATCATATCATTTACAAATAATAACAATTTCCTTTCAAACAAATATTATATCTTACATATTATTCTTGTCTTATAACATTAAACATGACTTCCAAAATCATGTTATACTGTTGTAGTGATAGTGGTTGTCTTGTCTTACTCTTAACCTTAATGGACATGTAGCTGAATTTTCTCCAGAATATATATTTTCTAAAAATTTTCAATACATATACTTTATCAAAAGAAATTCCTTCTATTACTGATTTTAAAAGATTTTTTTAAATTCTATGTCAACATTGAACTTAGTCAAGTGCTTTTTCTGCATTGATTGAGATAACAAAAATATTTTCTTCTTTTGTTCCGTATATATGGTAAATTATACTAATTGTTTCTCTGATATTAAACTATTATGGCATTCCTTGGATAATATATTATAATATAGTTTTAATGCATTGTTGGATTCAACTAGCTAATATGTTACTTAGGATTTTTATATCTATATTCATACACTAAATGCTGTGTGTATGTGGAGAGAGTAGATAGATACAGATAAATATTACCACATCATGCAGTTTTGAAATAATGTTTTTATAGTTGTATAAAATAAGTTAGGTAGCTCTAAATTGTTTTCTATCATGGAACAATAAGATGGGGACTATCAGAACCTTAACATTTTGGTAAAACTTATCTGAAAAATTGAGTGAGAACATTTTGGGAAAGAGGATATATGATTTCTATTTCCATTTTCTATAATTATTAGCTATTTTTCTTTTTTCTGCTCTATTTCTATCATTTATGGTTTTTTACTTTGTTATCAAACTTATTATCATATGGTTCATATTTTTTTAGCTTCATGTCTATAGTCATGTCTTCATTTTTATTTTTTATTTTCTTTATGCCTCTCTTTTACCATATTAATTTTTTCATAGAAACAGTTTGGGGTTTGTTAATCTCTATTTTTATCATCTATTTATTTCTGCCTTTATGCTTTTTATTTTCTTTTCTCTTAGAAAGGTCTCCTTTAGGGGCGCCTGGGTGGCTCAGTCAGTTGAGCGTCCAACTTCAGCTCAGGTCATGATCTCATCTTTTGTGGGTTCGAGCCCCTCATCGGGCTCTGTGCTGACAGCTCAGAGCCTGAAGCCTGTTTCAGACTGTGTCTTCCTCTCTCTCTGCTCACCCCTAGCTCATGCTTTGTCTCACTCTGTCTCAAAAATAAATAAATGTTAAAAAATTTTAAAAAAAGTGCTCCTTTAACAGTATTTTTCAAACTTTTTAATCTGAGTGTTTAGCTCATTTTTTTTGTTTTTGTTGTTTTTTGTTTTAATGTTTATTTATTTTTGAGAAAGAAGGAAAGAGTGTGAGTGGGGGAGGGACAGAGAACGAGGGAGACACAAAATCCCAAGCAGGCTTCAGGCTCTGAGCTTCAGCACAAAGCCCAACGCAGGGCTCGAACTCATGAACCACGAGATCATGCTGAGCTAAAGTCTGACACTCAACCAACTGAGCCTCCCAGGTGCCTCTAGCTCATTTGTTTTTAATAAAACCTCCTTCACAGTACTATTTTAACTGCATTATACATATTTAATTATGTAAATTTCATTATTCATCATTTCTAATTATTTTTTCTATTTTATTAATATTTTATATTTACTATAAGGGTGTTTGCAGTAATACTGGTTTCCATATTAATGACATTTGGAAGTTATTTTTATTATTTTATTTTTTAATTTGATTCCAGTATAGTTAACATACAGTGTTATATTGGTTTCAAATGTACAATATAGTGATTCAACAATTCTATACATTACCCACTGCTCATCATGGTAAGTATACTCTTAATTGTCCTCACCTATTTCACCCATCACCCATATATCAATCAAAGCATCCTCCTGGATTTATTTCTCTCCTTCTTGGAGCATTTCTTCCAAGATGACTTTAAAATATGGTCTTTATGTGTCAAAACTTCTAAAGCCACGTCATGACTAAAACTATCTTTATCCTGATCGTGCATTTAAAGGATAGTTTAGCTAAATATAACATTATAGTTTGAAAAGATTTTGGAATTAGATCTGAGCTTAAATCCTTATTCTCCTACTATCTGTGTTACCTTGAGCAAATTGCTTAACAGCTGTGAGCCTCAATTTCCTCATCCGTAATGAAAGGATGTTAACCTCCAACATGCAGCATTACCAGGGCAATGATGATACATGCAAGTTACTGAAATGTTATATTAACCAAGGACTTAATAAGTGATATTTGCTTTTTATAAGTACTACAGTTTGAGGTCCTTTTCCTTTAACATGTTGATACTATTGTTTCATTGTCTTCTTGCCTCCCATGTTGCTATTGAGAAGTCTACCTTCAATGTGATATTTTTAATTTTCTGAATCTTTATATTAAATTTCTCTTTGAATTTGATATTCTTAAATATCACACCTCTAGGTGTGAGGTTTTCCTTCTTTAATCCCCATGATGATAATGAAACTCTGCCTCTTTTTTTTTTAAGTTTATTTATTTGAGAAAAACAGAGACGGCTCAAGTGGGGAAAGGACAGAGAGAATCCCAAGCAAGCTCTTCACTGCCAGCACAGTCTGTTGTGGGGCTCAAAACTCATGAAACTGAGATCATGACCTGAGCTGAAACCAAGAGCCGGAAGCTTAACTGACTGAACCACCTAGGCACCCCAACCTCCACCACTTAAAGTGAAAGAAAGGTCAAAGAATTTGTAGGCATCTTTTAAAATGACCACTGAGGGGCACCTAGGTGGCTCAGTAGATTGAGTGCCAAACACTTGATTTTGGCTTAGATCATGATCTCACAGGTGTGGGATCAAGCCCTGCATCAGGCTCTGCCCAGGGCATGGAGCCTGCCTAAGATTCTCTCTCTTCTACCCCTCCCCAACTCATGCTCATTCTCTCTCACTCTCTCTGGCTCTCAAAATACATACATACATACATACATACATACATAAAATGAAGGGATGAAGGAAGGAAGGAAGGGAGGAAGGAGGGATCTCCCTCGGTCAACATAAGGTTTAGCAAATCAAATGTCATATCAAACTTCGGAACTTTCTTTGTAAATTATTTTTTTTATTATTGAAGTATAATTGACACACAATGTCATATTAGTCTCAGGTCTACAACATATTGATTCAACTATCCTACACTCACTCAATGTTAACCATAATAAGTGTAGTCACTATCCATCACCAAACAACATTATTACCATATTACTGACTATATTGCCTATGCTCTACTTTTCATCTCTGTGACTTATTTATTTCATAACTACAAGTTGGTACCTCTTAATATCCTTCACCTATCTTGCCCATCCATCCCCATACCTCCCCTCTAGCAACCACCTGTTTGTTGTCTGTATGTAAGAGTGTTTCTTGTTTATTTGTTGTCTTTGTAAGTTAACAAAAAGTTTCAAGGACATAAAAGCAATATGTCATGATGTAGCAAATAAATACTATTCAATCATTTCTCTAAGCCTTTATAATATTGAAAAATGCTGATTAAAGTTATAAAATCTCTAAGATGTTAGAACTGTACAGGAAAATTATCCAAAACTTGGAAACAAGGCAAAAAATGTCAGAATTACTTTTCAATGTCATACTAAGACATTGTCCAAAGGTCTGCCCAAAATGTCTTTAATTTTCCAGGAGATTATGTCTTTCACTCATTATTTACTGTTCACTATAGTCCATGCCCTATGAAGATACATATTAATTTGTGGATTTCTGTCTAAGTAATGAATTCTCTCCAATAAAAAAAATAATCCTAATGCTTATAGTTGTTTTCTATATATAGAAATATATGTATTTCTCCATAAGACGCTTCTCTGTAAGCGTCTGACTTTGGCTCAGGTCATGATCTCATGGTTCGTGGGCTCAAGCCCCGTGTCCAGCTCTGTGCTGACAGCTCAGAGCCTGGAACCCACCTCAGATTCTGTGTCTCCCTCTCTCTCTGCTCCTCCCCCACTCATGCTCTGTTTCTGTCTCAATAATAAATAAACATTAAAAAAAAATTTTAAGACATAACTTGTTCTCTTATTTAGCATGCTTATTTCACCATGCCTTTCATAAAATAACTATATAAATCTTCGTTCCTTGAATTCTTCTTCAAATTAACCAACTTTACATTCCACCTGGACCCCTCATTAATGAATTAAGTAAATTTTTGACACATTCTTACTTTATCGTTGTACGAGAGTCATGTTTTTAACTTTTTGATGAGTATATTCAATAATTTGTGAGGTTTTCTCTACTGAGATAGACTCGTCTGCTGGAGTCTATTCTAATGTATTATCCAAGAAGTGTGACTTACGCATTCTTCCCTGCCAGAAGCATCAGCATCTCTTTTTGAATCCTGGAGTAAATCCTAAAGACAATATAACTTTTCCTCATTGAGTCTCTGGTTTTTTATTCTTCTAATTTTATGTCTTTATTTTTGTTTCTTGCTGTTATTCTTTCTGCATTTGGTCCAATTCGTGATTTGGGTCATGTCTTGTTCTACCATGCAGCCCAAGGATTATCAAATAATGAACCATTAGGTCAATCTCAACTAGGTAACTAGAGATCATTTCATATATACACGAGTTTGATAACTTATTCCCCATTGGTATAGACAGCAACTGGAAACTGATTTTATGGTATGACTACTTCATGATCTCTGTCTATATAATGGGACTTACTTTTTATCAAGTGAGTGACGACAGAAAATCTAGTTTGTTTGACTTTTTTGATTGTTGTTTTGTCTACTTTTGAGCTCAACCCAATTAGGAAAAAACTGAAAAGGAGAAAATCTCTTTAAGATCTAGAGTGGTGAGAGTTTTTGTTTCTGTTTACTGTAGACCTATGTCTGTGGTTATAGAGCTGAAGCTGTAAGCTCTCTATGCTTGTCTGTATCAAAAACTGAGAAAAGTATTTTTCCTTCATGTGTGAGCATGAAATATTTTCTTACCTCTGGCAGATATTAATACATTAAACTATAAAACCTCTTAAAGAAGCTCTGTTCTGTTTGGTTATACAAACCAAGAAGGATTTGCATAAATTTAATATTTCTAAAATTCTTACAAAAATGAACTGAACTTCTAATGCTCTGAGTGTGTTAACCTTTAAAAAAACAAAAGACTTCACAGATACTGTCATCTCAGAAGTATTTTTATATAATAATTCAAGTTCATGTAATTAAAGTGAATATTATTGGACAAATCACAACAGATTTTCATAATTTTGCTTAAAAAGAGCTTCATGTCAGGGCGCCTGGTGACTCAGTCCCTGAAGCACCTGACTTTGGCTCAGGTCATGATCTCACAGTTCATGGGTTCAAACCCTACACTGGGCTCATTGGCAGTGTGGAGCCTTCTTGGGATGCTCTCTCTTTCCCTCTCTCTCTACCCCTCCCCCACTCACACTTTCTCTCTCTCTCTCTCTCTCTCTCTCTCTCTCTCTCAAAAATAAACTTAAAAAAAGAACTTCATGTCTTTTCCCAAATTTTATCAATTTGGAATATAATAAAAGCATACTTCTTATAGATTTTTTTGGATGTTTATTTATTTTTGAGATAGAGAAATAAAGACAGAGTACAAGCAGGGGAGGGGCAGAGAGAAGGAACCCAGAATCCCAAGCAGTCTCCAGTCTCTGAGCTGTCAGCACAGAACCTGATGTGGCTTGAACTCACGGACCGTGAGATCATGACCTAAGCCAAAGTCAGATGCTTAACCAACTGAGCCACCCAAGGACCCCTAAAAGCATTTGTATTTTTTTAGATTTGTATTTACTTCTCACAAAGAAACTAGGCATCTGAAGTTCCTAAACAAGGTATACTGATTTGTAAGTTCAGATAAGTTACTTTTCCTTTACATAGTTTTTTAAATTGAGAAACATTATATGTTTAGCTAAATAGAATTATAATTATAAAGCTGATAAACATTTTATATCAACAGTAATTATGTCCCAAAATGTGTCTGCTGAAACTTGTTATTCGAGATCTTTTTTTAAACATTCATGGTTTTTTTGGGTTCTTTTTTATAGTTTTTTATTTGAGAGGAGAGAGAGCATGGGAGAGGAGCAGAGGGAGAGAGAGAGAATCCCAAGCAGGCTCCACTCTCAGCACAGAGACCAACACAGTGCTCAGTCCCATGACCCTGGGATCATAACCTGAGCAGAAATCAAGGGTCGGTCACACTTAACTAACTGAACCACCCAGGTGCCCCAAGGTCTTCTTTTAACTTTAAGACAAAAAGAAAAACCCACTAATATTAAATTGAGTTAATTAATGGGTAATTCTTAGATACCTATATAGTATCTAACTAAGCATAATTTTATTCCTGTCTAATTTTTTTGAGTATAGTTGACACACAATGTTACATTAGTTTCAGGTGTAGCATAGTTTTAATATATGTGCTTTTCTTTCTTTTTCTTGTACACTGTAGAGAGGCTATACCTCTGTGCTGTTAACAAATGTGTATATTTTTGCTACTATAAGAAGAAATAAAAAGCTGTGTGTGACTATAGAGGATGTGTGTGCTCATTGTTTTGTGGTCACTAAAATAGTTCACAAGGACCTACCTTCAGATTTCCTCTGAATAATAGAAATTAGTTACTTTGGTTAAATGCTGAGTTGTTGAAGCTATGCTAGAACGAGTAGAGCAGAGAAGTCCAAATATATATGCATAAAATGAGATGGGTGTGTTTTTCTTCCAAAGGAAAAGAAAAGAGTAATTTTGTTTTAAAGTAAAGTGTCTTATTGTTTCCAAATATGGAAGGGAATAAAGAAACAATATTTATACGGATATAGAAAGTTGCAGAAGGTTAGAGAAAATAAGCTCTATTTGGGGGTTTTGATTACCTGCAAACAATGAACCTGAAAATAAGAAATGAAATATGTAAAAAGAAGATCAGCAGGGTATGTTTAGTTTGATGCATTCATTCAAAATATAATGCTTTTATGAAAGTTCAGGTCATGATCTCAGGGTCATGGGATCAAGCCCCACATCAGCCTCCACACTGAGCATGGAATCTGCTTAACATATTCTCTCTCTCTCTGCCCCCCTGTCCCCTCCCCACTTGCTTGTTCTCTCTCCCTCCCTAAAATTAAAAAAATAATAAAAAGAATAGTCTTTGGAGATTATTTACAATTGCTAGGGAAAAGTAATTTGTTAAAAAAAAAACACTTTTTTTCTAAAACCTGAAAATAAAGCAAAAGGATAACAGATTATCTTTTCAATGTTACACTGAATGTTACACATTCTCTAATAGGTCTGGCCCAAAGTCTTAATCCTCTACAAGAATGTACTTTTGTTTGAGTTAATATTTACCATTGATTATAACCCAGACTCTGAAGTTACACACTCTAATTTATAGATTTTTATCCAGCAGAGATACAAATGACTTCTTGGATACATGTTCACTTTATATTTGAAGAAGTCCTATTTCCAATTTTTTGAAATACTTGACAGGATGAAATCACTGAAATACAATTTTTGAAAAGTCAAATGACTACACATGAAACTTTGGCTGTAGGCAGATACTGACACAGAATCTTCTCCAAAGAGCTATTTTGTGTGTTTGTTTTTAGTGGATGATTGATGTAGCCTTAGACAATTTCATGTAGTCGCTGATTTCATGAGGCAAACAAAACCTGATGTATAGGATTAAATGCTGCTTTATAAATCATTAAAAAGCATCCTAAAATCAATTCAAAAATTGACCAGAAGCCACTGCACTTTGCTCCGAAGAGAAATGACATGCTGAGTAAGCAACACAAATGCTACTCACTCTTCTCCAAACTGAAGCACCCTGCTGGGTCAGCACTGTGACAGCTAACACTAGTGGACAACGGCAGTAAAAGTCAAAAACAGCAAAACCTACCAAATGAAAGCCAAAATATTGGAAATTACATTTACTCTGTGGTTAGTAACTATTTTAGTATAAGTTTCTAGGAAAAGTGTAATGGCAGAGTGTGACATAAAATCATACATACACACACACACACACACACACACACAAAGGAAACTTGTTTTTGAAATATACTAGAAACTGATGTGAAATATGCTAGAAAGCTATCTCAAAAATAAGAGAAATGCCATAAATTCCCATAAGATAAAATAATCCATTTTTAATATCATCTGTTATTGACCAAGAGACCTAAACTCAAATCAATTAGAGGTTTTGACTCCAAAGGTCGGCAGCATCCCTGGCAATAGAAGCAGCAGCTGTTTTCCCACAGATTCAGTTTCTTTAAACCACTCTCGCGTGTCTTCTCCTGAAGTCACCAGAATCAGACATTCTAAGCTCCCATAAACAGACTAAGGTCCTGTTCTAATGGTATTCTTAGGGCCGTCACCCTATGATGTTGTAGATAATATTTTTTAAAAGTATCCTTCCGGTGTCTTCAAAGCTTAAAGAGTCTTAGTTGGCCTCAATAAATATGTACAATCACTTACTTTTCTCTCCCTCGACCTCTCCCCCACCACACACACACAACCTGAAAAAAGCAAAATTCCAGAATATGCCATGTAATAATGAGAGGGACATTGCTAATTGAAGATGAGATGCATACATGCAAAAGAGTCTGAGAAAGTGGAGCAAAAAATACTCTCAAAATCTGATATTTTTTAAAAATGTTATGTATTTGCTTTTCTGTTTGGGCCTGAGATTACTACATCCAGAAGCTTATCCTGGCAATGCCATAACCGTTATGAAGTGGAAAAGAAATAGAAAGACGGTAACATTTCAAGTTTGATTTTTTTTTCTCATAAAGTCCATGGGTTATGGAAGAAAAGTAAAAGACATGAGGAGAAAAATACAGCATTAATTAGAGGACATAGCTTTGAACAAACTTGGGGAAAAAATATGTTTTTTGTTGGGTGTTTGGGTTTTTTTTATTTTGTTTTGTTTTTATAAGCCTGTTATGCTATGAGCTCTGTGGTGCAAGGACAATGCCTGTATCCCCACCTCCTAGCACATGTAGAACCCAGAATATACTAGGCACCAAGGGGCAGTTGGCAGGCTCAGTTGGTAAAGCATGCAACTCTTGATCTATGGTTGTGAGTTCAAGCTTCACATTAGGTATAGAGATTACTTAAAAATAAAAAATCTTAAAAAACAAAGAATATAGTAGGCACTCAAATACTTACTAAAGACATGACAAAATTAACCAATTATTGAGCTATTAAAAAGTGATATAATGATTAATATTATTTACAAATCAAATTTTAGTTAGGACTAGACATGAAGACGTGTTCTGGGCCAGAGCTTCTCAAACTTCAATGTTCATACAAATTACCTGGATATTAAAATGCAAATTCTGATTCTATAGTCTAGGGTGGAGCTGAAGAGTCTGCATTTCTAACATGCTCCTAGATGATGTGGATACTGCTGGTTTGTGGACCACATTTGAGAATCACCATTCTGGGCAATCTAATGCTTCATGTCAATAAGGAGTCTCCAGAGTGGGGTATCAGTGAGCAGCAGTGTTGGGGCAGATGACTCTCAAGGGAAGAAAAAGTCTTGGGCTAAACAGGCAAGGCAATAGTAGGAGGGTAGATGACTACCCAAGGAGTATTCCAATGTCCTTTTCCCTTTTCCTCTGTAAAATGAAAACTTTTATGTCCTGTCTAAAATAGAAGGAGAAGAAGAAGAAGAAGAAGAAGAAGAAGAAGAAGAAGAAGAAGAAGAAGAAGGAGTTTCAAGAATCAACAAGTAAATGAAAGAAACTATCTCGTACCCTTGAAATCATATTATGTCCATCCATATGGCTTTATGAGTGGGGTAAGATTTGTGAAGTCTCCTCCGATTATGGCATTTTCTCAAGGGCTTTCATTTCCTATTTCCTGGAGGACAGACTGTGGCTACAACCACAGAAGGCCTATTTCTCAAGAACTCTGAGTTTAAAGGAGAGTGTTCTGGCATCACTGGCCTCTCAAACAGATTTCACCAATTAGCTACCATTTCTGTTTCTCCCTCATTCTACCCACTCTAATCCCACTCACACTGTTATAAGACTCACAAACTCCAAAGATACTAAGATGATTCACACTCTGCCCACCCTCTCCCATGTGCCCAGTCAGCCATCATTCTCCATCATGGCTGTCCTACCAATGGAGGCCATATGCACTTAAGGAGATTGTTCCTTTTTGAAAATGTTATTGAAGGGTCTGAAAGACTGAATCTACTCACTTAGGTTACTGGCTCAGAAGTTATGTAGATCTCTCATTTTAAACTCCTGAAGTTATCTTTTGAGCTCGTTTTATAGAAGCACAAAATACTTAAAGATGATAGAACCTGAAGTATGAAAATAAAAACTATGTTTATTTCCTATTTCTCACTCTTCACCAGAGATGTAATGTGTAGTAAGTAGTTTCCTGCCTCTTCTATTATTAGAATGGAGCTTGTTATTATAATGGTGACCACAAGCCTCACAGCACTAACCAAGAGGCAGGTATGAAGATGGGAAGGAGGAAGCTGGATATTACTGTGATTCCACCTTTGGGACAGCCACTCCACACAGTTCCAGGGGGTGTAATTAACACAGAATACAATGTTAAAGGCATCCCCTGGAGCTGCAGGATCTTGTAGCACTAGAAGGGACTTAGGAGAGAAGATGAACCACAGGAGAGGACTGTGGAGGGGAGTGCATGAGAGCCAAGGAAGGGAAAGGAATTCCAGCACTCAGAGATTGTTCTCCAAGAAGTTTCTCTTTAACTCTATATAGATATATACATTGAATCATGATAATTAAAATGCATACATTGCCTCAGGAAACTATCAGTGGTCATTCGTTCTTTGCTAGAGAACTAATGAGGTTATCTCCTTGGCTTTGTAAAAGAACACAAATTAATTATCATGCTTTACAAAAGGAGTATGCATAACACTGAATGGGTTAGTCTATATTGTTGAATGTCTTATATTATTATAACAACAACCTATAGATTTTATGGATGATATGTTCCCAAACCTGAGTTCAACAAGTGCAAAGGAAAAGAATTAGTAAAATTATGAGCAAGAAATACATGACAAGATGGATGAGCCACCTATAACACAAAGAGAAAATCTAACTGAGTAGTTGAATTTCAGGAGAAACAAAAGACCAATCATGACTCATACATGCAATCTTATAAAAAAAATAATAATGTTAAATGCATACTCAGTATCATTTTGCTTAATCTAATTTCATCCTAGCAAAAATCCTATTAAATTGGTATGGTTACGGTCACCATTTTATCCCTAAGCAAAGTAAAGCACAAAGACGATCAGTAACTCACCCAAGACCATACAACTGGTAAGGGACAGAACTGGAATTCAAATCCAGGCAGGCTGGCTTCAGAGACCAAGCTTTTGCCACTAAAAGCAAGGAACATTTGTTCCTCTCTACCTATGTAATGTTTTACAAACATTATAAAAACTATTAACATAAATCCATGGCCATATTTAGTTCTACTTAGGCTAGTCTGAAAAAAGAAAGAACATCCAGAAACCCAGAAAATGTGAGTCTAAAGAGGAAGAAATTCTTAAAGTTTATCCAGGATAATCCAGGGGAGACAGCACTCTGGCCAAATGGTGTGAGCAGTAGAAATAACTTGACCATAAGGTGGGATGTTTCAGATCAAGGTCATCCAAACAACTGCTCTAGCCCTCATACCATAATTACCAACATTCTGGTTATAATTCATTTTTAATTTATGTTTTGCCTCCTCCTATGGCTGTGCACCTGGAAACTCTAGCTATTTTTTCCAGTTTTATTGAGATAAAATTGACACATAACACTGTATTAAAGTATACAACATAATAATTTGAGATATGTATATATTGCAAAATGATTACCACAATAAGCTTGTTAATATCCACCACCTCACATAGTTGCGATAATTTCATCTTTTAGGTTTTCTTTCCCTCTATAAGGAAAAAATGGAGAAACAATGGGCACTAATTTACAGCTTTCTCAGAGTAAATTAATAAATTGGTATTCTGAGTTATACATCAGTGTTTTGTGAGTTGGGATAAATCAAGTCTGTTTGTTTGCTTTTGTGTCATTTACATGGCAACCATACCAAAGCACTGAGACTTTGTTAGTAAAGCGGCTGACCTCCTGACCTTTCAAGATGACATATCTATTTTGTGTCTAAATGTATATGTGCTTATTTTTTTGTGCATGTTTCTTCAACCCCATGCAGTTTTTTAAACAAAGGGAAATTTATTTCTTGACTAAGGATTTGTTGGCATAAATTCTAAAGCATACAATTTTTTACAAAGGAGGAAACAAAAGAGAAGGAGAAATAACCACTGATTAATAGCCAATGGTATGGAATCTTAAAAAAAGAAAAAAGAATAATGAGTTCATTGATACAGAGAATAGATTGGCAATTGTCAGAGGTGGGAGTGGGGACTGGGTGAAATGAAAGTGGTCAAAAGGTACAGAACTTCCAGTTATAAAATAAATAAATCATGGGATGTAATATACGGCATAGTTAATAATACTGTATTATATATTTGAAAGTTATGGGGTGCCTGGGTGGCTCAGTCGGTTGGGAGTGTCCAACGTTGGCTGAGGTCATAATCTCACAGTTCGTGGGTTCAAGCCCTGTGTCAAGCTCTCTGCTGACAGCTCAGAGCCTGGAGCCTGCTTCAGATTCTGTGTCTCCCTTTCTCTCTCTGTCCCTCCCTCCTCACTTGCATTTTGTCTCTCTCTCTCTAAACTAAACATTAATATATACATATATATTATGTATGTATAATATACATTATTATAATATATATTAATGTGTATACATTAATGTTTAGTTTCTATATGTATACATCACTCCCCATCCTCATTCTGACATATATGTATATTATACATACATATATATATCCCCCATCCTCATTCTGACATATATATACATATATACATTCTGACATATATATACATATATACAGAATGAGGATGGGGGAGTGAGGGAAAGTCAGAGATTGACCTTCCTGAAAGAGTAATTTTTGTTAATGATCTCTCATTTTACTAAACAAGACTTCTTTTTTTTAATGTTTATTTATTTTTGAGAGAGAGAGAAAGGGAGAGACAGAATGCGAGTGGGGGAAGGAGAGAGAGAGAGGGAGACACAGAATCCAAAGCTGTGCTGACAGCTCAGAGCCTGACACAAGACTCAAACCCAGGAACCGTGAGATCATGACCTGAGACAAAGTTGGATGCTCAACCAATGGAGCCACGCAGGTGCCCTGTAAACAAGGCTTCTGTACAACAGATTTGGCTACTTCCATCCAATCAACTACACTTCAGTTAAGAATGAAGGACAGAGTTGGTTTTCCTCATATACCATGCTTAAATAAGTTGAGTAGTATGATAGAGTGAGGAAATGGAATAATAAAATAAATAAAGACAGCATAAGTGTTATTTGGGAAGAAAGACTAAACAAAAATTAATCATGTTCCAAATAGAAGGAGTTGAATAGAAAGATAATCCAAAGTCACACAAAATCAAGGCTAACTAGAAGCCTCAGAGAAAGTCAGAGTTCTTTGGTCTCATCCTAATTTCCAGAAAATGCTTTTACAAATGGTCAGGCTTCTGAGCATCTGAGATCTAATTGTGTCACGTCTAACAAACTGGTTTGATGTTCTCCTTTTAGAAGAGCAGATGGAGTCGTCTAAAGACTAAGAGAAACCCCTGAAGAAAGATGTGACAGCCTGAGGGACAGACTTAAACTAATGTTTAAAAAATAAATGCTTTGATGAATTAGCAAGGATTCTGCAACCCAGATCTAAATGAGATTTTTCACCATTCTTTAAACAAGGCCAAAGTAATTTTCTGATTTTAAAGAAGAAAAGAAAACACGAATTTAAGAAGTTAAATAAAAAACAATTGATGAGAAGGAGTTCAACTATGAATACAACATCAAAGAAAGTCACTTTAGATGGTTTCTCTTCATTAAAAATTTCTTTAAAATACAGGGCACTGCAAATAAAAATATCATAAAAACTATGTATCCACTACCCAGTTTTAATAAATGTCATTATTTTGTCAAACTTTCCTCAAATCACTTTTGGGAGAAATAGAAACTTGCCTATATCTTTGAATGTTTCCATATTTCCCTTCCCAGTACAATACTCCTTTTCTCCCCAGAAGCAAACATTATTGAGTTTTGATGGGTACTACATCAACTATACATCAACTATATCAACTATATATGTATGTAGTATAAAAATAGATAACTCTATACATACATAGTTACATATGAAGTACACACAGTATTAAAATATGAATTGAGAAAACAACAAACTCGTATAGCTCATGTGACTCATGTATATATCATTTAAATCTATATTATTAGAATTGCTTTTAATCTGAGAAATTTTATAGAATAAATTTCAGAGCTAGTTAGCATGGCTAAAAAAGAGTGGTCATTTTTTCTTGGAAAAAATATGAATAGAAACAAAATTTAGAACAAAGGACTTTGTTATAGTGAATTTTGAAAGATATTTTACAAGTTCTGATACTGAGAATGGGAAAGGATTTTGAAGGTGATAACATGATCAAAATGCTACCAAGAAGCTCACATTTTATAAATTTGAAATTAGAAATGAGAGGAGTCCAAAATAGATTTCCAAGGTGAACCCAGGTACTAAAAAAAAGATTATGGTTACTCATTGAACTCTCTTCCATCCATGCTAAACTACTCTCCAGGAGTAACTTACACAGCATAGGAAATTACATTAACTCTTCAAACCTCCAGGGTACTGTTTAGTAAGTTATTATCTGATGTACAAAATTTTCTTAGCACCTAAATTATTCTCACAACATCAGCTGGGTAATCCCAGTTATGGCCTCCATAAACCATATAGCTTTCTGATTACTTAAGAGTTCATGTGACTCCCAAAAGTGCTCAGTTTATTCACAGAAGTAATTTAGACCACCTAGAAAATTCAACCAAACAAGTGAAATTCACTCTAATGTCATTGTGTCCATATGCTTAAAGACAACAGAGTGGGAAAAGTCAATCTGATATATGCAAACCTATTAAAGATAGAATCTATTGACTGTACAGCCAATCCAAAAGGCCATTATGATTGGCAAGCAAAGCCAATTAAATAAAGAATGGTTCACTTACTGGTTTTATATAGTCAGAGCTTTAGTAAGTTATAAATGCTCCATAAGTCTGGCTCTCAGACTTCCTGGGATCATTAACAGTCCCTTGGTAATTTTATCAAAGAGAGATGTATTGATCCCTTATTCCAGCCAAATTCTAATTTACAGAATTATAGTCTACCCTCCCCCAAATTCCCTCAGTTTAAGTGATATGTTCTGAGAGGACAACAACCCCCCACTTCTAAGATGCTTCTCCCAACCTCAAGCCTCTCTTGGGAAAACAAAAACTTCTTTCTGGCCCAAATCAATACCACAGATGCCTTTATGGGTTGACAGAAGCCTCTTCTCCCATGACCCACTTCACAAAATATTGTACATATTCTAATCCTTTTTTTAACAAGAGATGTGTTTTTCAGTCATTCCACAGTTGATCTCAACTGAACAGGACATGGACAGGTATTTATTTACTACTGATTTCTCTATGTATCATCCCAGGAGTGATAAAGAGAAGGTAAAAGTGTGAAGAGCAGAGTAGTGGGCTTCAACTCTTGCTGGAAGAAGAGAAAATAATTAGCTTTATTGCTATCCCTCTTGGAAATAAACATTAGCCTTACTGGTTCAGAAATAGAGATTGAAAAACACCAAACCATTCCATTATGGTGGCTAACTCAGAAATATGATCATTACTTTTTCCATTAAAACACCTAGAATAGGACAATCTCTTTCAAAATGATATCAGCATTCTTCACAGAGCTAGAACAAACAATACTAAAATTTGTATGGAACCAGAAAAGACCCCAAATAGCCAAAGAAATCTTGAAAAAGAAAAACCAAAGCAGGAGGCATCACAATCCCAGACTTCAAGCTGTATTACAAAGCTGTAATCATCAAGACAGTATGGTACCGGCACAAAAACAGACACTCAGATCAATGGAACAGAATAGAGAACCCAGAAATGGACCCACAAACATATGGCCAACTAATCTTTGACAAAGTAGGAAAGAATATCCAATGGAATAAAGACAGTATCTTCAGCAAATGGTACTGGGAAAACTGGACAGCGACATGCAGAAAAATGAACCTGGATCACTTTATTACACCATACACAAAAATAAACTCAAAATGGATGAAAAATCTAAATGTAAGACAGGAAGCCATCAAAATCCTAGAAGAGAAAGCAGGCAAAAACCTCTATGACCTTGGCCACAGCAACTTCTTACTCAACACGTCTCCAGAAGCAAGGGAGACAAAAACAAAAATGAACTATTAGGACCTTATCAAAATAAAATATTCTGCACAGCGAAGGGAAACAATCGGCAAAACTAAAAGGCAACCGATGGAATGGGAGAAGATATTTGCAAACGATATATCAGATAAAGGGTTAGTATCCAAAATCTATAAAGAACTTATCAAACTCCACACCCAAAAAACAAATAATCCAGTGATGAAATGGGAAAAAGACACGAATAGACACTTCTCAAAAGAAGACATCCAGAGGGCAAATTGACACATGAAAAAATGCTCAACATCACTCATCATCAGGGAAATACAAATCAAAACTATAATGAGATAACCAACTCACACCTGTCAGAATGGCTAACATTAACAACTCAGGCAACAACAGATGTTGGCAAGGATGCGGAGAAAAAGGATCTCTTTTGCACTGCTGGTGGGAATGCAAACTGGTGCAGCCACTCTGGAAAACACTATGGAGGTTCCTCAAAAACTTAAAAACAGAACTACCCTACAACCCAGCAATTGCACTACTAGGTATTTATCCAAGGGATACAGGTGTGCTGTTTCAATGGGGCACGTGCACTTCGACAATGTTTATATATAGCAAGCAACACTATCGACAATAACCAAAGTACGGAAAAAGCC
>CM053571.1:80681813-80700452 GCA_028646485.1 Cryptoprocta ferox
CTTCAACAAATGAATGGATAAAGAAGATGTGGTATATATATACAATGGAGTATTACTCAGCAATCAAAAAGAATGAAATCTTGCCATTTGCAACTATGTGGATAGAACCAGAGGATATTATGCAAAGCAAAAGTAGTCAGTCAGAGAAAGACAAATATCATATGACTTCACTCATATGAGGAATTTAAGATACAAAACAATGGACATAAGTAAAGGGAAACAAAAACAGTATAAAAACTGGGAGGGAGACAAAACATAAGAGGCTCTTAAATGTAGAGAACAAACTTAGGGTTGCTGGAGGGGTTGTGGGAGGGGGGTATGGGCTAAATGAGTAGGGGCATTAAGGAATCTACTCCTGAAATCATTGTTGCACTGTACGCTAACCAACTTGGATGAAATTTTAAAAATGAATAAATAATTAAAATAAAAAACACCTAGGGGAGGGGCACCTGGGTGGCTCAGTCAGTTAAGCATCCAACTTCACCTCAGGTCATGATGTCATGGTTCGTGGGTTGGAGTTCCACATCAGGCCTTATGCTGACAGCTCAGAGCCTGGAACCTGCTTTAGATTCTGTGACACCTCTCTCTGCTGCTCCCCTGCTCACACTCTGTCTCTCTCCCTCTCTCAAAAATAAATAAACAGTAAAAAAAAATTAAAAAACACCTACGGGAAATCATCTATGAGAGAGTATGAACTAACATGGAGCAAAATGGTGGGTCTGGTAGGGTATGTGCACATGGTGGACCACCAGTCTGCAGGATAACTTGGGATGAGAAATCATGAACTCATTTTTTTAATTATCACCAGTCTTACAATTTTGTCAATAGAAAACTAAATAGTGAGGTATTTGTTTGTTTGCTTTCATTTGAAAAATCAGTTAATTCAGTGAGAAAAAAGATGTATTACTCTAGTTTGACATCACATAGGCATTACTAGGCATCACACAGGCATTTACAGGTTGACAGGGTTTTAGTTTCTGCATGCATGTTTTGTATCATGTTTACAAAACTTGAGTTGCCTACAAGTAAGACATTTCTTGGAATAAAGAGGCATTGTTATCATGGAAAATAATAAAAATGACCACAGCTCATTTTTGAAATGAACATTAATGCCATCTCTATGCATTTAAACTACAGCATAGTTGGCTGTGAAACATAAATACATCTAGTTAACACATAAGCACATATTGAGCATCTAAAAAATCATCTTTTCTTTTTTTAAGCAATACTGACACTCATTAGCACCTTTGAATATAATTTCATGCAATTTAATTTTTTTATTTATAAAACTGTTTCCAGGTGAGATTGTTATTCACCCATCACAAGATATATTTTTAAAAATAAAAACTGACAGCATTCACTTCCAAAATTTATGAATGCTGGTAAAATACTCTAATTAAACAACGTAATTTTGTTAATGTAATTTTTTTTGGTATCGGTTTACACTCCTAAAGATGTCTGCAAAGTTAAAAAAAAATTAACTCCAAAGTGTAGGTATTTTCCATTAACTCTATTCACTATTTCCTTATGGATTATAGGTCTGTAACCCAGGGTGATGTCTGGTAATACTTTCTCAAATTCCTTTTCTTAATTTGCATAACCAGAAATCCCAAGGATGGGGGAAATAGCATCTTTGATATAACTGCAGCCTTATTTTACCAAAGCAAACTGTGGCAACAGAGTATGAAAGAATTCCTTCAGAAGGAGGGTCCTAAAAGTGAGAAAACTCAGGAAAATTCTAGACAAAATTCACCTATTTTTGATTCCAGGCCACAAAAGTACAACAAATTATCCTCAGTACTAAAGAATTCCAGAAAGGTATTCCACTTTACATAGAAATAGAGTTGTAATTATTTATCCATTCAACATTTATTGAGTACCTACTAGATGATAGGTAATGTGCTAGGTGATGAGCATCCAAGAATAAAACTCATGGGTCTCTGCTCCACTCTGGTGTGAGGACAGGTGCACAAGGGATTTGCCTGTAGTGATTAAGTTTGAGTGTGGAAGATGAGACTCTCCTGGAAGACAGTTATTAGGTTATTCCAGAGAAATATCAGTTAGGTCTACTCTGCAGGAAGATCATCTTGTTAAAGAACAACAAAGAACAAAAGGTACTGGCCTTAGGGCTTCTCTGAGCATCAGAGCCTGCCAGCAGAGACCATGGGATCTCCAGCTTAAAAGGTCCGCCTTACATTCTGAGTGCCCACGGACAATGTATCCCATAGAGGGCTTTCCCTGACAACAGGACCTGTTGGGACTTTCTGCTTACTGCATTGTTTATTTTTCCTTTCTCATAATTAAACCTTCTTCTAATCCTACAAGGTAATAATATTTGCAGATGAAGAACACCTGGTTATCGAACATGATGAATTTTCCAGGCTTTGGGGGAAAAAGTTGTTCAAGTCAGAGAAATCTAATACACCCCCAGAAAGTAAACCAAACCCTTCATGATAGGAAGACATGGGCACAGGAGTTAAGTGTATATTCAGCACAGAGAAACCATGAAAATTGTGCCTCTGTGTGTGTGTGTGTAACCATAGAATTCTAAGCTTGTAGGATATGCTTTATATCTATATCATATGTTATCCAGATACCAGTTGTATATTATAAGCTGCATATGCAATACCATATGGACACCATAAAATATCACATGTGTTGTCAGGATAATTTTACATTTAGTGCACGATTAAAATGTCTTATATACCTAGCTTTTCTGTGTATACATGAATTTATCTAACAAACTGCTTTCATTATCAAATTCAGATACAGATCAAAGTTAAAGTCTCTTTACTTAAATTTAATAAAAAGCAATATGGAAACGTGAATACAGTTTGTTTTTCTTCACTAGATTTTTCTGCCACGCAGCATTTAACACTGGTGCAGCTGTCAATACCCATTCATCTGCTATCGGGCAGCTTTTTCCTTTCACTCACTGTGACATTTTTAAAGTGGCAAAAAAAACCAGCTTAAAACAGCATATTTGTCACTTTTTTTTCTAGTGACCTTTTAAGCACTAGGGAAAATTACTCTATATGTACTAAACCTTTTAATCATTACACACACATTTCACAATAGTGCTTTATATAGGGGTATCATTTAATTAAATTTAAGAAATTTAGATGGTACATGCTGCTGTTCATTTAATTATTCAAAAATTTAAACATAAGAAAGCCTCATAGCTTCTAGCTATGGCAACCATGTAATGCAACTATAATTTACATTAAGAATCATTTTCATAAGTGGAATTTTAGAAATAACTTGTATGCACCCGCAGTTTCCAGCTTTTAAGATAAATAGCTATATAAAATAATTTTGTTTGGCAAATTAAAAAGGTATGTTGATGGTTAGGCATCGCAAGGAAGGTTTTGAAAAAGAAGATGCAAGATTGAGTCTCAACCTTATTTTAGATTAGCTGTGTGACCTTGAGGGAGTCACTGTGTATCTCTGATTTGCAGATACTATCTCATCATGTGCAAAGTAAGATACTCATAGCCACTTCTATCACAGTATGATTATGAGAATCAAATTAGCAAATATTTGTGAAAGTGCACTGAAATCTCTACAAAATGGAAAGTAATATGACTTTTAGTTGAAAAACAAATATTCTGTTTCCTACAAGTAGTAGAGAAATGTAAAATTCTTATAACACATTAGAAAGAAAGAAAATGCTTAAAACAGGCTAAAATATCAACATTAGCAATACAATATTTAAAGTTAGTGCCCTTTCTAAAAATAGAAACAGAAATATTGCCATACCTGCCATAGAAAGACATTAAACATTGTAAAAGTTAGTAATTCTGGATTTCATTTTTGTTCTTATCACTTTCACTATAACTGACATATCTTGAGAAGCAACCAGGTCTTTTTCCTCCAATCCTGTCTACTCTGCAGCCACGAATACAGAAAGTGAATGGGCTTTACACCCTAAGACAGAATAGCCACTTCACCACTTATGAGCTGATCATCAAGAGTGCTTAGCTTCTCAAAGCACCAGACTCCTCATCTCTTCAAAAAAGAACATAATACCTATCACATAAAGTTCTTTCGTGGGTCATAAATAGTGTATATTCAGGGCCTGATACGTAATAAGCTCTCGGTCAATGGTATTCATCACTGTTGTTCAGGGAAGAAAACCTCTTACCACATTTTGCTCTAACAGCAACAGGGAAGACTTACTGATTCTGCAGTTGAGCCAGAATCCTGCCAGGAATCAAGACACAGGGCTTCCCATGCTTCAGGTGGTCCTCTTGGAGCCCTCCTCATTTGGCTTTAGCATCATGGTGAAGCAACAGCTGGGAAGGACCCATCCTCCCTTCAAGGCCAAGGGTCATTGTTGGTTGGCAACCTCAGGAGTTTGTTTTGTAACCTGGGTGAAATTTGAAATTGGCCCCCATACAGAGAGGACAAGGAGAGATGAAAGAAAGAGGCAGGCCACTCTAGACTGGTAGGTGGCAGTTTTAATAAGCAAGGGAATTTGCAGACTAGGCTTATCTTAAGCAATCACAAAATGAGAAAATCTCGACACATGCCCTTGAGAATCTTTAGAGGCTTTAACTGGTTCAGTCACACATGCCATCCAGATGGTCTTAATAACACTTTTAACTCTCTCAAGGTTATGTCCAGTAAATAGCTCCTAGTGTGGGAATAGTGGGTGAAACACAAATTCCAAGGACAGGGGAGGAGGTGACGAGCCTCCAATTGTCTGCATCTAGCTAGAGGATCAACCGGTAATCACATCCTTTCAATGAGCTCCTGCAACAATTATGGTGTCCTTCTCCCCTTCCCCCAGTCTCTTCAGATAGACAGGGAAGTAGGGGAATGGACTCGAGTCATGCCTGGTAGTAATAGGACTATTCTAATAGAGATCACTAAACATCATAATAAAGATGAGTATTAGGAGAACTTGAAACCATCATGTCAGGGAGGTTTGGAGCAACAACTTGGGCTGGGTCTTAAAAAGGATGAATGAAATTTGTCAAGCTGGTGGGACTGAGGAGAAAGGTTCCCTGACAAAGCCAATAGCACATTCAAATCTCAGAGAAGTGAAACAGTATGGATGGTTCTGCTCATATCACTGAAGTATTGTTTGGGAGCAGAAGGAGATCAACAGTGATTGCCTCATGGTACTATCTCGGAAAGTCTAGGTTTTATCCTCTCTTCAGCTAGAACCCAGAAAAGTGTTCAGCAAGGAAGTAACACTCCCAGATTTGTGTTTTAGAAAGATTGCTTTAATGTTTATATGGAGAATAGGTTGGAAAAGTTTGTATAATGAAAGATTAAGTAGTAGACTTTGGAACAGTCTAAACAAGAAATAGTGTGATCCTGAGCTAAGGCAGTACTGGTGTAAGTGGGAGAAGGGTGCAACTAAGAGATAGAATCAACAGAAATTAGTGAATGAAAATAAGGAGTGAGAAGAAGATAAAAGTTGAGGATTATTCCTAGTTTCCTGGTTAGTGTGACTAAGTGGATAATGGACAGATTAAACATAATACAACAAGCTATACTTCATAATAAAATGAACTGGTGCTAACACACAATGACACCAGAAAACAAAATGAAGCAATCTCATGTTTGCACTTATTTATGATAAATGTCTGTATTTAAGAGACACTTTTTTTCAGTATCTGCCATTTTGAAGTAAAGGCTGAATAACTGTATTCCTACAAACTTAAAATCACCGTGAATGTGTAACAGCTAAAAGATGATAGGCCATCTTGTGGGCAATGATATGCTTTTCAAAATTGGGAGATAACTCTTAGTAATGTTGTGTCATGCTCAATAATGTTCTCAACAGAACATGGTATAATTCCCCTTCCATATACATTGTACTTGCCTTCTTAGAAAATTCTGCATATGTTTAAACTTTCATAAATACAAACTTATTCAGGTTCATAGGTAAAACAGAATACATCCTAGGCTTAGGAAATTGTAAACAGCTTTTTTTGCCTACATGAATGGCTACTGGGAACATCTGAAGTTGTACAGAATACAGGACAATTTCTTGTGTGGACTGTTTCGGGTAATAACATCTTGAGCACCCCTGCTTCCTCATATGCAAAGTCATTGTGGCACCTAATTCATTGGGACAATTCAAAATCTTCCCAACACATTTCCAAAACATTCTCCAGGAATGCTATCACTTTGAGCCCATTAAGAATGAGTATGCTTAGGAAATGTTCCAGAGAAAACATCACAATATCCTTTTTCTCAGCATCTGCAAGGACCATTGCAGCCATGAAATAAAAAATCAACTTTTCTTAAAAGGAAATTTGATCCTGCTAATTGAAAAATCTTCTTAGTTTTGACTAAAACTGTAATGTTTCAATCAGAAAGTATGAGAAGGGAAAAGACAGTATCATATCTATTCTTCAGTTTTTAGAAAAAGTCTCTTTTCTTTCTCTGAGTGATTGTGTGACCTTAGGCAACTCAGGAACTGTACAGGCCCTTCTAGTCCAGGGATAGAGTGGGGATAGATACGGAGAATGACCGTATCTTTACTCTATGGTTGCCCCTGCCCACTGGCTTCTTAAATCCAGGAGTGTGTTGGAGGAAGCTCCCACTGGCTTTTGAGAACCAACCTAAATTTTCTAGAATTCTTCAAGCCGGTTGACAATATATTGGAAGCCCAAAATTGGTCATAATTATAGCATTTAAACTGCAGAAATTGGCAAACACTACAAAGCAGGGCTCTCCCTAATACCCAGAGCCAGTTGTTAAACATTACCAGTACCTCACAGGTTGAAGTTTTCTTTTATTCTATAGGAAGAGGAAAGGTCGTCACTGAGAAGGCATTTTATAAAAACCCATCATCCTCTACATCCTGTCTGGCCTCACAGGCTGCTCATTATAACCTTAAAGCTTGTTACTGGTGGACTTCGCAATGCTGTTTCTCTGAAGCACCCACGCAAGTGTTTCATGGATGAGCAGCCTCTGTGCGAGCCATGGATACAGATAGGCAACTAAAATGACTCACCCTAAATAGACATTTCTGGGAAATCCTAGCACTTCTACCTGTCAAGGAGTGCATTCCAGTCCTCCGTTAATCCTTGTACAGCAGCTAAGTTCTACTCAAACCTTCCCCTTGGGCGTAAAAACAGACGCACTCAGTTGTCGCTCACCCTGCTGCCCCTGCAAGATCAAGCTTCGGGAAAAGCCACAATAGCCTCAATGCAACTTGAAACTGACAAATCCCTGAGCTTCAGTTTCTGGGCCGAAAAGAGTTAAGAGTTTTGTCAGCTCCGAGTCACTAAAGGCTTCAGAAGTCAGTCAAATCTGCCGACTCAACACATTTTGCTTTAAATAGGAAAGATGCCAACTGAAGTTGAATGGCAAAAGAGATTTCTAGGCAGTGGTAAAACTAAGAAGAAGGCAGGGAAAGGGAATTAGTAATAGCAAGGATTCCTACTTCAAGCAATCTGACCTCACTTTGACTAGCTGCTCTGTCTCCTTTCTCACACGTCCTCAGAGTTAAGTATTATTTTGGCCATTTTACAAGTGGGAATGTTAGAATGGTCAGATAAATAAGCCTATTCTACAACATTTGGAGAAAACAGAACTAAAATCCGGGTCTTCTGGTATCTTTCAATCATTCCAACCCTAGGTACATGTTTCCCACTTAGTAACAAGAAGATAACGTAACTAAATATCCCTCCAACCACAAATGTGCTTAGGCTTTAATGCACATGAACCAGTTTTTAAATAGCTGAAAAGAGTCAAACACCCATTTAGCTCAATTGAATTCTAGCATGTTTTAAAAAAATCAATATAAACTACAAGTAACTCCATATGCTATCTGCTCCTTATATCTTTTTTCTTCTTTTTTTAAAAACAGTTTTATTGAGCTATAATAAGCATATGATAAACACAGTAAGTGTACAATGTGATAAGCTTCGGTATATATATATAAACCCATGAAACCATTACCACATTCAAGATAATGAATATTCATCACTCCCAAAACTTTCCTTGTCCCTTGTGTAATCACTCTCACCTACCCATTCTGCCTACCCCACACACACATACGAGGCAACACCTGATCAGCTTTCTGTCAATACAGACAAATTTTCATTTTCAAAGTTTTATAAAAATGGATTTATACAATATAAAGTCTATATGTGTCTTTCATTCAACATAATCATTTTGAGATATATTTATGTTGTATAGATCAATAGTTCCTTCCATTTTATTACTGAGTACATTCCATCATATGGATATGCTACAATTTGTTTATCCATTCACCTATTGAAAGACATTCAGCTATTTTCCAGTTTGGAGATATTATAAATAAAGCTGCTATAAACATTCATATATAAGTCTTTGTATAGACACACGATTTCTTTTCTCTTATGGTAATACCTTCCAGTGGAATGCCTAGCTTGTATGTAAGTGTATGCTTAACTTTTTAAAAACTGCCAAACTTTTCCAAAAGTGGCTGCATAATTTTATATTCCCAACAGCATCATCTGAGAACTCCAGTTCTTCTGTATACTGGTCAACACTTGGTAGGTCAATCTTGTTCATTTTAACCATTCTGATATGTATGCATCTCATTGTGTGGTATCTCATGGCAGTTTTAATTTGCATTTCCTTAATGAATAATTCTATTGAGCATCTGTTCGTGTGTTTATTTGCCATCCATATAGCTTCTTTGGTGAAGACTGTTTAAATCTGTTACCCATTTTTAATTGGGTTGTTTTCCTGTTATTGAGTTTTCAGAGTTCTTTATATATTGTTCATACAGTCCCTTCACAGATATATGCTTTGTGCATATTTTCTCCCAGCCTGTGGCTTGTCTTTTCAATTTCTTAATAGAACCCTTTGGAGGGGAGAGGTTTCTAATTTTTATGAGCTCTAATTTACCAATATTTTATTTTATAGACTTTTGGTGTCATATCTAAGAAATCTTTGTCTAACCTAGGGTCACAAAGATTTATACTTTCTTTTTCTAGACACTTTATAGTTCTAGGTTTCACATTTAGGTCTATGATCCATTTTGAGATTTTGAGTTAATTTTTATATATGATAGAAGGTTTGGATTGAAGTTTGTTTTGTTTTACATATAGATATCCAATTATTCCAGCACCATTTGTTGAAAAGACTGTCCTTTTTCCATTGGATTATCTCTGTATGTTTGTCAAAAATCAGTTAGCCATTTGTGTCTGTTTCTATACTCTATTCTGTTTCAATTTCATTGATCTATTTGTCTATCCTTACATCATTACCATAGCTTAATTACTGTAGCCTTATAATAAGTCTTTAAATCAGGTGGTATTAGCCTTCCAGTTTTGTTCTTAATTTTCAAAGTCATTTTAGCTACTCTAGGTCCTTTGCATTTCCATGTGAATTTTAGAATTAGCTTGTCAATATCACAAACACACACATACAGCCTGCTAGGATTTTAATCAGATCTGTATTGAATCTATAAATCATTTTGGAGAGAACTGACATTTGCATTTTTATATATGTACAACCCTCAAAAATTAAAAATGCAACTTACAATAGAATAAAAAATATGAAATATTTAAAAATAGGTCCGATAAAAGATGTGAAAGACCTGTTCACTGAACAAGGGAGGTAATTACAGAAGATCTAAATAACTTGAGTGATACACCCTGTTCATAGGTCAAATACTCAATAGTAGAAGGATTTCTTCTTCCTTTTAATAACAGAAAGTCATCACCTTTTATTCTCTTGGAGGTAGGTGTTGCCATTTGACTATGTTCTGTCTAAAAGAATCTAAGCAGAAGAGATATGTGTAATCTCTGGGTCATATCTTTTTCACTTTCTGTGTTTCCCTTCCTATAGGCTGGTGAGCATGAAGTCAGCATTCCAGGACAATGCCTCTTCAGTGTGGCTCTCGGACCAGCAGCAACAGCATCACCTGGGAACTTGTTAAAAACGCAAATTCTTGGTCCCCCACCCCCACCCCTACCCCCGCCAGAGCTATTGAATCAGAAACTCTGGAGTTGGGGCCCAGTACTCTGTTTTTAAAAGTGCTTCAAAGGGTTCTGATGTGTGCTAACGTTTGAGAAAAGCCACCCTCAGGCCTGCAAAAAATCAGTTAGAACCTGGTTGGCTGAATATGCCCACAGAGCAGAGTTGCCCACTATCACAGGATCACCAGCCCATCTCCATCCTCTCACATGACAGAGAAATAAACTTCTCCTGTTTGAGACTTTTTGTCATAACTGTGTTTCTGTTATACCAACTTACTCCATCCCTAACTATAACTCCATCTTATCTTTATGTGATAATATCCTGCCCTTGTGTCAGGGAAGGTGTTCATTTCATATATACTGTTTATCTCAATGATGGTATCAAGGGCATCACTTCATGCCAAGGACTGTGTTTGCAAGGATTGTACATTGATGGATATACCATAGAAGCAAGTAGTACATTTCCTATATAAATTTTGACATTTTGAAAAGTTGGATAGGGGTGCCTGGGTGGCTCAGTTAGTTAGGCATCAGAATCTTGCTTTTGGCTCAGGTCATGATCTCGTGGTTCATGAGTTCAAGCCCCGCATTAGGCTCTGGCCTAACACCATGGAGCCTGCTTGGGATTCTCTCTCTTCCTCTCCCTCTACCCCTGCCCCGCTCATGTGCACTCTCTCTGTCTCTCTCAAAATAAATAAATAAACTTTTCAAAATTTTTAATAAAAAAGTTGGATAAATAATAAAGTTACATTAATATGCTATGTTCATATAGATATAATTTATAAATTGTCATATATAAGTTAGTCATAAAAATTAAAATATGAAACATATTTTCTGCCATTTTCCCTTTTTGCATAATTCCCTTTCTTTTTCTCTAACTTTGAAGAGGAACTATGAGATTTCTCTTTCCTTACAAATGTTTACTTTTCCCAACTCACTCACCTCATGTAAACACTTGAGTTGTCAATAGCAGCAAGAATTGTCCAGAAGACTCTTTCAAAGGAATTTAAAAAAGTATGAATAGCCCTAGTTCCTAAAAGTAATAAAATTAATGCTTTAAATAATATTCACACTTGATTTTTCTAATCAAATCTTCAAGCAGAAAAAAAGAGAAAGAATTATGACCTGGAAAAATGTATTATTTTAATTAGATAGTTAGATATTTATCTATTTATATATCGTGATAGATAGCTATATATAAAGAAGATAGGTATCTATGTCTCTATAAATATAATGATGCTTCAAATATAGTGAAAGTACAGTCCAATAACTCTTGGTAGAAATTTTTCAGTGGTTTATCATGAAGCACTTCTTATGATGCTTGAACGAGCCTGTCAAACATCTTGAATACTTCCTGGTGACAGGAGATTCAAGTTTTCACAGCCCATTCAATACTCTACTTAGTTGTTAAGCACCTACTCTGTATCAGGCAACCTCTTCAATTTTTGAACAACTTTAATTGTTTAAAAGTTCTAACTCATATGGAGACAACAACCTCCTTGTAAATAGCTTCAACACAGTTCCATTGCAGAAACACACTGTCCGGGAACTGGGGTTGTATATACAACTGCCTTCAGGGAGCTTACAGAGTCATGGGGGTAGGGATGAATCATTCCAAGATGACTTCCTAATTCATGTACTTGGTACCTCTGTGCTCTTTGGACTCTCCTCCACCACTTTTCCTCCTCCTCCCGACAATGGAATTAATCTGACAATGAAATTAACAAATGCCAATGCACAGATATACGAAGTGTTTTGAGAAAATGGAGGAAGAAGCCACTCACTCTGCTAAAGGAGTGTTCAGAGAAGGCTCCAGAGAGAACATAGTCTTGGAGAGAGTTCTAAAAAATAAGTAGGAATCAAAGGAGAAAGAACATTCTGGATATAATGAAGAGTATGGGACAGCATGGAGGCATAAGGGAGCATGGCATATTTAGGAAATTTGGAATAGCTCAAGTATGTCCAGAATAAAAGGTCATTGGATAAAAAATAAGACTGGCACAAATCTGCAAGAGACAAATTAGGAAGAGACTTGTACATCATGATAAAGAGTTTGGTTCTTTATTCTCCAGGCACTGGGGAATCAGTAAAGAATGTTCAGCTCTGATTAGAACGATTACTTTGACTGGGGCACCTGGGTGGCTCAATCAGTTGGGCGTTTCAGTCTTGATTTCTACTCAGGTCGTGATCTCACAGTTCATTAGATTGAGCCCTACATCGGGCTCTACGCTAACAGCATGGAGCCTGCCTGAGATTCTCTCCCTCTGCCCCTCCCAGCCTCTCTCTCTCTCTCTCTTTCTCTCTCTCAATAAATAAATAAATAAATATACTTTAAAAAATTTTTTAAAAACAATAATTACTCTGAACTATAGAGAATGGCTCAGAAAAAGGGGAAAACATAGGAAAGAATAGAGAGGAGACTTGTAAAGTGTTTACAAATTTCTTCCTGTTTCTTTCTCTTACCCTCTCCCTGTTCCTTCTTCCAGAAATAGGAAATATGTCTAAACCAAGCTTGCAGAAGAACCAAAAGATTTGGGAGAGAAAGAAATAAGATCATCATCAGGACTTAGTGACTAATTCAATACCGGGATTGAGGGAGACGGCTCTCATTACCATTGGAGCATCACAAAATTCATCCCTAGGATCTCCTTTCAGTCATTTGAGAAAAAATATCCCATTCTTTTCCTGACTCACTACTCAAACTAATCCTCATCTCTTCAACCTAAGAATAATAAAATGCCATTCCCTAGTCCTACCATCGTCCAGTGTTTAATTAGGTAAAGAAGGTGCATTGTGTAAAATTTCTTCAAATCAATGATACACTCAAAACTTAGTAAGTTGATAAATTCACTCCTCTTCAGCCTATAGGTATTTACACCAGCCAAAATATCTCCTTCAGTGTTCAGTTGTCAAGAAAATATATTAATACTTGTAAATCAAGAACAAAAATAAAATCACTCAGAAATAAAGTTTAACATTTCATATTTTTGGCACTTAAAATATTCTTCTATTTGTGCTATCCTAACATGAGCATATGACTTGAAAAGTGAGGTAGCCATAAATCAGGCTACCTCATATAACATCCCTCCTCACAGATATTTGTCAGGAAAAAGAATTAGTATACTCGCTAAAAGAACGCTAATAAAGCAGTGCATTTCATTTCGTTTGGTCCTTATTCAACAATGGCACAAAAGACAAAGAAAATTAGAATTATCATTATCCTGTAACCAGCCCTACTGATGAAGCACATTTCTTACTGCTGGCAAAACTCCTGGACCCAATCTTTATTTTTTAACCTATTGATCTTTTTCCATCAGTGACAGACTTGTTCTGCCACAGGAGTTGGGTTTCCAAATTGGCCTTAGGGAGGCATGTGGGTTAGAAACAATATTGTCATTGGCCTAGTTTTGGCAGGATTGGTGGAAAATCAGACAACTGTTATGTTTTGGAGTTGTGGGCTAATAGTGCCCTCTGTTTTCCATTTTTGTTCCCATCAACAGAAATACCAGATGGCCAAGAAGCCACTAGAATAGAAGTAATGTTCCAATATAGTGGAAAAAGACCAACACCATAAACACTCTAACATCTATCCAGTGGCTTGAAATAGCAATCTAAATGTTGAGAGGTGAAGCGAAAGAAAAGAAAACAGCAGAAACTCTGAAACATGAAGCCCTTTCACCAGCATATCTTGTGTTTTTAGAGCAATAAATTCATTACATATCCAGCACTCTCAAAATATCTCACCCATCCTCCCAAACATCCGACCTTATAGCTCAAAGAACCACAATCACCTGAAAGATTTGTAAGATGCCTCCTAAGTCTCCACAGTGGGTCCACAGTGAAGCACAGGAATCTGAAATTTAAAAAATCTTTCCAGGTGATTCTGATAGTCACAGTGGAGAACCATTTAGAAGAGTCTCAGTCTACTTATAGGAAAAATTTTCAAGTGAGTGTGCTGAACAGGGAAGTCATCAGTTGGGTAGCATGTCAGTTTACATACATCCTCTGCTCCCACCCCCCACCCGATTTCTTCTGTGCCCCCCAGTGAAGAGAAGGTATAGTACCCAGGGTGACTGTGATCCCCACGTTGAGAACCAATGCTCTTTGGAATGACAAGTCAGGGAACTGACTGGAGAAAAACAAATTTCTTTCTGACAGTGTGGACATACAGAACTGGTAGATTTGACTCATAAAACCACTGTCTTCTTCACTACTGCCCTTGGTTTTGGTTCATTCCATGGAGCTGATTCTTCCCTTCCTCCTATAAGAAATGCTGGGAAGATGGAACTGGTTTTTCCAGGCATTCTCAGATAAGTCTTATCTATAAGATAAGACTGGAAAAGTCTCATTTTATAATTAAAAATCAATCATTTTATAATTAAAAATCAAGTCAAAACTACAGGGCTTAAAGTGAAAATTTTCCTCCTTCCCTATTTCAACCTGCACTCCCAGTTTGGGCCTGCATATTCAACTTTTTCTCAATTTCCTTTCTTGCTTCCCCCTCCCCCTCCCCCACTCTGTGGGCTTCCCCTTCTCCCTGAAAGACTGAAGGTGGGAATGGGGTCAGGAGAGGGAAAGGAAAACAGGTAAGGATACAGAGAGGAATGCCTTGCCTGACCAAAATTGATGCAATTTGACACTGACTCCCTCTGGTTGGCTGATTTATAAAGCTGACTCTCACTCTTGAGATGTAAGGAAAGTGTTCTTGGAGACCCCTACCTGTACTGAGACCTGCATTACCTGAAGAACTAGGAGGATTAATTTGCTCAGGTTCGTGACTCACAATTCCTCCATCCAGCTCCTGACTTTCACAACATGCCTGCAGCCTTTCTTGGAAAATCTCCCCCTGCCCTCTCAACCCCAAGGCACCTGGGCAGCATCTAAGGCAGTTTGAGGCCAGCTTTCTCACCTGTGGCCCACCTTTAACGCATGGAAAAGACTCATGTGTCAGTCCTGTCCCACCATCAAGGCAGGAAGCTCTAGCCAGAGCATATATTACTTTTAGGTTCTTCAAGCCTGTCTCAGACACCAGTTGTGTCCCCCAAACAATAGAGAACAATATCAGGATCTCCACTCTACCCCCTTTGAACCCCATTTTGCTTGACTTGAGGTATAGAAGAAGCCTTTCATTCAGTCTGAATTATGGAATGAGCAGCATCCTAAAAACTCTCTCTAAAAAAATCCTCTTATATCTCCAACCACCTCCTCTTGATCTCTCCAAATTTCCTCATAAATTGGAGGTGGATGCTCTGTAAAATCAGTTCATAGCTACCATCTTCTCAAAATGGTTTAAGTGATCTTGCACCCACATTTGGCATTCAGTGTTTCCATTGTCTTCAGGACTTAGATGAAAAAGGACTTAAAGAGTCCATTTTGCAACTGGGTGGCTAAAATCCTAGTCCTTTAGACTGCCAAACCAAGAAGGGCAATGGATTTCCATTATAGGATCTGAACATGCCCTGCGTTCAGTTGGCTCTTTGACATTTGAAGTCTGGGCAGACTGGTAAGTCCCATTTGCCAAGCAGCAATTACTTCTGTAGTAATTAGGTCTGAAATCATGTTTCCTCTTTGAATCAAAAGCAGTTATCTGCACAAGATAACATTCAACCAGTGCAGACACAGAAAGAGTAAATAAACAACCAATGTTTCTTCAACCAGACACAGCACTGAATTTCATAGCAGATAAAGATTCTGAGAGTATTAAACATTATAAGACTATAATCATAAGGATACCAAAGACATTTATTAATTAAAGTCAAAATCTGGAAACATACACTGAAGCATTATTTATATTATAATAGAAAAGGAGTAGAGGGGCAAAGGGGCAGAAAAGAATAAACTTAAATGGTAAACTGAAAAGCAAAATTATAAAAATTTAGATATACCAAGGATTCTAAAGATCAAATAGTTTAATTCTTATTTTACATAAAGCAATAACAATAGGCAGCCCTAATAAGCATTTACTGCATTTCAAGCATTTTATACATGTTATTTCATTTAATCATATGAAAGGCTGCGGTAAATTTGATTATTCTTCTTTCCTAAAATTAATTTATTCTTGATGGGGTGGGGGGAGAGAAGAAAGAGGGAGAGAGAGAGAGAGAGAGAATCCCAAGGAGGCTCCACACTGTTAGCACAGAGCCTGAAGCAGGGCTCAACCCCACGAACCATGGGATCATGACTTGAGCTGAAACCAAGTTGGAGGTTTAACCAACTAAGCCATCCAGGCACCCCTTGATGATTGTTCTTGGGTCTTCACTCTCTCCCTCTCTCTGCTATGGAATCTTACAATGCACTGAAGTGGGGAAAGTATAATTTTCCCCCTCATCCCCACATTGATATTGGGCTTGGTCAGGTGACTTGCTTTGACTAATTTGTTGTTAGCACAGGTAACACAAGTAGAGGAATTATGTGTGTTTGTATGATTTGACTTCTCATCTTGCATTCTTGATATCATTGCTGGTTCAAGGAGAATTAAAAAAACATATGGAACAAACCTAAACTCAACCTGAAGCCTAAAACCAAAGCCAACCAATGAGCATCCTGAAGCATATATGTCCCAGGAAACTTGCAGATCCATGTGCTAGGAAAATTAATGGCACTGCATTCAGAGAAGATTGGGATGTGGCATTATTTAGTCAACACCTGATTAATTTGGAGGCCTAGAAAAAGAAAAAGAATTTGTGCTTGTCACCACCAGGACTAAAATAAAGTTCAAAAGAGTCATATTTCCAGTTTTCCCCATACTACTCATTTGTCTCAATTTAGATACCTTGACTCTAACCTGTGGCCATTGCTGGAAGTTAAGGATTTTATTTGGAAAAAAGTTCTACAAGGAACCCACAGAAATTCTGAATTATTAAAAGAACTAAAAATTTTGTCCCCCTCCCTTTTTTGGCAGACGTGGTGTGGGAATTGCTCTGTGTGATAAGACAAATGAACAGACATCTACACTGACTCAAATAATACACCTGCTTTAGGATGAACAAGCCATCATCATTCATAAAATACATGATAATATATATAGAAAACTCAAAAGATTATATAAAGTATTAGAACTATTAAAATATTTTTTACAAGGTAGCTGATTAATTAATATTAACAATATTTAAAAGTCAATTGCACTTTTATATACCAGGAACAGACATTTAGAATATATAACTTTTTAAAATATCATTTAAAAGCCAGCACTTAAAAAAAAAGTGTGTGAACAGATTTAACAAAAGCTTTGCAAGATCACTAAGAATAAAAATATAATACTTTACTGGCTTGAAAGTATAACACTGAGAGAGGAGGGGCCACGATGGCAGAATAGCATGGAAGTTTTTTTACGTTTCTCTCTCAGCCTTGAAATGCAGCCAGATCAACACCAAACCATTTTACACACCTAGAAAACTGATTTGAGGATTAACACAACAATCTGCACAACTTGATACTAGCCAACCGGATCCAACAATACATTAAAAGAATTATTCACCATGACCAAGTGGGATTTATACCTGGGATGCAGGGCTGGTTCAATAGCAGCAAAACAATCAATGTGATACATCACATCAATAAAAGAAAGGACAAGATCCACATGATCCTCTGAATAAATGCAGAGAAAGCCTTTGACAAAATACAGCATTCTTTCTTGATAAAAACCCTCAGGAAAGTAGGGATAGAAGGACCACACCTCAAGATCATAAAAGCCATATATGAAAGACACGCTGCTAATATCATCCTCAATGGGGAAAATCTGAGAGCCTTCCCGCTAAGGTCAGAAACGCGACAGGGACATCCACTCTCATCACTGTTATTCAACATAGTACTGGAAGTCTTAGCCTCAGCAATCAGACAACACAAAGGAGTAAGAGACATCCAAATCAGCCAGGAGGAAGTCAAACTTTCACTCTTTGCAGATGACTCTACATGGAAAACCCAAAAGACACCAAAAAACTGCTAGAACTGATCCATGAATTCAGCAAAGTCACAGGGTACAAAATCAACATACAGAAATCTGTTGCATTTTTATACACCAATAATGAAGCAACAGAAAGAGAAATCAAGAAACTGATCCCATTCTATATTGCACGAAAAAACATAAAATACCTAGGAATAAACCTAACCAAAGATGTAAAAGACCTGTACCATGAAAACTATAGAAAACTTATGAAGGAAATTGAAGAAGACAAAAAGAAATGAAAAAACATTCCATGCTTATGGATTGGAAGAATAAACATTAGATTAAAATGTCATTATTACCCAAAGTAATCTACACTTCAATACAATCCCAATCAGAATTGCACCACCATTCTTCGCAAAGCTAGAACAAACTATCCTAAAATTCGTATGGAACCACAAAAGATCCCGAATAGCCAAAGTGATATTGAAGAAGAAAACCAAACTGGGAGGCATCACAATCCCAGACTTTAGCCTCTACTACAAAGCTATAAACATCAAGACGGTATGTTATTGGCACAAAAACAGACACATAGACCAATGGAATAGAATAGAGAACCCAGAACTGGACCCACAAATGTATGGCCAATTAATCTTTGACAAAGCAGGAAAGAGTATCCAATGGAAAAAAGACAGCCTCTTTAACAAGTGGTGCTGGGAGAACTGGACAGCAACATGCAGAAGAATGAAAGTAGACCATTTTCTTACACCATACACAAAAATTAACTCAAAATAGATGAAGGACCTGAATGTGAGACAG
>CM053571.1:80700952-80763058 GCA_028646485.1 Cryptoprocta ferox
CTTCAACAAATGAATGGATAAAGAAGATGTGGTATATATATACAATGGAGTATTACTCAGCAATCAAAAAGAATGAAATCTTGCCATTTGCAACTATGTGGATAGAACCAGAGGATATTATGCAAAGCAAAAGTAGTCAGTCAGAGAAAGACAAATATCATATGACTTCACTCATATGAGGAATTTAAGATACAAAACAGATGGACATAAGGGAAGGGTAGAAAAAATAATATAAAAACAAGGAGGGGGACAAAACATAAGAGACTCTTAAATATAAAGAACAGATGGCTGCTAGAGAGATTGCGAGAGGGGGGATAGGCTAAATGGGTAAGGCGCATTAAGGAATCTACTCCTGAAACCATTGTTGAACCATATGCTAACTAACTTGGATGTAAATTAAACAATAAATAAATTAAAATATATATATATAAGACTTTACCAAAAGGCATAAAATATAAAAAATGAGAGAGGTACCACTTTCATGGGTTATATAAACATATGTATATATTGCAACCATGTTGATTGTCACTAATATGTTCTATATATTCAATTTAATTCCATTAACCATCCAATAAGGTTTTATGAGACATTAAAAGCTATTTTAAAAATCACATGTAGATTAGTGGATGGATAGTTGTGTGACAAAACAATATAGTAAAATGTTCATTGTAGCATCTAAGTAGTGGGTTCACCAGTGTTAGCTGACTATACAATTCTTTCAACTTCTTTTCATTTTTGAAGTTTTTCATAATGAAATATTGAGGAGAAATCATATGGAAAGATTAAGGGCTAAAATAGGCCAGACATTCCTGAAAAGGAAGAACCAAGTGCTTTACCATATAAGAAACATTTGAATAGAAGTTATAATAGTTGGGACGCCTGGGTGGCTCAGTCAGTTAAGCGTCCTACTCTTGGTTTCTGCTCAGGACATGATATCATGGTTCATGGGTGCAAGCCCTGCATTGGGCTCACCACTGTCAGATCTGCTTCAGATACTTTGTTTCCCTCTCTCTCTGTCCTTCTCTCTCTCGTGTTCTCTCTCTCTCTCTCTCTCTCTCTCAAAAATAAATATTTAAAAAAAGAAGTTATAATAATTAAGAGAGGGTGGCACTGGTTTGAGAATAGGAAAATGCAAAAATGGAATATAGTAGAGTTCAGGCATTTATGTCAGATCTGATATTATTGATTTTGGGGAAAGGATAGGCCATTCAATAAATGGTACTAGGAACATTGGCTATGCATATTAAAAATAATAAAAATATTAGGGACAAAGCTTTAAAACTTTTTAAAAAAGTAAATACATCTTTTAAATATCTTTGAAAGGGAAAGGTTTTTTTTAATGACAAAAGAGCATAACCCATAAAGGAAAAGAACAATGTAATGTATCATAAGATAAATTTTATTACATTAAAATTAAAAACTACTGTTCAACAAAAGATGGCAATAAGGGAATGAAATATTGAGGCACCTGGCCAGCTTGATTAGAAGAGTATGCAACTCTTGATCCTAGGGTCATGAGTTTGAACCCCATGTGGGTGTAGAGATTACTTAAGTAAATAAAACTTTAAAAAAAGAGAGAGTAAATGATTGTTCCACAATCCGGAAACAGTTACTTTTCGACTCATATAACTCAGTAGTCTACATATTTTATAAAGAAATTTTGTAAATCTTTGAGGAAAATGACAAACAACCTTATAGAAAAAATGGACAAAAGACACAAACAGGCATCTCACAAGAGATAAAGTACAGATAGACCATAATATATTAAAACATGTTCAAATCATTAGTTATAAAGGAAATACAAATTAAAACCACTATGAAATGTTTTAATTGGGTAATATTTATGTGAATGTTTATTTTGTTAATGTTTTTAAACTGTAAACATATATACAATTTTCCATATGATATGATTTATCATACCTGTCTCTTAAACAAATATATTAAACATATATGTCTTAAACAAAAATTTGAAGTCAAGTGCAAAAGAATGTTTAAAGCCTAATAGGGAAGTAAAAATCTAAAAATGTCATCAAGATGGAAAGAGATAAGCAAACTCCATTGGACATCTTAACATTTCAGTATCCTTTGACTTCAACAGAAATAAGCCAAAACAAAGGTGGCACTAGCTTATAATATACTTTAGTAAATTTCCTAAACCTTCCATAAAGTATAATCTAGAAGCTTAAAAACCACATAGAAATTGATGAAGCCTTATTTATTACTGTTCTCAAAAGTTATGAATTGAGGTTAAGTATATATATCTTTCTGTCCTAGGAAAGAGAGCAAAGGATGGAAATCATGACCAAATATCTTTTTTTCTTCCTTTCTTTCTTCCTCCCTCTTTTTGTCCCTCCCTCCATCCCTCTCTTTCTTTCTTCCTTCTCCTTCTCTCCCTCCTTCCTTCCATCCTTTCTGTCTCCTTCTGTATTTGTTTTCCATTCCTGCAGAACAAATTACAAAAAAAAAAATTAATAGCTTAAAGTAAAACAAAACAAATTATTTCAGTTTCTGTTGGTCAGGAGTTTGGTGGCAGATTAACTACATTCTCTGTTCAGGGTCTGACCTGGCTGAAAAGAAGGTGTGGCCAGGGCTAGGATCCTTTTCCAAGCTCATTCAGGTTTTTGGACAAATTCAGTTTCTTGTGGCTGTAGGACTGAGGTCCCAGCATTCTTGCCGACTATGGGTTGGGGGAGTCACTGTCATCTCCTAAAGGCTGCCCTCAGGTTCTAACTACATGATGCTCCTTCAACATGCAGCTTACTTCTTCAAAGTCAGCAGGAGAATCTCTCTCATGCTTCAAATCTTTCTTAACTTCTTTTAAGGGTTTGCCTGATTAGGTCAGGCCCTCCTAGGATAATCTCTGTTTTGATTAACAGAAATTCAGCTGACTAGAGACTTTAATTACAGCTGGGAGCCACAGATTATTTAAGATGTCTGAAACATAGAGTGACAGGTGGCAAGTGGGAGAAAGCTAAAGATATAGAGGCTAAGTCACACAGGACTTTGTAAGCCATATATGGAATGTGGCTGTTGTCCTAGCAACAGTTAGAAACCACTGAAGGAGTGAAGGTTTTTAAGAACAAAAATGTTAGAATGGAAGGGTCAGATCTGCACTTTAGAAGGATGGCTCTAGGAAGGAGTAAGAAGAAGGGGCAATTTACTTGAGCAGTATTTGTGGGACAAAGGGGGAACATGTGGCAAAAAATAAGTCTAGAAGCTATTCCAAAACACCATGGCATGCTCTCAGAAATTCTTTAATTTGAAAAACTTATGTAGCATTTATTCTATGCCCACAAACAAAGCTTGTAACCAATGTATATATATACCCCTTCTCCTCTAGCCTACCACAGATATGCACACATGACTTTTGATAAATAGTTGAGAGAGAGCAAAAGTCAAAATGCAAAAGAAAATAAAATTTAGGGGAGAAGATTGGCACATTCCAATTCATACCATGTCTTCATCTATTGTTTCCACGTAGAGTAAAATTTCATTCTTAAATGTCCTTGAAGTCAAATGTATACAGGAAATGTGGTCAGTTACAGACATCACTGTATCCACAGGATAAATTGCTCAGGAGAAGAATAAATATGCCTTATGGCAAGATTGAGCAAAACTTTTCCCAAAGATCATCTGTTATTTTAAGTAATACACCAAGCATTGAAAGAGGTAAAAACAGAAGAATGACCCTTGCACAGCTGGGTTTACCAAAAAGGGTCTCCTGATGAAGGAAAGACAGACTATGTCCCGACAGAGAGAAGAGGCAAATCCTACCAATAAATGTATATCCATATGCGGCATTTGATTGCCTCTTATTCAATTTGTCAAAGTGCTTATTTTGTGATTGGAGCATCCCATGTGTATAATAAATTGCTAACTTCATCTCTTGACTGATTTGTAAGTCTTGGTCCTTTTCAGGGATTAACTACTTGCTAAATTCATTTATCAAAATTAAAACTAGGTTTTCAGTATGTTGCCCTCCAAATCCCAAGAAACTGTGAAAGATTAACCTTTTGCAGATCCTTCCATACTGAACACCAGTGGGTGACATCGATGCAAGTGATTAATAGGCGCTATCTAAGGTCTGGGGGAGATGCTGACAGACATTCCCCGTGGTGACAGCATAAGTCATCTCCTAATCAACCTAAGAAAACACACACCCTGATACTCTCCACACTAATGGAACATTTCCAATTCATGTTAGAATATTCATAGGCATTCTGTTTTGCACTAGTACCAGAGGTTTTTAGAAGTGTATCAGACCTCCTTGATGCTGTAAGACAGAATTCATTAACTCACCCTTTTTTAATTATTCTAGAAGAATCAGTAGCAGCAGCAGAATGAAACATCAAATCCAGAATGAATTAGTCATAGCTTTTCTGTGATGCCATTCTGAAAAAAGGACATTGGCTAACATTTTTGTATCCCACTGACCCCTGAACCATTTGAGTTGTATAGTCTATGTATTCATCATGGAGAAGCACACTCCTCTTCTGGCTTCCTTCTCCCTGGTCTATTTACAGCCTGTGGTGCTATCTTGGGGCCTTAGAGGCATTTCATCCGAATATCCACATTCACACAAAATGTTCCAACACCTTACCAGTACAATCCTTGAAATTTTCTCTTCCCTCCCTGAGAGGTGCGTGCTGTGAACCTGCTTCTTCTTGCATGTGAAATGGCAGCTGGGCTCGTTAATGGTTCCCTCAGACCCTCTATCTCCTTTATTCCTCAAAACAGACTTGTTGCTTCAGTTCGTAACAGGTTTGATGATGTCCTAAATAAAGTGCCACCAAGACTTTGTTTCCCACTAAAGGGTACAGGTTAGACCCAGATGGAGATAAAAATTGGCATGTGCCCTATCAAAGTATTCCCAGATTCCCTTAATTACACGTCATGGAATTATCCCCTTTGAATCCTCCAAACCAGTGGTGAGTGATCTTTTCTTTTCCCCCTGGATGCTACAGTATAGCTTACAGTATAGTCATTTAGGTGGGGATCATACAGGTTATGCTAACTCCATTCATGTTACAAACATCTGTGAGAGCTAGCATTACTGAGCAAGTATGGTTACCATGCACTGTGCAAAATGATTTATATGCATTATTTCCACCAAACTTTACAATTCTGTGAGATATATTCAATTACCAATATCCATTTAAACATGAGGGGACTGAGGCACTGGAAGTGTACATAGCTTGCCCGAAGTCACACAGCTAGTGAGTGTCCAGACCAGTAGTCAGACCCTGGCCTTCTTCTTCACCACCCGGGTGAAGATCCACAAGTAGGTCCTAGAATCACATGGAGGGTAAGTCACATGGAACCAGAAAACAATATTTCTGCCCCATCTCCACCTGGGGTTTTAATTCCAAGGAAAACACGCTAAAAGCTATTACAGAACTAAGAACAGTGTGGTGGTCCAGCATGGAGGATGGAATAGCTAACTCAACCTGAAAGACTGAAGAAAGCTTCCCGAGATGGGTGAGATTCAAGCTGTAACGTGATGAAGAATATTCAAGGCAGAAGAATAGGCAATGATCCAAAGTACAGTGTTAGAAGAGGGCACATACCAGCAAAGTCAAGAAGCTTGACGTGACAGCAGTAGAGTAGGCAGTGACAGGAGACTAAAAAGTTTCAGTTGGGCCTTAGATGCCATGCTAAAAAGTTTGGATATGATTCTTCAGGTAAGGGAGCCCATTGCTTTTAAGCAAAACAAAACAAAATAAAAATATTATTAATGCTGACTTTTATTTTAAGGAATATTAGCCAAGTGGAAGTACAGATAATGGAGGCAGTGGAGAGACTAGAGACAAAGGCACCTGTTTGGAGGCCAGGGCAACAGTAAAAAGGAGAATGTAGAGAAGGTCTGAGCCAGACCAGGGGGAGCACCGGAAGAAAGGAAAGTCCAGAACAAGATACATTAAAAAATTTCTCCACATTACTTACCATCATATTTTATACCATGTATTTACTTAATGGTCTGTGTATTTTCCGTCTCCTACTTAATTGTAAATTCCACGAGAGCAGGGATTTTTGCTGATCCCTGGTGCCTCAGACACTTTTCCACAGAACCTCCATGGGCCTATTTAGCATAAATAAAGTAAACTTAAAAGACTTTAGGGATTGATTGGATTTAATAGGTGAGAATGTTAGATGACTAAAATTCCAAGCTTAGAAAATTGAATGGATGGTGATGGAGATCAAGAATTTACAAGACAGAATAGTTTTGAAGTGGCTGCAGAATTCAAGATTGATAGATGTTGCAGGCCATTTTAAGTTGGAGTCTGGAGCACGAGAAGAGTTGAGACTAGTTTTAGAGAGTCTGGAGGCATCAGCACAGAGTTAGAAATGGTGCTGAAGCTATGGAAATGGATAAAATCAGGCAGAGACTATAAGGGGTGAGAAGAGGGGAGCAAGGAAGCCATGAGCAACCACAAAATTTAAGAGATAGGAAAAGTCAGCCAAATAAACAAACAAGAAACAGTGGGGGGGAAAAAAAAACAAGAGGAGAACTAGAAGAAGACGTGTTCCTGGAAACACCAAGAGACAGAGTCCAGAAAAGCAGAGACCGGCACATTTGGGGATGATCAGTTGTGCCATTAGCTATAAAAAGAACATGGAAGATGGGCCATTTGTTTTTGACTGTTAGAATCTCTAGAGAGAACAGGGGTTCCTGGGTGGCTCAGTCGGTTGAATGTCCGGCTTCAGCTCAGATCATGATCTCATGGTTCGTGGGTTTGAGCCCCGTGTCAGGCTCTGTGCTGACAGCTAGCTCAGAACCTGGAGCCTGTCTTCATATTCTGTATCTCCCTCTCTCTCTCTGACCCTCCCCTGCTCATGCTGTCTCTCTCTCTCTCTCTCTCTCAAAAGTAAATAAAACATTTTTTAAAAAATTTAAATAAAAAGAATCTCTAGAGAGAACAGTCTGAGGCACAGAGGTGAGACTGAATGCAAATTGTTGACTCTTACAGAGAAGGTAGGAGCAGGGATACCACTAGCTCACAGACCCCTTTGTGCACATTAGAGGGAAACACCATTCCTTGCACAGGACATGTGGATTAGCAGGCAGAGCACCCCTTCCCACGTGCCCAATGCCATCAATTATTTTAGGATACTGAGGCCAGAACACAAGGACCAATGGAAAAGTCAATCTAAGATAAAGGAGAAAAGATCGACCACCACAGGGTACAGGCAGGATGCAGAAAGAATATACCTCAGAATTTAGGGAGCACAGTAAAGGTTTGAAATAGGAAAATAAAATGTATTAGGGGCAAGAAACATGACGATCTGGTCTGTATTGGTATTGGTGCCACAAATTGTGCAGGCAGGTAATTTTTTTCATCAGTGTTCAGAAGTTCAGCAACAGAAACAAAGAAAACAAAGTGGTTGGCTTCTTCTTAAAATGTTTGAGAAAATTACAAAATGCTTCACTACCCATTTTAAAAATTGACATCAATCATAAAAATCTAGACTGTAGGAAACTGCAGGAAAAATAACTTAGTTCCCTCAACAAATAAATTGAAAGTTGAAAAACAAAGAGAAAGAAAGCTGGGATCATGTATAGTAAATATATATATATATATATATATATATATATACACACACAAACACACACATATATATATATATATAAGAAATCAACCAATTACAATGTATGTATTTTATTTGAATACTGATTCCAACAGACAAATTTTTAAATAATATTTAAAAATCTGCAGGGAGGAGGCATTGGAAATTTGAACATTAATTGGACTTTGTAATATTAAGGAATTGTTAACATTTTTGAAGTAATAGTGCCAACAGTATTGGCTCTTTTGTTTTGTTTAAAGAGTTCTCATGTATGAGAAATATATACAGATATATTTACAGATGAACTTGTTACCAAACTGGAGCTTCTTTCAAAATAATTTGTAAAGCAGGTAAGTGGGTGGGGATATAGGTAAAATAAGATTAGCCATGAATTGATAGCTTTGAAGGTGGAAAATAGGTACATAGGGATTCATTATACCATTCTGTGCCCTTTCATACAGGTTTCCATTGTCCTACAATATGCTTTGTTTAATTTCATGACAAAGTTCTTTTCAGTGAATAATGGAAAAATTACATCACTTATAATGATGGTCAGTTAAAGAGGATACAGATAAAGGAGGGTATATAAAGCAGAAAGAGGCAGAAAAATTAAAAGGATTGAAACACAGAGAAAAAAGGCATAAATATAAACAGAAAAAGAGGAAACAAGGAGAATGAAGGATAGACGTGAAATGACATTACCACCTTGTGGTCTTTTAGGATATTGCCCCCAAATATGTAAACCATGATGTTTTTTCACACCTATAGGCATTTGTGGGGTTATTGTGCCTACACCTGCACCAGGTGTAACTGAGTTAAAGGCCGTCCCTAACCTTCAGTCTGGAGGTTTCTTACTTGTGACTTAAACTTTCTTGACTTGCCTAATATTTTCAGGCAATCCACTCATTGTCACAAGGTCCCTACGTCTACTAAGCTTTATTGTCTGAAAACTCCCTTTTTATATTTTCATGATTAGCTTCTAATTTGGTTTTTCAGGACTTTATGAACAAATCCTTGTTCACCTTATCCAAGTCCCTAATGGCTTGTTTCATTAAAAAAAAAAAAAAAGCTTTACTGAGTTATAACTGATATACAAAAGACTGGACATATTTAATGTATACCATTTGATGAGCTTGGAGATACGCACACACCTGTAAAACCATCACCCCAATCAAGGTAATAAACATATTCATCACCTCCATTTATATCATCTTTTCATCATTTTGTCCTCAGCCTGACTAATCTTAATTTATAACTCTTCTTTGAGCTTTCTACTCACCTTTCTCTAACATTTTCCAACTCCACAGAAGTTATTTTTCTTGCAGTATATGACAAAGCTGCATACTGTATTCATATAGCATGGGGGTGGCACCATAAGACAAAGGAAACAGGAATGTGGAACCAAAGGGATTCTTTTTTCTTAATGTTCATTTCTTTATTTTGAGAGAGAGAGTGTGTGTGTGAGCAGGGGAGGGGCAGAGAGAGAGAGAGAGAGAGAGAGAGAGAGAATCCTAAGCAGGATCTGAGCTATTAACGTAGAGCCTGAAGAGGGGCTTGAACTCCCAAACCGCAAGATCATGACCTGAGCCAAAATCAAGAGTTGGATGCTCAACCACTGAGCCACCCAGGTGTCCCAAAACAAAGGGATTCTAAAGCTAAAATGGCCTCACAACTCAACCCAATGACCCATGCCAGAACCCTCCAGCTGTCTCACAAATAACAGCCCAAATAGCCCAAATGTTTTATCACTGGTGTTATCTTTTAAATTCACCCTCCTCTCTGTCCACTTTCTTCCTGTGTGAGCACTTGCTCTCCTGACTGCATGGACTAATGCACTAGAGTCCTAGCTGGCCTCCCTGCTTGCAATTGGCAGCCTCTCCAGTTGACCTCCACACTGCATCCAGTTACTCTCCAAAACGCAGGTCTAACCATGTGACTCTGTTTAATAGCTTCCGGCACTCCTCAACACCCACAAGAAAAGAGTCCCAAATGCGGACAGCCAATGTTTTCATAACCCAGTTTCTGCTGCTTTCTCCTCTCATTCTCTGCTGTTCCCCCAACACTCTGCTGCAGCCATACCAGGATACTTGCTGTCCCCACAAGCCACCCTGTGTTTTCCACTTCCTTGCCTTGGCACACATTATTATCCCTTACCAAAAACCCATTTTTGGTTTGTTTTAACTCTGACACTGAGTTAACACTCATACCTAATATTTACGGCTAGCCTTGCTCTCCAATTGAATGTTCCCATAGGTTATTTGCACTATTACTCTTAACTCATAGTATTGTAAGAATATGTATACGGGTCTCTCTAAACTCAAATGTAAGGTAACTTGAACAGTGCTATGCAGTATTCCCTCCTTACTCATGCAGGACACGTTCCAAGACCCCAGTGGATGCCTAAAACTACAGATGGTACTAAACCCTATATATACTATTTTTCCCCATGCATATATTATGCCTGTGATAAAGTTTAACATAAATTAGGTGCAGTAAGAAGTTAACAATAGCTAATAATAAAATAGCAATTATAACAATATACTGTAATAAAAGTTATGTGAATGTGGTCTCTGTCTCTCAGAATATCTTACCGTCCTGCACTCACCCGTCTTTTTGTGGTGATGTGAGACGATAAAACGCCTAGGTGACAAGATGAAGTGAATGACGTGGACGTTATGATGTAGCGTTAGGTGTTATTGACCTTCTGCCAATCTGTCAGGAGGATCATCTGTTTCTGGACCGCGGTTGACCAGGGTAACTGAAACCACGGGAAACAAAACTGTGGATAAGGGGGGATTACTATGTTTACTTCAGTATTCCCAGAACTTAACACAGTGCTTGGAAAGGCAGGGGTATGCGGTAAAGATTGACTGCCTTCTACTACAGCTATCTGCTGGAATCTAATCTCCAAAACCTAATCTAATCTCCTCCAAAATATAGGGGGATAAAACAGAGTGGGTGAAATAATGGGGCACATGTTAAAATTTTTTTTTAAAAACAGAGTGGGTGACCAAAGCTTTAATAAAGAAAAGAAGATACCATTTGGAACTTATTGAATTGAGTATTTTTTTAATATGAACACTTTTTAATGTTTATTTATTTTTGAGAGAGAGAAAGAGTGTGAGCAGGGGAGGGGCAGAGAGGGAAACAGAATATGAAGCAGGCTCCAGGCTCGAGGCTGTCAGCACAGAGCCCAATGTAGGGCTTAAACTCATGAATCATGACCTAAGTGAAGTCGGATGCTTAACTGACTGAGCCAACCAGGTGCCTTGGATTGAGTATTTTTTTAATGATAATTAGCCAATGTTGCAAGCATTCTCAAACTCGAAGTAGGAGTATTTAAGTCTTCTGGAAGTAAATACAGCAAAATATATAAAAAATATGAGCATCATTAGACCCAGAATTCTACTTACAGGGATTGAAATGGACAGTATACCCAGATTTAGTATTAATACAGTTTTTTTTTAATCTAGGAAGCCAAAATGTCCAGAATAGGAGCTTAGAAAAGCAAGTTGTGTTATAACCATAGAATGGAATTCTAGGCAGCCATTAAAAATGATATAGTATGAAACTGAAAATCATTCTCCTAAAAAACAAAAAACAAATGCTGGTTATAAAATAACAGTGGTCAATTGTAGTGTGTGTGTGTGTGTGTGTGTGTGTGTGTGTTTCTATCATGGACTAATGCGATAGATTTATGTATATACATACACCTAATAACAAACCCAAGTTAACCATGCACAACAGAAGTTTTAAATATATATATATATATATATATACCAAAATGAAAATCAGTTTATAAATAATTTGTTGACTTCTCTATTTTCTGATTTTTCTCATGTGAACAGGTATTGTCTTTATAATAATAAGGGGAAAAATTAAGTGGTGAGTTTTTTTAAGAGAAGAGGAAGAAGAAAGGATTCTGAGTCCCCGAGGCCATCAAGAAAGGAGAATAAAGGAAGCTGGCCTGAATTTAAAAGAGCATCTGAATCTTAATAACAGAAAGAACTATGGAATTTTACAGAAGGTTAAGCCAATTGGTCATATGTGCTCTAGTGTCAAATACTCAGATCAATATGTACTTGAGGTCAGTGTCAGTGAATGGAAATGATCTGGAGAGGAGGGAGCTAGGAGGAAAAGGTGATACATGAGTCAATATAATAGGTCAGACTATTCACATAACCCTTCTTTCCTTGGTTGCCCCAGCCCTATCTCCCTATACCCCACTATGGCTCCCTCCTTACTATAGGGATTTGGAGAATACTAGAAACTTATCTTTATTCATGGAGAACAGGAAGGTTATCTGTGGAATTAATGAAAAAATATCTGGGCCATATACCTGCTCAGTATATCTGTATCTGCTCCGCTAGACTTGGGCTTCTCTCTCCTAACCAGAGGTCAGTGGACAAACTGATTCTTTCAAGGTGTTTAGAAACTTATTTAAGTTCAGATTTCACCAAAAATTTTGCACTGGTTGATTATAAAGAAAACCAATAAAGAAACCCTGCTCTCTCTAGAATGGATATCACATATTCATTTTAAAAACCTTTTTGTTCTGACAAAAAAAAAATAAGTAAATAAATTAAAACCATAATAGATTAAAGAGTAAGTTAAAGGTTATAATAGTTCATTTCAGGTGTTAACTTGACTGGGCCAAGGGATGCACAGATAGGTGATTAAACATTATTTCTGGGTGTGTCTGTGAGAGTGTTTCCAGAAGAGATTAGTATTTGAATTGGTAGACTGAGTAAAGCAGATGGCCCTCCCCAGTGTGGGTGGGCATCATTCAATCTGTTGAGGGCCTGAATAGAACAAAAAGGCAGAAGAACAGAAGAAATGCTTTCTATCTCACTGCTAGAGCTGGGCCATCCATCTTTTCCTACCCTCGACGCTCTCGGTTCCCAAGAGTACAGATCCAGAGTGGAATCAACACTATTGATTCTTGGGCTCTGAGGCCTTTGAACTACACCACCAGCCCTCCTGGGTCTCCAGCTTGCAGATGGCAGATCATGGAACTCCTCAGCCTCCATAACGTGAGCCAATACATTATTTTATATTTATTTCTTACTGGTTCTGTTTCTCCAGTAACAGTAACTAATAAAAAAGATGAAGAAGTGGAGATAGCAAGAGTAAATTTATCTTCCAAGAACTTTGGTTATGAAGTTAAATACAGAAGTCTGTAGGTAAAGGGAGGTATTTACTTATTGTTATTTTGTTTCTCTGGTTTAAGGTAAGAAACTTCAGTATTCTAGTGTCCTATGAGGAAAGCTATTAAAGGGGAAATATTGAACATAAAGGAGAGGACACAGAGGGAGGCACTGGTATTGAACAAGATAAAGAGCATTAAAGCATCTCTACTTCTAAAGCTGCAGAAAGGCAGATGATGAGGATACATAATACTTGTAGTTTTGAAGATGTGATGCGGTGGGACTTTTTGATTCTTTGTTAAATTGGAGGCAAGATCAACTGCTAGAGTGAGAGGGAGGTACAGGGGTGAAATAGTGGTTTTTAGGAGCATGATATATTTTTGGAAGAACCACCACAAATAATGCCTTCTTGGAAAAGAGATGTCACAGGAGGTGTTCTCTGGAAAGCAGACACAGAGACAGTTGGGAGTACAAAGGATCACTGGAAAGTAACACCTATAAAAGAGGACTTAGGCCATTCCAGAAGCTCAGTGTTGTTCTCTTTTGTTGGTTGGACATTCAAAGGCAGCAGATCCAACTTCGTAGGTAGGAATTCATGCTATTAAGCCCACACATAGCCTCCATCACTGCTAATGTGGCCACTTCGTATACCTATCGTGCTAGCTCCAGGGTGGCCACTGATAAAGGCTGGCTAATATCAATGGCCAAGCCATTTTGTCTACTTTGGTTGGTTAGTGTCTTTTCAATGATGGATTCTATCTAGGGCATGTTAATGTATGATAGAAAATCTTAACACTTTTGCCCACTCCCATTTATCCATCTATATGTCTCTGTATCAGATCTTGTCATTGATTTCTCAATCTTTTTTCATCTCTGACCAGCTTGTCACTGCTTACTAGTCCTTATATAGTGTAACCTCCTTCCACACAAAGTGAATAGCATAGTATACCATATAGTACTCTCTCCACTGGGAATGTTTTCTTTCACGACTATTTTTGAAGACCACCCTGAATGGTCACCCTGAATGCAGTGGTAATTCAGCTGCTGTCCACACCCAGCTTACATCTACATACCAAGCCAACTTGTCTATAAACCAAGCTGAGGCTTTTTTTCCCCTTCCTTCAGCTAGTCATACAGAACTTCCCATATGACCACAGGTGTAAGTTGGAGAAGGGACAATGGTGCAAACATGATGACATAGGGGATAAGTTATCTGCTCAGTCTACTTTTATCTTTTGGTACTGTTTGTATTTCATCCCAGACATTCTATTGTTGTCAAAAACCAACCTCCATCCCTCGGAGCCGAAACATAATGCAAAGACAGAATTGGGGTTAAAGAGGAACAATAGCTTTATTGCTTTGCCAGGCAAAGGAGTCTGCAGCAGGCTATGGCCTTTAAAAACTGCAAGCCCTACACAAAGTCGTCTACCTTCTGCAAGGGCCAAACTGGCAAATTAGAGCTATGATAGGATCTACCATTTCTACATCCTTTAGATCATTACGAGTGGGACTAATCTCCACCATCTTCCTCAGGATGCAATAATATTTTTTATTATTTTATTGGCCTGGTGGGGGGCAATGTCAAAGGCTTCCATATGGACTCCCCCACTATAACTGATATGGCCTCACAGGCCAAGGATCCAATATGTAAGTTACTCCAACTTCCAAATATATCAACTCCAATTTTTCAGTGGTACTGGGAAAATGAACACCAAGAAGTCTTATGAACCCAATGGATCCACTACAGCCAGATTTTGACAAGGACTCCACCTAGAAACTGATCTCCATATGCCCCAACTTTAATGGGGGGGACTATCATGATACTTCTGTCTCCAGTTATTATTCTATGTTCAACAGACCTCAGATTTTCCAGGTAAGTCTTCTTTCTCCAGTGTACAGTCTCAATGGCTGTCAATCCCTTCAGACAAGGACTGGAGAATCATTACAATTTTATTTAACTATGGCTTTGCAGTTACCATCCTCCTGAGGATCTGGCCAACTCTTTTGTAAATGGATTTCAGATTTGAAAATTGTTCCTGTCTAATGACTTGGCAGGAGACTTTTATTAGCAAAACTGCCCTTGGGCTTTTGCTCATCCAGGTTTGCTCTTATTTACATATAGTATGCTCATCTCTTTTGCCCCAGGGGATGCTATTTTCTATTAACCATCTCCACCAGAGCCAATCCTTAGGTGCACAGGGTCTGAGCAAATGTTTTATTGTGGAGCTCGGTCCATATTTTGATTAGATTTAAAGTGTTATACAAGGGACACCTGGTGGCTCACTTGGTTGAACGTCCAACCCTTGATTTCAGCTCAGGTCATGATCCCAGGGTGGCGGGATCGAGCCCCACATCAGTCCCTACACTGAGCATGGAGCCTGCATAAAATTCTCTCTTCCTCTCTCCCCCTCTCCCCTGCTTGCTCTCTCTCTAAAAAAAATAAATAAATAAAGTGTTATACAAAACTCATGCACCCATGTGAAATATAGTGACCTATCGGTGAAGATTTAGAATAATGACAGAGAAGAGGTAATTTTACATATTGCTTTTCTGCCCAGTCAGTGCATATAAGGATTCTTTGTAGTGTCCAGAAACCATCTCTTTGTGTTTAGGTCTAGGAATCATCTCTTAATGTTCTTTATTCTCAAGCGCACCATGACTGGCTAATTTCAGATCCTCTATGGGAAAAAAAAAAAGTAGCAACACTGTTATTAATCACAATGTGATGGCTCTTCAGAGTGTTTGCTTTGAAACAATAAAGATCTTTTTGCCTCTGCCTGCAGTTCCTTTATACCATTTATTTAATGCTGGATATATCATTACTTCTGACCCTGCTTCATCCTTTGTAGTTTCCATGAATACTGACTTCCACTGACTCTCTCAAAGTTATTCCTGTGCTTTACTGATGATAACTGCAAATGTGAGTCTTACTCAGAGTGCAAGAAATGTGAACAGCAATGTGTTAAATTTACCATTTTGGGTTTTATAGCAAAAATATGGAATAATGTATCTTCTAACCATGTCTTCTCTTGAACTTTTTAGGCCATATCACTGCATGCCAAGAATGTAGTCCCTTTTTACTTAACATCACTGTCTTCTACATACTATCACCAGCAGGGAGAACAGATGAGGGATGCTTTAGTGGAGTGAGAACAATGGTCTTATTTGCAGAAGGAATCTCCGTCTTTCATGTGGCATGGCTCAATTGTGATCCATGTTAATCAGAGGTAAAAGACCCTTTGTTACCACAGAGCTATAGTCTTGAAAACCCTCAAAAGAGTTAGGTGAAATCATCCTGGGAGAATTGCCTAAGTTAAAGGAGGGAGTAGAGTGACCACTCTGGGTACTAGCGGGAGGAGGCCTAGCAGAGTAAAGGATGTCTAAAACCATACCTACTGCCCTTGTGCTATAGAACAGAGCTACTACCATGGTCAAAACATACATAATTGAGTCAATGCATGGGCCTACATGTGGTTCAATCCCAAGAGTCAGCAGTAGACCATTGACAGGCCAGAACCCTAAACTCATTCTGGTCCTACATTAGTAGTCATTCAAAAACCAGCATGTCAGAACTATTTAGGTAGTGGTTCAAAATGATCTGTTGATGTGCTAGAGGTGGCTGGTACTAGCTCATGAAAGCCATCTGTTAACATCTCTTCCCAACTGCTAACATCTCTTCCCAACTCTGCATTTAGTGACATGTTATAGTTTGAAATTGGCCATCATGAGATTATCTACGCCTTGGGAATCAGCAAACTCTTCAGGGGCTTTTTGTGAGAGAGCTGGTTGCTAAATATTTATCAGCACACAGCTGACAAGATCCCATGAAAGAAATACCATAATAGGCAGGAGTGATCTACTCACCCGATGGGCCTCCTATAACTGAGGCCTGGCCACAGGGCTGCAGGACAACCTCATAAGCATGAGTTCCTGAGCTCGTTGGTGGTTGACCCCAGATGAGGGTAGAAGGCCAAAAAGCTCTTAAGGGGGAAAAACAGGAACTGGAGCCCAGAGGGACCTCTAGTATTGTAGTATTCTGCCTGGATGGCAGTCCCAGCCCCACCTAGAACTAGGCACCAGAGGAAGACTTAAGGTTCTCCAAAACACGGAGCCCATAGCAGGAGGTCTGCTTGCTCACATCTAATGATAATTTCCATAACTCGCAACTCATCGGGCTCCCTTGGCTGCTACCTCATGCTTATTGTTTGCTTTGGTAACCGTGACCACCTAGTTAACCATTACCGTCTGGCCTATACATTAAGAAACACCATCACCCTTGCTATCACTGAGAAAATTCTGTGATAGCTTCTCCTACTACCAACCCCGGCTTCCAGAGAAAGGCTATTACTGATCTTTTGGTGATGCTGGTGACCCTTTCAGCTGCCCATTACTGATGGCCTTTGTGAAGGGTGTATCCTCCAAACCTCCCTGTGAAACATAATCCTCTGTTGAATCTTCTGGCCTCATATATCCAATTTCAGCATGTACACTTTCCTGACCCTTGAGTACCTTTTTCTAATGTCTACCCTGGCAATTCAGGCATTTCAATTCCATTCATTGGGCCAGTGCTTTTTGCTAGCTTCTAGGAACCACCCTAGCAGCAAGTCTGCAACACCCCCTGGAGCTCTGACTCAGATGTTAAGTTGTACACCCCAAGAGAATGCCCCCAAATCAGTCAACTCATTGTAAGCTACCAAAGAGATGAGCTCTATTACTTGACTTGCAATTCTTTGTTAATTGACCTTAGCTTTTAATTATCCAACTGCAGGGTGTTGATGTAATTTACTAACAATAAGCCAATTCTATTATCTTCAGATTTATCATCCTTCCTATTATTTCAAACTCCTGAATGAGCACACGGACCAATGCATTTCCATCTACCAGCACATTATCCTATTTCATCATCAGTGAAAGTTTTATCAATTAGTTTGCGACTTAGTGCCAGGGTCTGTGAACTACCTACTAGGGTAGTGAGTGAACTAGCTCCAAACTCCTATCTTACTGCTGCTTTCTTGGACCACTCATCACCAATTGCTGCAGACTGGGTTTTCTGGGAAACAAATGCCAAGACAAGAGTTTGACATGTAAAAGGCTAATTATTGGGGAATAGCACCTGTGAAAGAAAAGAGGAAGAAGCAGGATTTGTCAGGGGAAAATTCCAGATGATGAGGCATGCCTGACAGTCTCTGCCAGATCAATGGGGAGCTCCCGGGCAAAGACTCCCCACTGGAAGAGTCCCACACAGGGCAGAAATCATTAGATCTTTGTACCACTGGCTGGGGGCTGCCCTAAAAGGAATGTGATGTCAGTTTGAATGAGGCAGAGCCTGAAGGAGCTAACAGCTGGAGACTATCAGCTAATCACACTCCATATAAAGTTTTTTCCTGGAGATCTGAGAATTTTCCAAATCTGCCATATATATATACAAATATTGATAAGTTCAAATACTTTGTTAGGGTAAATATATATGAACATGTTTACAAATAAGGTTAACCATCTTAAGAATAAAATAAAACGCGTAGAGGTGTCTGGGTGGCTCAGTTAAGTATCCAGCTCCGAATTTCGGCTCACATTGTAATCTCACGGTTCGTGGATTTGAGCCCTGCATCTGGCTCCAGGCTGGCAGTGCAGAGCCTGTTTGGGGTTCTTTCTCTTTCCCTCTCTCTGCCCCTCCCCAGCTCTCTGTCTTTCAAAGTAAATAAATAAGCTTTAAAAAAAATAAAAGATAGAATGTATAACTTTTAACCCAGAGTAAATTTTATATATACAATAGAAAGTAGGGAGTAAAACAAAACAGAAAGTACAATAAAGCATAATATGAAATACTGAGAACTAAGTTTTGATAATTGCACTAAAAGTAAATGTTTTAACTAACTAATTAAAAAAGACCCTCAGAATGAATTTGGTGATACACAAATTGTTGACTTTAAGAGCCATTCAGAGCAAAAAGAAACAGAAAGGTTGAACATGAACAAGGGAAAAAGATATACCAGGCAAATATGAACAAAATAAAGCTAGGTAATCTATAGTAGCAGGTTTTAATATCTCACAAAATATATGTATTCTTTTGAGATAGATGATGATAGAAAGATACAGATGCAATAGAAATGTTATTCACTGATAAAAGGAGCATTAGAACAGGCCAGAGAGCTATTTGGCACTTCTTTATCAAAATAAATATGTGCATACTCTGTGATCCAGCAATTCTTCTCCTTGGATATATCCCCATGAAATTGTTACTTCTGTCCACTAGTAGATATATAATAAGAAGTTCATTATTGTATCACTGTCGGTGATGGCAGAGTTGGAAACAACCTGGGTGTCCATCACTGCGAGAAAGGATAAGTGAAATGTGTTGGATGAGCACCATGAAGTACTATGCAGCTGATGAACACAGTACCTTAGAGGTGCATATTCAGCTACACAAATTAATCTTTACAGTGTAGTACTTGGTGAAAAAGCGAAAATGAGAATGAAATCAACATCAGTTGTGTGAATTAAAAATAAATGGTCACAAAACTATACACATATTGTGTAAAAGTACATTCAAATAAAAAGGTATATAATAAAATGGTTGTTTATGAGGTGTAGGGAAATAAGCAAAGAGGACAAAGCTGGAAAAAAAGGAATGAATTAAAAAATTTAAGAGCAAACTAACTAGAAGGGCGTTGTTAGGACCAATAGTGATAACACAGATTTAGCAGATGAGTACAATAAACTCAGCCCTCTGCTCTGTCTATGCTACATTAGAGATTTTGGAACTAATTGTACAGGCATCAACTAGCAGAGTTGTGTGTGCTCCTACCCAGGGTAGGAGTGGATGAGGCACATGGTTGGATATAGCCAAGTCTAAAGATTGGCTGGACAGTGGTGGAGAAAAACGGAGGTAGTCAATAGTTGAGGATGCTTGGCAGGAGGTTCTGAGGTGACACACCAGCATCTAGTCTAGGGTAAATGATAGACCAGAAGAAGGGTGTTTGCACAGAAAAGGAAGAGGTCCAAGTTCTGGAAGTTTTAATGAGCTAAAAGAAAAGGTAAGGTGAAAAAAAGGGAAAGGAAAGGAAAAGAAAGGAGAAAAAAAGCTTAAAAAAGGAAAGAGAAAAAAAGAAAAGGAAAGAGGAGAGGAGAGGAGAGGGAAGAGGGGAGGGGAGGGGAAGGGAAGGGAGGGGAGGGGAGGGAGGAGAGGAGAGGAGAGGAGAAGAAAGAAAAAAGAAAAGGAAAGGAAAAGAAAAAAGAAAAAAAAGAAATGAAATCTGGATAAACAGGAAAATGTAGCCAAAAATAGGTATAATAAAGGTTTACATTTCTGTGGCACATTTCAGATGATGAATTAGGCATGGACTATGTCCATGCAGTTAGGCTGTTGATACAAAATGGAAATGAAGAATACTAAAGTTTGAAGACACCAAAGAACTTTCAGCTTGAGTTACTGGAAGGGATATACACAGGTGCAGCTAAGCTTTCTGTGGTAATGGCAGCAGTGAGAAAAAGAGAGGACTGTGACTCAGATACCAAAGCCCTTCATAAGTAAGGAGCTGTAATCAGAAAAGAAAGAATAGTAAGAAGGACAAGTTGAGTATGATCTAGCCGTTTCATGAATTTCACATAGGGCTAGTGTTTGTTGGAGAGAAACAGCAGTGAGAGGCTAAGAAAATATCCTCCATGCTCTGAGCCCTGGACACATGGATGAATGAAAGAATGCACAGCCTTTGCTTTGGGAACTATTCTCAGGAGAAAGGATATTCTCAGTTAAGGCAAGAAAGAAAGTACTCTGTATAACAGCTAATATTCATATATCCCCATCCCTTAAACCCCACCTCCAACATACACACACTATCCTAAACTGCCCACAAACACACACACACACACACACACACACACACACACACACACACACACTCACACCCCTTCCCTTAGGTACTTACAACAGAAAAGTTCTAAGACAAACCATGTTCCTATCATCTGTATTAATTGACTCAGGCTGCCACAACAAAATACCATAGATGGTGTGGTTTAACCAGCAGACATTTATTTTCTCAGTCTAGAGGCTGAAGTCCCTAATCAAGGTGCTATTTGATTTGGTCTCTAAGAACTCTCTTCCTGTACTGTAAAGGCGGCATGCTCATGTGGCCTTTCCTCAGTGAGTGTGTACTTGGAGAGGGAGGGAGCAAGCTCTCTAGTCTCTTCTTACAAGGACATTAATCCTATTCCACCCTTATGAGTTAGTTCATTTAGTCTTAATTACTTCCTTAGAAACTCCATCTCCAAATATAGCCACACTCGGGGTTAGGACTGCAGCATATGAATTTGAAAGCAACACAAACATTCAGTTCAGAATAATCCAAAACCTAGGTGGAAATGGCCTTATTCAAAAAGAACCTACATAATATTTCATAGATCAAAGACTTGAAAAAGTAAAGCTCATAGACAAACCTCCAAAGACAAGATATCTTCCTGTGGTAGCCAGTGTTCTGATAGAGTGGGGTCGTCAGCTCATGTACTTTCTGAAGGAACAGAGATTTTAAGTAGGGAATCCAACAAAGGAAGAAAGGTGATATGCCAAAGTGACAAAATTATACAAAAGAGTACCAATTTTTATGTGACATCTTTTCAAAGATATTTTGGTTATTGTAATGAGAAAACGAAGCCCATAAAACCCATGATCATTACTGGGAGTTCCCACCACCTGACCAGGGTCTTTCCACTACCCAACACTTAACTCTAGTTTCTGGATGTCCCCAAAGAGATACTCTTGAGTTGACAGGGAAAAAGAAAAGCAGAAACTAAATTCCATTCAACCATGACAACGTCTATTAACAAACCCCCTTAGCTTTCACTTTTTTATTGCAAAAGATAATTTAAGTTGATGTTGTCAACACAATATCAGCTAACCTAAGAGGAAAGGGGAAAAAAAACCTGCTCCTCAAACCAAGGAAGGAAACTCACTGGCAAATGTGGTCAAGTGGTTACATTTTCTTTCTTGTTTATTTTTCTTTTTAGAATATTTCAAAGCTGGAACTCAAATAATTTTTAGCAGGATTGCTTTGGGTTCTTGTTAGGGATGTCACTAAGACAGCCTTTTACAAGGCACCTACACAGCCTTCTGCTTCCATGTGAAAAAAAAAAAAAAACTGCAAGCAGCACAATAAAATTTTAAATTCTTTCCAAGTGTTACAAAACTGGGAAAAAAGAGAACAGTTTGAGTTAGACTCTTGAAATGTGGTGAGAAAGACTAAAATGGCAATCCTTTATCAACCAATTACTAATACTTGTCTTTATAAGAGACTAAATACATTTTCAACTATTCAGATTCACAATATAAATAGTTGAGAAAACCAATTAGAGAAATGTAGTAGAAAGTAGGACGTTTGGTTCATGATCTTGTGTTTAATTAAAATAATACAGTATAAAAAAACAGTATGTCAAAAAGTAGTTTTACACGGATTCCTCTTTTGTGATATCCTGGCTAAGGAACAGAGGGCACAATCAATGCAACTGCTAAATCTTTAGAGAAAAGTAAGCTGTTGCCTGCATAATAAATTATTAATGATGGCCACTTTAAATAATAAAGTTCTAGTATAAGTCAGTGATGCTTAACTTGGGTTTTATTGACATTTATACAATATTATGACAATAATTACCAATTTTGACTGAAACTCATATAAAGGAAAAAAATCTTGTACTGCTTGTCTCAGTGTTATAGACATATTTTTTAAATTTTATTTATTTGTTTTGAGACAGAGAAAGAGAGAGAGTCCAAGTAGGGGAGGGGCAAAGAGAGAGAGAATCCCAAGCAGGCTTTGCACTCTCAGCACAGAGCCCAGTGTGGGGCCTGATGCCCCCAAAGAGATGAACCATGAAATCATGACCTGAGCCAAAACCAAGAGTCAGACACTCAACCAAATGAACCACCCTGTTTAAAAAAATATAGTCTGGGTAGGGCTCGAAAAGCTGCTGGCATGCTAGGCTCTAAGAACACTATATTCCCTAGGGAATCAGAGACACTTAACAAAATATCTACACACTTAGGTAACTTTTGGGTCAACTAAATAAATTAAAACCAAATCATGCAGAAGTACTTGGTAAAAAAAAAAAAAAAAATGGATCTCTAACTTCCAAAGTAGTTAGGTACAGACTCCCCAATGAAGAAGCTTTTCAGGTATCCTATGAACTCATAGTCATTTCCAAGGCTTCTCTCTCTCCAAGATCAAATACTGTCTTTACTTATTTTTTCTTGATTAGAAATACTTCCTATTACTTTGATTCATTCTTTGAACAAACTACGTGAGGTCCCATTATGTATCTAGCACCATGTTATAAAGAAAGCTCATGTTGTTAAGGAACATAAAATCTACTCAGGGAAGCAAACTCATAAACAGGAATATGATGAGGTAAGTTCACTGATAAGCGGTGTCCTTGGCCACTGCAGTGAGGCAGGGGAAGAGGGCCAGAAGGGACAATTAGCCAAGCAGAGAGATGGCTTTCTGGAAGGAGCACTTCCAAAGGAGTTTAAATTGATTTTAAAAGTTTTGGCAAGGTAAAAAAAAATTAACCTGGTCAAGAGGATGAGAAACATGAAAAAAGCACAGATATGTGAACAAGACCATAAGCGTGTCCCAGAACCATAAACGGAAAGACAGATGTTGCTCTACCTCAAAGTATAAGGCAGTGGGGTGGGGTGGCGGTGAGATCTGAAGCTGAAGAGAACTACAGCAAGTCTTCACCACTATGTTTGAGAGCAATTTTAAACAATGAAGATGCCAACAAAAAGCACAAAAAGGACACTCGTTTATGTCAATAAACAGTTTATGAGAGCTGAAAGAAGGCAGTGTCAGCTTGTTCATCAGCTGGGAATGTGTATGTCAGGCACTCAAATTTTTTATCACTCTGCACATGTACATGTCTGCAAATGACCACAAAAGAGCTCCAAGAAATGACTTTGGAGCTACAAATGAATTTCATAAAATAAGCAAATATGTGAATATGGAATCCATGAATATTGATAGATTGTGTTTGTATGCGTAACACCACACCCTGACAACAGAGAATATTGTTCTTCTCAAGAATGCATGGGGTCACCTGGGTGGCTCAGTAGGTTAAGTGGCCGACTTCAGCTCAGGTCATGATCTCGTGGTTTGTGAGTTCGGGCCCCGCGTTGGGCTCTGTGCTGACAGCTCAGAGCCTGGAGCCTATTTCAGATTCTGTGTCTCCTTCTCTCTCTGCCCTTCCCCTGCTGACGTTCTATCTGTCTCTCAAAAATAAATAAACATTAAAAAATAAATAAAAATAAGTAAAAATAAAAAATAAATCTAAAAAAAAAAGAATGCATGGAACATTCCCAAAAGTGGATCATATATTAAGTCAAAACATCAATAATTTCCATAAAGTAGAAATATTACAAACACCTGGAATAAATCAAGATATTAAGAACAAAACCAAAAATCAAAAATGTCCTTCCACCTAGAAATGAAACAATTTTCTATTAAACAACTTTTGGGTGAAAAGGAACAAATTACAAAATTCCTGAAAAATAGTAATTAAAACACTGCAAGTTAGAATATATAGTATTTGGTTAAGATAGAATGTAGAGAAAATTTCAGAACATTTTACACCCAGACCAATTTAAAGGATTGATTATATTCCCAACTAAAAAAACTAAGATAAAAATGTTCTCCATTGAGGGGTGCCCGGGTGGCTCACTAAGTTAATCATCTGACTTTGGCTCAGGTCATGATCTCACTGTTTGTCAGCTCGAGCCCCATATTGGGCTCGCAGTGCAGAGTCCGCTTTAGATCTTCTGTCTTCATCTCTCTGCCCCTCCCTTGCGTATGCTCTCTCTAAAATAATATTTTCTTAAAGGTTCTACATTGAATGAAGGAGGAATGACTCCTACTGGACCAGGGTTCCTCTAGAATAATCATAATCTTGGGATATAATATAAAAAACTACCTAAAAGCACTACCAAAAAGCAACCCATAGCAAAAAGAAAATAGATCAGAATTTACACTTAAAAAAAGGGAATGACACCGAGTATTTTAAAATTTTACTAACATTATGCCTGAGGGCAAGCCACGAATCAGAGGTTTGTGGTGTTGCTAAAACTGAGAAAACCTGCAACTTTTACTTGAAGAACAGGACAGAGTTCAATGCAACCTCAGCAGCTGGAAAGTATGAAAAGAAATTCCAAAAAGACCCAGAGAGAGATGGCCCTTAAAACCTGTGCTTGCCCGAGTCTCTGACAGATCTCTGATCTATGCATGTGTGGGGGATACTCCAAGCAGCCAAGGTAAGTGAAAAGAAGTGAAAATTTTAGCTGGTGCTTACCAAAGAGGAACAAGAGTTTGAGGTTTGAGTACAGCCAAGTTATACTGCCTGCTACAACAAACAAACCAAATCAATACTTTTCAGATCATAATAGAATCAAGAGTGTCTACAACATATCAATCACAATGTCCAGGACACAAATCATAACTACTAGACTTAAAAGAAAACATGAACCATACTCAAAAGAAACCTAATCAACAGATGGTCCCTGTGATGACGCCATTGTTGAAATTGGTGGACACGGATTTTAAAGCTTACTAAACTCTAAAATAATCAAATAGAGATTCCAGAACTGAAAATAATTAATACCCAAAATGGAAAAAAAAAAAGTCACTGGATGGGCAGAACAATAGTTTGGAAATGAGATGGGGGAAAAACGTCAGTGAAATATGAAGACTGACCGATACAAATATTCCAATCTGAAAAAAGGAAAATAGATATGGGGGGGGGGGGAGGATATGAACAGAGAATTAGTGGCATGTCAAACAATATCATACAGTCTTTGGAGACTCACAACAAAGAGAGAATGGGTCAGAATGTGTACTCAAAGAAATGGCAGAAATGTCCCCCAAATTTAGTAAATGATACATTTACAGATTCAAAAAAGTCAAAACCGAAGCAGGATAATACAAAGGATGCACATTTATATACATCATAATCAAACTGCTGAAAACCAACTAAAAAGAAAAAATCTTGAAAACAGAAAAAAAACACTGTATACACAAAAAATGGAGGTATACACAAAAAATGGAGGTAAGACAGTGTTCTTAAGAAATACAAGTATTGAGGGGTAAATGAGATTTAGGAGAGCAAACTGCTCTCAAATAATTCACAAAAAATAATATAAAGAGAAAATGATAAAGAAAATGGAGTGAAATACTGAGGGACTTTGAAAAAGGATATATGGCAGTGCACTGAATTATCATTGTGACTTTTCTGTCTTAAATGACTTCAAAATAAAGTCATGAAAGCAGATGGATAAATACAGATGTTATTGTAGAAAAATAAACATATATGACCTATATATACATACCTATATAAAATTTCCTGGTTCTGTCAACTGACAGAATATAGAAGCAATAACACAGTAACAATGAGCACACCTGGAACCCAGAGCTTAGTTTCTAAATCCCATTCTCTAAAAAAAAGTCAGGGCTCCTTGAAGAAATAACTGAATTGAGGGCTGGGGCAGGGAAGGTATAAGCCTTGCCTGGAAAGCCTTATTTTGCCAGGAATAAAGTGCTCAAGGAGTAACAGGAGCATACTGAAAGGATACAGCAACCAACTTAATGGAGCTCTCAATTACCAAATTAACTGAACAACAAAATGATTGTAATGGATTACAGCCTATCGAATTAAATATCCTTTACAGGTATGCTGTTTCGAAGGGACACATGCACCCTAATGTTTATAGCAGCACTCAACAAAAGCCAAAGTATGGAAAGAGCCCAAATGTCCATTGATGGATGAATGGATAAAGAAGATGTGGTATATATATATATATATACACAATGGAGTATTACTCAGCAATCAAAAAGAATCAAATTTTGCCATTTGCAAATACATGGATGGAACTGGAGGGTATCATGCTAAGTGAAATTAGTCAAGAGAAAGACAAATATCATATGACTTCACTCATGAGGACTTTAAGATACAAAACAAATGAACACAAAGGAAGGGAAGCAAGAATAATGTAAAAACAGGGAGGGGGACAAAAACATAAGAGACTCAAATATGAAGAACAAACAGAGGGTTACTGGAGGGGGATTGCGCTAAATGGGTAAGGAGCATTAAGGAATCTACTCTTGAAATCATTGTTGCACTATATGCTAACTTGGATGTAAATTTAAAAAAATTAATAAAAGGCATTTGAAATTCTAAAACAAAAAAAAAGAAATATCCTTGTATTACGATATAGTTAAATAAGTAACTAAACCTAAGGCAAGTATAGCTCTTCCTTACAGTAAAATTCCAATTTTAGAATTAAAATTGAAATAAAGTAGAAAGAAAGAGAAATAGAAAATCAGCATCAGACAAACATCACAATTAACTGCTGCAGGCAAAAACTGCCAATGGATGCTAAAATAGCACAAAACTCACATCATTTCAAAGTATCTCCTCCCACAAGATACTTAGTAATTAAAAGTAGAAAACGGGGAGAAACTTGGCTGCCACAACTTTAATGAAATGACTAAGGTTAAAATCACTAGTAATACATATATCAACATTTTATACCTCATGTAATACAATGAGAAGGGCACATTAATTCTATGGTATTCTTAAGAAAAATACCTATCTATATTATAAGAGTAAGGGAAGGGGAAAAGCAAATATAAAATGGGAGAGGCAAAGGAGAACTCTGGGAAGATAAAAATTAGAAGTGTCAGGGACACCTGGATGGCTCAGTAGGCTAAGTGTACAACTTTGGCTCAGGACATGACCTCATGGTTTGTGAGTTCGAGCCCCACACTGGCCTCTGTGCTGACAGTGTAGAGCCTGCTTGGGATTCTCTCTCTCTCCCTCTCTCTCTGCCCCTCCCCAACTTGCACTCTTTCAAAATAAATAAAACTTTTGAAAAAAACTGGAAGTGTCAGTATGCACTCAACAATTTCTAAAATATACATTTACATACAAATGTGCCTGTTGTTTCCTTGCTCTGCCAGCTAAAAAAGGCCTAGAATGTCATATTCCAGAATTAATGAGTATACCTAGCTCTCAGATTTAAGTTACTATGTATCATTCTCCCTAAAAAACAACAAAAACAAAAATGGCTGATTCTAAGATTCTCAAAGGTTCCAAAATTAGTCTAGAACATCTTATTTTACTATAAAGTAAGGAACGCTCAAAAAACTGTTGTTGTACACCAAAAGAAGCCAGATCTAATGGGGCTCCCCTTTTAACATCAATGTAAAAAAAGTATAGTAACAGATTATAACCCACTTAAAAAAAAAAAAAAAAAGCAACCCAAGGGGCGCCTGGGTGGCTCAGTAGGTGTTGGCTCAGATCATGATCTTGCCGTTCATGAGTTCAAGCCCTGCATCGGGCTCTGTGCTGACAGCTCAGAGCCTGGAGCCTGCTTCAGATTCTGTCTCCCTCTCTCTCTGCCCCTCTCCTGTTCATGTAAGAGTCTACAGTTAAAATATAGTCACATGTATGCTAGATGATACACACACACACACACACATACATTTATACACATAGATGATTCCTTACAATAAAACACTGATACATGTGTACCATGCAGTAAAATTGAAAAATGACTATTTTGCAGCCATGATAATAAAGACTGGTTTAGACAATTATCAAGTGTTGCTAAGTCAGGGGAGGGAAATGAGATATTTGACAAGCAAAATACTTACATAATCTTATTAGTGTTTCTCTCCATAGATTACTTATTTCCCCACTAGGGGAAAAATAAACACAACACAGTGAAGATACAGAACAATTGTTTGACCAAGTGATCAAAATCAACATCAACAATGAGTTCCTCAGATGTGATACCCTAATACTTTTGTAGTATTTTGGCTGGCAATACATTAACCTCTTTCTAATCATTAGAAAACCAAATAAACCCAAATTGGAAAACATTTTATAACACCCAGACACACACACGACACACCGCTATTTTTGCTATGGAGAACTGATCTTCATGATTATCTGATGGTAGAGATATCTTTATATCTCCACCATCTATCACATTACCTAATAATTAAAGCTTAAGAAACAATGGTTGACTGGATATTCCCTGTTTCAGCTGTAAGATGCTATGTCCCAGACAGTGTCTTCATCTGTTTTCAGCCCTCATCACAGTGAAGATACAAAGCACAGTGGTTAGAATAATGAATTTTTAAACTAAGTAAATAGAATCTGTTCATGGAGTTACATAGTATTCCACACTCATCTCAACCAAAGTTCTGAAAGCAAACTTTTTCAAAACTGTTTAGGGATGTCTGGGTGGCTCAGTTAGTTAAGCATATGACTTCGGCTTAGGTCATGATCTCGTGGTCCGTGGGTTTGAGTCCTAGGTTAGTCTCTGTGCTGACAGCTCAGAGTCTGGAGCCTGCTTTGGAGTCTGTGTCTTCCTCTCTCTCTGACCCTCCCCCCTACGCTGTCTCCTTCTCTCAAAAATAAGTATTAAAACATTTTTTAATAACCTTTTTAATACTATAAACCAGAGAATTAGAAATTTAAAGAATCACTTCAAATATATAGTTATACACTAACTTTGAAAAGTCTTGTTTTCTAATCCCCACCGAGAGAAAATCCACCAAAATAAGTTGAAAGAACAAGATTTATGGCACACTGCAGTTAGAACCCAACTTTATTGTTACAACCAATTTTTATTTACAGAATATAAATCTCTTCAAAAAGATACATTCCTTCATTTAATCAATGGTAAAAGGCCTTATTAAACAGAAATAAAGCCTAAACATCACTTATATTCAAACAGAAATACAAACAACTTCATTAAAAGTTTATGAACATACAGCAAAAATGTATTTTTTACGTAAGCAGTTACATGAATGAGGCTTTTTTAATTGTCTTCACTGGCAACCCCATTTTTATCCACAGAATAAATTTTACACTTAAATTAACAGTAGTAAAAATGTAAAAATTAAATTTTAAACATGAAAATATGCAACCAAAAACAGGAAGTATCTCCATTACCAAACAGATTGACAAATTCTCAGACACTCAGATACTTTCTGAGGCATATTAAAACACCTACATCAAAATTTGCATTCATTTGAGAGGTATCAATACATTTTCAGTGCTGAGACTATTGGTAGCACTTACAGTATATACAAAGCAGCATTATACTACTATGGTTCACATTTGATAAACACAAATTTAAGGTTTATGCCACAATTGCCCAATTCAACATACAGCTAACGCAGTGATAATTATTTTGTTTTTTCTTCTGAAATTTAGTAAGGAAATTAACATCTAAGAACATGGAATAATGCCATGTCTTATTTCTTATGAGAACAGTATATTTTAAAATTCAAATACTTCATACCATGGAAACTTCACCCAGCTTTAAAAAGGTTCCTAAATACAGTACAGTTTAAGTTTCCTCTTAGTAGATTCCACCAATTGAGTTATTTAGTACACATAACTAACAGGAAACTTCTTCAGATTATTGGACAATAAAAATCTCAGTGTGTCACTACCTAAAAAGTAGCAGCACACCACAACCATGGCAAGTAAATACTCTCACCTCCTCCACTGCATTTCTGGGGTTTTCTCCAGGTCATAAGAGCTGGTTTACATGGAGATCAACGGGTCTCAACCTATCTCTAAATGTTCTTTTATTAAGAGTTTTGAAATTTAACTAATGAAACAATTCAAATCAGCCAGCTTTTTCTTACCCTTCACTAATTAGTTTAAATACAATATGTAACATTTTCAATTTTTATAAACATATCATGTTTTGTTAAAATGATTAATGGTATTTATACCATTAATGGGTAAGATGTAAACAAAAATATGCCTATATTTAGGATTAAGAGTATTTTACAGAGCAATTTTTCATAACTAGAAAAGCTGAAAGATTCATTATGAACAAAGATTTTAACCTATCTGATAATATCTATAGTATAGTTAAGTGCATTAAGTATGGGGGGGGAAAGCAGATTTTAGGACAGAAACATAAGAAATTGAATTTGGGATGGCTGAAACACAAAAGGGTATTTTTCTGTAAGCACTGTCATTTTCATCCAAATAGGTGAAATCTTCTATCCATTTCAAATTATGATCGAAAAATAAATGCTGTCAATGTAAAAATTGGAAAAATCTAATTCATTATGTAAGATATCTTATTAAGTTCAGTTTTCAAGTATTCAAGGAATGCAAACCCAAGCATTTTAATAACACATTTACAGACTAAGCTACAAAGATGGGGGGAAAATCATTTAAAATAACTGATATGCTTTTCCATCCAAAGACCTCAAACCCAAGACCTAACACCATAATCATACAAGTGATATGTAACTTAGAAAAAAAGGTGGCTCAATAATAACTAATGTCTTTGAAAAAAAAAAAAAGAAAACAAAGACAAAACAGATGACCTTAATATGTTAGTTTCCAGTTAAAGGACATTCTAAAATCAAATGAACTAAAAAAGCAAAATAAGAGAATATCAATTCTGAAATAAAGAAAAGATTGTTTTACCACATACTTATAATTCATTTCTTTTGTGTGTAATAACTACTTGCATTTGCTTTTTGAGGAAGATAGTGCAAGTTGCTCCCAATACCAGAACCCTCCTCCATAGCATAGAGCATTGGTTAACTTTGTCTACCAACTGAATGACTGATTAATATTAGAGGCTTAAAGTCTATATCACTTTGGAATGCATATAAAATGCTTACTAAAAGCAATGGGAAACAGAAAACCAAACTGATAGTATTTTCATTTGTATTTGAAAGAATTTAAAAATGGTATAGAAAGCTTTGTGTAATATTAAAAAGAAAAACCCATATAATTTTTAAAGTGAAGGTTTTTAACTGAGAGTGCTTGGGGGAACTTTTTTCCTTTAACTTCCTTTATGAAGTTGGAATAAATATTTTTAGTTCAGCAAAAATGAAAATAGCAGTCATTAAAAAATTACTCATTACTTAGGTCTTTTCTTTTACAATCCCACAATGAACAACTTTTTATTTATAGAAGCCAACTGAGATATGTTTAAGTTGAGCTAAGAGCTATTATTTATCAGATCTCATATATACGGGATTTAGATTTATACAGAGATATGTAAAATTTCAAGGTTGGTTTTTTCTTGGTAGAAAAAAGTTAACCCTGAAAACAAGAAAGGATAATACTTCAGTCTGCAATATTCTATTTTTAATTTGCTTTAGCTTAGAATCATGACTCAAAGAAAGGAGCTCTAGCAGTGTATTAATTTACTGCTTATAGCAATCTAATCTCACAAAAACTAATGACCAACTAAAGAATGAAGAAAAGTCATTATTAGGCACTGAGAGGCTAAATAAATAAGTAATGACACTGACAAAACCTGATAAACCCTATTTCCAGTTCCTCTTGTTATCCCACTGTGCAGCCAGAACTTTTGACTATTTCCAGTCTAAAACCAAAGAGCTGAATCATTTCCTTACCAGAAAAAAAAAAATCTACAAAAGGGAGAATGCAAAACAATACACAATCTCATATGCAAGATACAATTCACACTAATTTACAAATTTTTATTTACACTGCTTTATATACATTCCAGGCAGACCTAGTTGAGTTTTGTGCTCATGTTGATCTCAAATGACCATGTGAACAGTATGATTTACTACCACATCTCTTCGATTTCCAGAAAATCAAGTGGTAGCATGGGGTCAGGAGGGAAAAATATCAAATATTACTGGTCATGTAAGATCATATAAGTATGGAAGGAAAAAAAGGAAAAAATGTGGAATTTTGCTTGTTAAAGCATCCAGGCCACTATGGTCTATTGACTAACAATGAGTACACATGAATGCCACATCTTTAACAACCATTTTCATATTTACAAAATGAACTTACTACCAGCTGAGTTATTAGGTAAGGCATTCAAGTTCCTTAGCTTAACATAAAAAGGCAACAGAACAGACATCTCAGCAAGCCACAGGACAAATTTTAGAGGGATGTTTGCCTTTAGATTCCCTTAAATGGTCAATAAAAAGGGAAGCAATTTTGAACCCTATTATTAGTCTGCAGAATGATACCAAAAACCTGTATAGGAAGTGGGAGGACCACAACTCCCAAAATCTAGCCATAGAAGTGGGGAAAATATCTTAAATATCTTATTTTGTTTCTAACTTCCACTGCATACTCCTAGGGCTCAAGGGAGAGCCTTTATTCCCCTTTACATTCACTTCTATATGAATCTCTCTGAAACACAAGAGTATCACAGCTAGCAGCTCTGCACAGTCTACCAGAAAAGGCTCAGTGAATCCCTATTCAAAATAGTTTGAAGAATATGGAATAAAGTAGAAAACTGATCTTGTTTCCTCTCATACACACATAGGTCTCCAAGTTATATACTGTTGCACTTTAAGTCAGAGAGCAAAAAATCAAGGGTATTACATATTATTCATTGTCCTAAGAAAATGTTCCAACCACAGATGAAAATTCCACCAAAAACAATTTTTCAAGTTCACTCTAACATTATGTAAAAAGCTACTGTTAATTGGTTCCATTCATTTAGTCAATTAGGTAAAATTCTATTGATCCTTTAGTAATATGGTTTATAAAAACAGAAGTGAACATTTATAACACTGGGGAGGTAGAAAACAAATCTTAGTCTAACACTGTTACAGACACAAGCAGATTTTAAGATTCTATTTATGTAACTAGAATTCACCATTTAAAATGGCCTTAAGTGTTTCTACTTACTTTATTAGCTTTAAACATCTTGAGATAATCCAAGTATTTTAAAGCTCCTATCTGAGAATATAAGTCATTTGGAATAATACATCAAACTCCCCAGAAGATTTCTTAGAGGATATATTTGTAGTTGCATATTTTGAATATGCAGATTCATTAAGCCAACTTTGTACATGGGCACTTATGTGACCAAAGTGCAAAGCTTGTCAGACTAATTTTCTAAGTTAACCATGACTGCTCATCCCCACACAGGGGCAGTCTTCAAAACGTGAAGCCTACTTATCACAAAGATCTAACTTCCTTCCGTATAATAATTACCACCCTCTCATCCCCAAACAAAATAAAAATACACAAACAAAATCAAGAGAAACTAAATCAAGAGAAGCCTTCCTACCATGAGTATTTCTGCTTAATTCACATTTTGTTATATCAGATTTTAAGTGTAGATCAATGTCCCAAATGTTCCTTATTTCTTTTAACTGCTTCAATTAATTTCTCTGAACCTACATATATCACGTAATCATATCATTCTAAAGACATGGAGCCAAACTAAAACACGAAATGAAATTGTAAGGAATGAATATTCAAAGGTAAAAAAGAATATCTAAATGACATTTTCTTGTTCCCAAATACGATAACCATTCTACCTTTGTTTCAAAAATTAGTTTTTGTTCTACTAGCTAAACAGAGAAAAAACACAGAGTATTTCATTAAGTAAAACAAAATTTTTGGTAAAAAAAAAACAGTATGATACAATCAAATTTTAAAAATAAACTAGCAACTTAAATGACCACATGTAGTATGCGAAAACAATTAATGCAGATTTTGGTAATATAAAATCATATCTATTCCAGGATTATATGGTAAATATTGATATATATACTGCCAGACTATGTAAGGAAAGGAGAATTTAATTTTAAGATACATTCTGCACCCCCCCCAAAAAAACACTATGCAATATTCAATTAAAAAGATGTACCACTAAGCATAGATAGTAAATGTACTTTACCCTCATACACAGAAATTTTTCTATTAACACCCTAAGTTATCTATACCAGTATCTGGCATTTCAAGAGTGAATGATTCATATTTCTTACAGTGTATCAAGATATCAAGATAAAAAGGTTACACTGAACACTTCAAATGTTTACTAAAATTAATATTATTAAAGTAAAACTTAAAACAAAAATTTTTCTCTGGAACATTTTCATTGCTTACACTCAACCAATAGATGAAAGAGTCACAGAATTATGTTAAATTCATAATAAATAATTCACATATAACAGAGATTAAATTATCAAAGAAAGGATTAAACTGACATCTTTATACCTTTTTGCAGATTTAACAAAAAATCTAATCCACCACACACTGATAGCAGTAGGTGTACTTCTTGACATCAGTCTATTTAAAAAATAGATTGGTTGTTTAGAGGCATAATTTGTAAAGCAAGATAATCAAATTAAACAACAGAATTTTAACAAATATTGGCTTTTCAAAATTTCTTAAGAAAAGATTTCACAAGCCATTGTTCAGCTACTTGAGAATAACCCAATCTCTTCTTTACTCAGGCACTTTTAGTGCGGTAACTTCAGGCTTCATTTTAAAGTATTGGTTAAAACGAACAATTGCATACCTAGTAAGAAATGAATAACAACAGAATTAATCAAAGGTGTAAAACTTAATCCTTCCTTCACTTTCCACTCACCTTTCTACGCTGGTTTTTTTTTTTTTAGTTTTAAGATTTTCAAAGGACATATTTTTAGTTTATTGCACCACCTACTGGACACTTTTCTAATACTGAGAGAATTAACAGATTATACCAGACTTCCCTGCAGACCAATTATGTATCAATGTATGAAACCTTTAAAACATTTGACTAAAAATAACTACAGTATACCCCATAAATTCTACATGTACACCCCCCCCACAAAAAAAAGTAGAGGCAAATGTAATGCACAGAGTATAGTTAAACTTACCCAAGGAAATCAAAGTCAATAGTGGAGTATTTGGCTTGAATCAAAGCCCACAATCCCCAAAAGAAATGAGAAGCCTAAGGAGAGAAGAAAAATCAAGAATTACAATAATACATTTTTTTAAGGTTCTTCTTTTTCTTCAACTCCATGCAGAGTACAGTCTTGATGCTTTGTATAAAATATCCAAAACACAGTTAATACTGAAGTGTACAGTTATCTGGATGGCTACCTTATGTCCACTCCAGTAGAGATTATGTTTATAATCTCTTCAAAAAAGAGAGCCCAATTCCTGTAACTACTTTGTGGAGACAGAGTTCAGCATCAGTACTAATAGATGTTGATAAAATATTTTTAATGATTATAACTGCTAACAGGCAGTTATTTATATATTTATATTTATAATCCTATAAAATTAGGATTATCAAAGGACTTTGGCTTTTTGACATAAAAATATAAAAAGGGAAAATCCAAATCTCAAAGGCAAAAAATATATTTAAATATGAAAAATGTTCTAGGCATGACAGACATTTGAAAACAATTTTTATTGGCCCAACAATTCTGCATAACCAACCATGACATGTTGTAACATGACTTTTTACTTATGTCAGACAAAAATGGGTCTTAAGACTTAAAGAGAAAAATAGATGACTGTGTAGGAACTATAAAATAACTGCTATGTATGTGCTTTATAACTTATTTCCAGTTAAATAGCAAAATATTTTAAGATTCTGATAATAACTAGTAAAACTTCACTTCCCAAGAAATAGTCTAATTAGAAATATAGTTAGAAAAGTCTTAAAGGGTTTTATTTCAACTAAATTCCTTACAGTAACAACAAAAGGTATCTAAGAAAAAAAAATTACTCAACAGCTGTGCTCTTGATATTAAAATAACCAAACAACCCAATTTGGTAGGTAAAGCAATACAGTGTATGAGGAAGGATTCTTAATTTGAATTGTGAATTGTGGGGTTTCGAGTCCAGGTTCTGTCACTAACTCCTTTTGCAACTTTCAGTAAGTCACAAATTTTTTAGTGTCAGAATTATCACTTAAAAGATCAGAAACTATTAGCCCTTCTGTATTCCGCACAGGACTGTTTTAAAGATTAATGGAGGAGCACTTAGGTGGTTCAGTATGTTGAGTGTCCGATTCTTGATTTTGGCTCAGGTCATGATCCCAGGTCATGGGATTGAGCCCCGCACTCAGCGTGGAACCTGCTTAAGATTCACTCTGGGGTCGCCTGTGTGGCTCAGTCGGTTAAGCGTCTGACTTCGGCTCAGGTCATGATCTCATGGTTCAAGCCCTGCACTGGGCTCTATATTGTCACCACAGAGCCAGCTTCAGATCCTCTGTCTCCCTCTCTCTCTGCCTCTCCCCCTAAAAAAGGCTTCTCTCCCTCTGCCCCTCTACCCCCTACTTGGGCACCTGGAAGGAAGGGAGGAAGGGAAGGAATTATATATATGTATTGTGAGAAATAAGTTCGCTGACCCAATCAAAGGAGAGACACAGAGACACAGAGCACAATGAAGCAAGGCTTTAATCAACATTCTTGCAAGGGCAGGTGTCTGACAGCCAGGCACACTCAGGGCAGTTATAGCAGACTAGCAGATATAGCATATCTCGTAGCATGCAATCCCTCCCCTGGATCCTCACTGGCTGAGTACTACAGCGTGTACAGCCTTACACCGTCACCTATGCCCATGTAAGGCAAAAAGTAATCTAACTGGAACAATCCACATTTCCTGAGGTGAAGCAGAGACTTTCAGTCCCTCCACTGTTCTTTGGTTCATGCTCATTGCAAAGACTGTGAAAATAAGCCTACGAAACAGAGAAGGGGAAGAAGTAGGAAGTGAAGTGTCCAAGGGTTTGGTACTCCATTATGGGGGGGAGAGGGGTTTATATATATGTCCAATAGGTTGTAAGCCTACTGTTAAATAGACAGCAAAGCTTTTATTTGGTATTTCTGAAAAAGAATCATTCCCCTTACTTCACACACACACACATACATGTATAGAACTTTTAACCTCTAAAGATCTCTTTAAAGTATGTTGTTGTAAAAAGATCTATTTAAAAAATACTATTGCACTTTGCTTTTAACTTTCTCAAAAAATCACTAGCAAGATATGTAACTTCCCATCAAATATAAGTATAGAAAAGAATAAACAATGTAGTAAAGAGTAAACAGCTAAAGTCACATGCACGTGAAGCCTAATGATTAAAAAAAAAAAAAAAGCTGAGCTCTGGAGTCAAATTACAAAAATTACTACCTGTATGGCTTTGAGCAATTAACCTCTCTATACCTTTGTTTCCTCAACTGTAAAATGCAGGTGTGACATTATGATTTATAATACGAAATACATATTTGGTCTTCATCCACTGTCTCTGGCTCATAGTTCCCCCAAATCCTTGGAATTTTCTAAGCATAAGAGCAATGGGAACTTCTTTTTGTTATAATATTTGGTCTTACTGTAATAAGTTCCTGAAATAGCTCCAGAACAATAAAAGTAAAAGGAGTCCTATTATTCAAAACAAGCCTCTTTTTTTTTTTTTATGTTTATTTTTGAGACAGAGAGACAGAGTGTGAACAAGGGAGGGGCAGAGAAAGAGGGAGACACAGAATCCAAAACAGGCTCCAGGCTCTGAGCTGTCAGCACAGAACCCAATGCAGGGATCAAACCTACGAACCACGATATCATGACCTGAGCCGAAGGCAGACACTTAACTGACTGAGCCACTCAGGTGCCCCAAGTCCCTTTCAATCACACCTGACTTTATGTTAATGAGCTGAGGTTTGGAAAGCACCTCAAGATGAGGGCTGGTTGCCAGGTGAACTAACCAGGTGATTAGAGGGATGGACTTTCAGGCCATCTCACATCTCACAACCTCCAGGGAGGGGAAAGGGGAGAGTTTGGTTTTCAATGCCCAATGTTTTAATCAATCATGCCTATGTAACGAAGTCTCCATATAACCCAAAAGGAGAGGCTTCATAGAGCTTCCGGAACTGGTGAGCCACAACACATCCACACAGTGGAGGGTGGTATACCTTAACCTCCTAGAGAACAGAAGTTCCTGTGCTCAGGACCCTGCTGGACCTTGCCCTACATACCTCTTCATCTGACTGTTCTTCTGTATCCTTTATAATAAACTGGGAAACAGGTAAATACTTCTCAGAGTTCTATGTGCTACTCTAGCAAATTAACAACACCCAAAGAGGAAATTTTGGAAACCTCCTATTTATAGCCAGTGGGTAAGAAGCACAGGTAACAAATAAAACTTGCAATTGGAATCTGAAAGGGGGAACAGTGGGGTGCAGTGTTGTGAGACTGAACCCTTAACCTGTGGAATCCAACACTTACCTGTGGAATCGTAGGATACTGCAAAGAATTGGAGAACTACTTAGTTATGTAGAAAAAACACATCGGAGCCATTATATCCGGTATATAACATTCAATAAAAAGATTACTATCATTATATAAAATTAGAATAAAAATCATAAAAACTTTCAAAAATGGTCTTCTGGGGTGCCTAGGTGGCTCATTTGGTTAATTGTCCAACTTCAGCTCAGGTCATGATCTGACAGTTTGTGGGTTAGAGCCCTGCATCCAGCTATGTGCTGACTGACAGCTCAGAGCCTAGATCCATTTCAGATTCTGTGTCTCTCTCCCTCTCTCCCCCGCTCGTGCTTGCTTGCTCGCTCGCTCGCTCTCTCTCTCTCTCTCAAAAATGAAACATTAAAAATTAAATAAAACAAAAAACAAGAATAAAAAAGAACAAAAATGGTCTTCTTTCTACCTGAGGAAATCTCAGGTTGAGAAATGAATTATGAGATGAGACGCACCTTCCTTCTTTTTAAAGTCTAAAACAGTGGTTTTATCAACCCAGGGAAGGTTCCTGAGACTCAGAATTATTTCTTATGAATACTATTAATACGTTACTTGCCTTTTTGAATATGTTAACCTCTGCAATGATGGTTTAGAAGCAATGGTGGGTGAAACTACTGGTACCTTACAATATGTCAAGGCAGTATCACCAAACACACACACTCACATCACCATCACACATAGTAAAAGACAAGTCTTGTCTGCATGAAGAATGTCCTTTACGAAGCCACTGAAATTATTAATTTTACTAAGTCTCTACCCTTGAGTACACGTTCTTCTAATATTCTGTGAGATAGTGTAGGGAAGGTACACATAAAGAAGTCTGCTATATAATCAACAGAGGAAGGCTGTTTCAAGGAAAAACATATATGACTGAGTGGTGAGCTGAACTTGCACATTTTTAATGGAACATCATTTTTACTTGAAAGAACTGACATTCGAACCAGTTATTAGACTTGGGCATTTTGACAGATATTTCTCAGATACAAACAAGAGCACTTGTCATTTCAATGAAAATAATTGACAATATTTGTTGCCAATGATAGTTTTCAAGTATTCAACCTAAAATTAGAATTTTGGAAAATTTATTTGACTCTGTGAGCCTAACAGCTTCTCAATACAGTATTTAAAACAATCTGATATACTGATTGTGATATCAGCAAATGTGATATTTTATATCATATAATGAGACGTATTAACATCTGTAAGATCTATACAACTCAATGAATCAATATTTTCCAAATAATACTGAATGGTGTTAAAATTACAAAATCATGCACTGCTAAAAGTCATTCAAAGTGCAAAGTAAATCAATGGATATAATAGAGTATGAAAAATTAATTGATGTTTTCTGAATGCACATTGCAACTAACCTTTAAGAAACCTGTTGAGTTTTGGTGAAGTATCAAAGAGAAAATCTACAATTATCTGAAAAAGGCAAAGTACTCATTTCTTCCAATAACATGTGTACGACACAGAACTTTCTTTGTATACTTTAACCAAACCAATATACTGCAACAGATGAAATGCAAAAGTAGATATAAGAATCTAACTTTTATTAAGCCAGACATTATAAGGATTTGCAAAAGTGTAAAATAATGCCATTCTTCTCACTAAACTGTATTTTTTTTGTTTTGGGAAATAGTTATTTTCCATTCAAAATGCTGTTTATGTTAACAAGTTTATTATTTTTTAATGTTTTGAATTTGTTTTAATTTTCAGTATGACAAATATTGATAATTGAAATAAACAAAAGCTCATAGAGGTCTTCAAAAAAATCTTAAGGGACACCTGGGTGGCTCAGTCGGTTGAGTGCCCAACTCTTGATTTGGGTTCAGGTCATGATATCTGGGTTGTGAGATCAAGCCCCATGTCTGGCTGCAGACTGAACATGAAGCCTGCTTGGAATACTCTTTCTCCCTCTCTCTCTGCCCCTCCCCTGCTCGTGCTCTCTCTCAAAATAAACAAATATTAAAAGAAAAATCTTGGGGCGCCTGGGTGGCTCAGTCGGTTAAGTATCGGACTCTTGATTTCAGCTTAGGTCATGATCTCATTGTTTGTGAGTTCAATCCCTGCATCGGGCTCTGTACTGACAGGCTCTGTAACTGAGCCTGCTTAGGATTCTCTTACTCCTCTTTCCCTGCCCCTCTGCTCCTGCTCTGTTTGCAAGCTCTCTCAAAAAAAAGAAAAAGAAAGAAAGGAAAAAAAGAAAAAAAAAAACACTTAAAAAATGTTGGGAGGTGCCTGGGTGGCTCAAGTTGGTTAAGCATCTGCCTTCAGCTCAGGTCATGATTTCACCATGAGTTTGAGCCCTGCAACCAGCTCTGTGCTAACAGCTTGGAGCCTGGACCCTGCTTCAGATTCTCAGTCTCCCTCTCTCTATCTGCTCCTCCTCCGCTTATATTCTCTCTCTCTCAAAAATGAAATTAAAAACATTAAAAAAAATCTTGCAGTGTAAAGGGAAAATCCTGAGATAAAAAAGTTTGAGAAAAACAGTTTAAATCCCCTAGGCATATTTTAAGTGATATAATAATCATCTGTAATCTCTTCCTATCAGGCCAGTTCTGTGAGCAGAAAAGACGCACTGTACCCAAGTTCACAAAAATCCCACTTTTGGGCAGGCAATGACTCTTATAGGGTGAAAAATGAAAATTTTATATACAACATTAGACTTTTATTTTTTTAATTTTATGTTTATTTATTACTGAGACACAGAGAAACAGAGCATGAGCAGGGGAGGGGCAGAGAGAGAGGGAGACACAGAATCCGAAGCAGGCTCCAGGCTCTGAGCTGTCAGCACAGAGCCCAACGCGGGGCTCAAACCCACGAACCGTGAGATCATGACCTGAGCCGAAGTCGGATGCTTAACTGACTGAGCCACCCAGGCACCCCAACATTAGACTTTTAAATGGATGAAAAGGAAATGCAGGAAATAGCCCATTCATCATTTGTATTCCCCAAAATATCAAAGAAAATATTTAAGTCCAAATAAAATAATGTAATATTCTGTATGATTTACTTATATTATTATTTCTTTCAAATTTGGAAGTTATAGATATGTAAGCCTATCAAAGGGCATTTTAATTTCTAGGCTACTGTTCTGTATAGAAGTTCTTTGTGTGACCATTCATGCATTTCTGATTGTGCCACACAAACACAATTATGGGGGGGCTTAGTTGGCTTATTCTGTATCTGGCCTCAGGATCAGAACTGACCCTCTGTTCCTAACAACAAGAGGGATTAACGAGCCTCACCTTTCTCCTTGAGTCAGACCAGGCTGGCCCCCTGGAATGGATCAGGGAGGGAAGAGGAATATGCAGAAGCCCAGGCTCCTATCTTGTGAGATACGATAAGAGAAACAGAGAAAAAAAAAGTGTAGGTTGGGACTGCACTTAGGCAAACCTAATGACTAACCATAAATCACACAAGGGTAGTATATAGACTGCCCTGGCAGGAATAGCTAGTTTGAAGTCTCACCTGAGGGGAGGACCCTCTGCCCAGGACCCTCAATCAGGACTCCAACTGGGCTACTCACCACGGGGCTTCCCCAGCAAGAAGGCTGGACATTGTAAGTACCTGACTTGATGTATTAAGCCTTTTTTGTTTTTCTCTATACTTCTCTCCTTCCTTGTGTTTACTATAATTGTATATTATAGTATATTACAGTATATTATATTCCCTTCCCCTTATAATTAAGTCTCCCTCCACAAAACCAGAAGTACAGCTATTAAGAATTCATATTACATAGAACAGCTAACCATCTCTGTTGCAAAGAACAACTCAAGGCTTTATAAGATAAACAAGTAACTAGAATGAATCCTCAAACTGTTTTTTGAAAAAAACCTAAAAACTCTAACCTTTTACTTAGAAATAATCCAAAGCCTGTAAACAATGTGCCTAAAAATTAAAAACCCATATGTATACTCTATTTGATTTTATAGTCAAATGCCTACTTTTGTTTATAATCTCAATATTAGTTAATTACAGTGAACAATCAGTAACATATGAAGTCTTTTAATGTTTACAAGTCTGCTCCCACCCTCAGCAATAAACATTTAACCATTCATTAAAAAACATCTATATCCTAATCTTACTCAAACCTCTTTACTTATCAAATCAGCTTTACAATGTATGTATATGCTGTCTTCATGACAAGTGATCAAGGAAGGAAGAGTCTCAGAGGAGGGAACAGAATTTAATATGTGTCCATTAAGAACAAAAACAACTTGCCACAGGATGCAGGGAAAAGGGCGTTCTAGGTAGGAAGAAATAACTTATACAAAAGCATACAGGCTTCAAACATGGAGTGTATAGAAAACAAGATGACTCTGCTAGACCAGAAGTGGAGGTGGGAAAGAAGAATCTGCAGAATGCTATCATTTGGATTCACTCCTGTAGGTCACAGGGAACCATAAAGAATGGAAGCGACACAATTAAAATCATGAATTAGATCTAATTATTAGAAAGATAACTTTTTAAATGTACAGGTCTAAATACAGACAGAAGAAACTTGGAGGCAAAGAGACCAGTAAAGGTAACCAGTAAAGGTTAACATAGGTGAGAAATTAAAGGCTTAATCAAAGGTAATACAATTAAGGAGATATGGCTGGAATTGAGAGAATTTTAGGAACACATGAAATAAAAGAATAATTCCTTCTTTCCTGGCTTCAGAATACAGCAACTAAATGGATGATATTTAATTAAATTAAGACAGAACAAAGAATAAATAATGGGACAGAGGATAGGATGCATGAAATGAAATTCACGTTTGGACATAACTGTGGTCAATTACTAATGGGCTTCTGGATAGAGACAGATACTGATGTGGAGATCAACAGAAGAAAAAAATTCGACTTGGGATCATTAACAGAAAGTACAATAACAGTCATGGGACCCAGGGGTGCCCGGGTGGCTCAGTCAGTTAAGAGTTTGACTTTGGCTTAGGTCATGATCTTGTGGTCCGTGATATCAGGCCCCGTGTTGGGCCTGCTTTGGATTCTGTGTCTCCCTCTCTCTCTGCTCCTCCACTGCTTATGCTCTCTCTCAAAAATACACATTAAAAAAAAAAAAAAAAGTCATGGGATTAAATCATTCAATGAACGGAAGCCAGATGAGCCCAAAATCAGGACAATAGGGAACACCAGTATTGTAAGAGGACTAGGAGAAGAGGAAGAATAGGAGGGGCCAGGGAAGGAGACTGACTAGGAAAATAGAAAAGAGGAGAACCAAGGAAGAATGGTTATCACAAAAGTTAATAAAGAGAAAAATTCTAAAAATCAATGGTAAATACTGTCAAACAATTTGGGCAGAACAAGTAAGATAAAGACTGAAAGTTCAAACTGGACTCGGTAATTATGCCATTATTGGTAACCCTGACATGAATTATTATTATTTTTTAAATAGTGAGGATAGAATACCGATTGCAGAGGTCTCAGTGCATGAAAAAATAATAAAGAAAAAAGAGGGTTTACTTTTATCTCCCCCTACCTTCCCAATTATTTATTCATTCCAACACTTTGAGATTGTGACAGACATTTACTTAATGATTGTGGTACAAAATTAAGAGTTGGTAAGAGAATTATGTAAACTGGTTAGCTTAAAAGAAGTAAAAACTACAAAAAAAATCTTGAAAAAAAAGGCATATACGGACATCTGGGTGGCTCAGTTAAGAGTCCAACTCCTGATTTCAGATCAGGTCATGATCTCATGGTTCATGGGATCAAGTGCCCTATACTGAGCTCTGTATTGACAGCAGGAAGCTGCTTAGGATTCTCTACCCCCCCTGCACGTGCACACACACTAAATAAACATTAAAAATTAAATAAAATGATTCTTTAAAAACAGAAAAGACATATACATCAAACCTCAGGAGAATTAGTAATCTCAAGTAAGAGGGGCTGGGAAGCCAAATGTGAGCATTTAAATTCTGCTATATTCTTCCTATTCTAAAGATAGCGAGAGGCCCTGATGCAAGAAAAGTAACCCACCTCTGAAGAGAGAGTTGTCAAGAACAGCACATAACTGGATTGCAGCACAATTTAAATAAGAAAAGAAATTCAAACCAATATTGGTTTACTAACTGGCTCTCAATGGTTTCTTAACTAGGAAAAACCAGAAATTGGTAATAGACTCTCAGAGAATAAACTGTGTAATGTTTATATGAAAACTATTATGTAAACTGAGGACATGCTAAATGAGGAATATTATTAAAAAGGTACTGAAGTTTTATGTCTCAACAACCATCCTTTTTTTTTTTTTTTTTTTATTTTGAGAGAGAGCATGTGTACACGAGCAAGGTAGGGGCAGAGAGAAAGAGACAGAAAAAGAAAATCCCAAGCTGGCTCTGCGCTGTCAGCACAGAGCCCAATGTGTGGCTCGAATCATGACATCAATCATGACCTAAGCTGAAATCAAGAGTAAGACCCTTAACCAACTGAACCACCCAGGTGCCCCTCATCAACCATCCTTACTCTTTTTCTGTAAGACCTTCTACTGAATATATGACATTTCATGAATATGTGTGCTGTACATTTCATATATTCTTTTTTTTTCTTATTCAGGTTAAATTGGGGTCCCTGTGTGACTCAGTTAAAGCATCTGACTTGAGCTCAGGTTATGATTGCAGTCTGTGAGTCTGAGCCCCGCATCAGGCTCCACACTGACAGTGCAGAGCCTACACAGGATTCTCTCTCTCTCACCCCCTTCCCCCACGCTGCCCCTTCCTCATTTGCACTCTCTCTCAAAATACATAAACTTCAAAAAATTAAAATAAGGTTGTTTGTTTAATCAGGTTAAGTAAGTTTCCCTCCAATTCTAATTAGCTATGAATTTTAAATAGGGATGGGTGTTAAATGTTATCTAGAAAGAAATATTTTGTACACTATTATTTGCCCTTCCAAATTATAAGTACTTTGAAGTAATGCACTGTTTTATTCTTCTTTTAATCTATTGGTCCAATCTATAGGACCTAGAGTAGTAAGTACTAGATATCTGATTATTGGATATTATAAACAACTTGATAATCAAACCAGAAGTAATTATTTTTCAATACCAAGTATATATACAACCACTGAATCGAAAGTTGTTAAATTTTTATCATCAAAAGTTTACAAAGGAAACTTAGAGTTAGCTCTCTAATAGTATATAGTGCTTTTGTCTAATTAATTATAAGCTATGTGGACTTTCTGTGGAAATTAATAAACTCAATGCCTTAAGAATAACTTACATAAATAGGTGCATAAAAAAACATAAATTATAGCAACAATAATATTCCTCATGTTAATATAGAAAGTGGCTAAACAGAAGTATTTAGGTAATTCTGAAGTTTATTAAGTAAACCTCATGAGAAAGAAAACTCTACATTCTCTACTTCAAGATCATGCTTAAATAAAATAAGTAGAAACAGCAGGCATCCTAGGACCAGCTGGAGAGCAGGCCATTCATTTAGCCAACAGTTCACTGAAAATAGATACCAGAACAGAAGATGAGTCAAGTTTCAGCACACCCTCTGATTTGAGATGTATTCTGAATGGCTCTGGGAAAACGCTGCTCTTAAAACAATGGAAAAACTATACCCATAAGCCATCAACAGCGTGTAGTTGGATTTTTTAAAAATTTTTTTACATGTATTTATTTTTGAGAGTCAGAGCACAAGTGGGGAAGGTGCAGAGAGAGAAGGAGCACAGAATCTGAAGCAGGCTCCAGGCTCCAAGCTGTCAGCACAGATCCCAATGCGAGGCTCGAACTCACAAACTGTGAGATTGTGACCTGAGCTAAAGTCGGACACCCAACCGACTGAGCCACCCAGGTGCCCCCTATACAGGGTGTATTTGTAAAGACAACATAGCAAATATTCCCCATATCAATTGTACCAAATTGTATTAAAACTAAAAAGTAGCAGCTAAAATAACTTCAACCTAGTATTCAATTGAATTGTGTAACACCTTGGCTGAAGGCTCATTCTAATTCATCACATCATTCTCAAAAAATAATTTATGTGAACTACTTCTAAAAGAATAAATGCACTTAAAAGTATAGAGAAGTAGGTGTTAAAAATAATAATAAAGCATTAACACATCAAAGAAGCTGGAAATAACTGCTCATCAAAAGAAGACCAAGACAAAATACTAGGTAAGTTATAAAAACATAATTCTACTCCTTCTTCCAATCTACTTTTATCATCTTAACAGTAAGATGTGATGATTAAATGTACTGGGCAGGGGCGCCTGGGTGGCTCAGTCGGTTAAGTGTCCAACCAGCTTAGGTCATGATCTCACGGTCTGTGAATTCAAGCCCATGTTGGGCTCTGTGTTGACTGCTCAGAGCCTGGAGCCTGCTTCGGATTCTGTGTCTCCCTATCTCTCTGCCCCTTCCCCATTCGTGCTCTGTCTCTGTCTCTCAAAAATAAACAAAAAAAAATTTTTAATGTACTGTGGAAAACCTCATTTCCTATAAATCTGTCCTTGATTATATGTTTTCTGTAGTATAAAGACAATAGATATAATCTAAAAAACTGCTTCACAATTAATCCAAACTCTAGCTAGAATCCATTCATTACATAATTACTGAGCACTTACCATGGGTGGCTTACCAGTTGGTACCACTGTTATTTTAGAGGTTAAGGATATAATAATGAATAAAACAAAATCTCTGTCCTCAAAAGCATTGTAATAGGGAAGTTGTAAAAAATCATGTTTTGTCCTAATTTTGAACAAAAATACAAAAAAGATGATGAAAATTAAAAAGCTTTTTAGGGGTATGTGGGTGGCTCAGCTGGTTGAACATCCAACTATGGCTCAGGTCATCTTACGGTTTGTCAGTTCGAGCCCTATCTCAGGCTCACGGCTGTCAGCGCAGAGTCTGCTTCAGATCCTCTGTACTCCTCTCTCTGTCCCTCCCCTGCTCCCTAACTCTAGAAAATGAATAAACATTTTTTTAAAAAAAGGTTTTTAAATTATATTAAGAATCTTTCATTGTTTATATTTAAACTTACCAATGCAAACTGATTGACCTGAATGAAGAGTATTTCCACCTCCTTTTCAGTAACTTCATTCCCAAAGCCTTTATATTCTTTGTAGGCTTCAAGGTAAGAACGCAGCCACTGGCCCTGTAGTTGTCTGTCTGGATAGAGACTATAGTCTACATCACTAACACCTGAAATGGAAAAAAGGAACAGTGACGATTTTAAAAACCCATTATCTTCTATATACTTGAATTCCTAAAGTAATCCTAAAATAACTATATGTTAATAGCGGTTATTAAAATAAACCAAAAAAATCTAATGTACTGGAACTTAAATCCTAATGCATGACCCATTTTATCATCATATCAATTGTCACTGCTTCAATTTCTCCTCAAAGAGTGAAGCTTGAACCACCTACATCAGGAGCCCCAATCCTTCATTTTAATAAGCACCTCAGGACATTCTTATGCACACTAATATTTAGAGCATTTCCTAGAACTCCCACTCTAAAAACATTTTTGACCATTACTCACAGGGTAAGAAATACATTTTATATTGAAACTTTATACATTCTCCTGGTATTAAGTTCCAGAAAACAATATTTACCCTAACTACTCTAATGTTTTCTATTTCTTTTCTTTTCCATTCCTTGTTTTAAAATAATCACCTGGCAAACTTGGTTTTAAGATGTGCAGTTTGAAAAATAGTAACCTAGGGGCACCTGGGTGGCTCAGTCAGTTAAGCATCTGACTTCAGCTCAGGTTATGATCTCATGGTTCATGGGTTTGTCTGTGCTGACAAGCTCAGAGCCTGGAGCCTGCTTCAGATTCTGTGTCTCCCTGTCTCTATGCTCCTCCCCTGCCTGTGCTCTGTCTCTCAAAAATAAATAAACAGTAAATAATTTTTTAAATAAACTTAAAAAAAAGTAACAGTTTTTCTAGTAACCTAGAAAATAAAGTTTACACTATTTTGTCTACTCAGTGTTCTCCATGAGTTGGTCCACACTTTACTTCTCTATATAACTCCTAATATGCTCCTTCAGGAGTTTTAGATCCTACAAACAGGTACACTCGCCTTAAAGTTTTCTTCCTCCTTCCTACAATGCTCTCCTTTCTCTTCTACCTGCATATCTCAACTTCTACCTAACTTGCAAGCTTTAGCTCGATTTTTTCCTACATAAAATCATAGTAGGATCACAGAAGCTTCCTCTTTTATATCCACAGCAGTGACCATCCATTAAAAATCTTTTTTTAAAAAAATGTTTATTCATTTTCTAGAGAGTTAGAGAGCAGGGGAGGGACAGAGAGAGGAGTACAGAGGATCTGAAGCAGACTCTGTGCTGACAGCCGTGAGCCTGAGATAGGGCTCAAACTGACAAACCGTAAGATGACCTGCGCCATAGTTGGACGCTCAACTAGCTGAACATGGATATGGTGATATCTATATGCACAGCTGCTTTCCCTTCAAATATGTACAGCATATGTATGGGGATATAGGATATGTATGAAAAGTCTGGTGTAGGGAAATAACTGAAAACACATAAATTAAAACCTCTCCAACTTCTTCCCAGTTTTATAAGATTATGAAAATATAAGAATGCACGAATGTAAACAAATACAAATGGAGCAATGAAAAGTTCCTACTAGGTATAAATCATCCAGGAGAATTTCCTAATCTTTAGTTTTAGAGCATTTCATATTTCTAAATATAGTCATAAAATGTATTTTTAAATTCCTTTTAACATAAAAAATCCTAAATATTTCATATGTGACAGTGATAAAAGATTAATTTTCAGGGGTAAAATGGCAAGCCTTTCAATTATTCATAGCCAAAGACAAAATAAAAAACAAATTATTTAGTTTCTTAGTTACCCAACATTCCAAAAGGTCAAGTATAAAAATAGGGAAACGACAAAGGCTTTTTTAAAGGATTTTTTTAAAAATGCAAATCTTAGTTCTCTGTATTTTACTGTGATCTTGGTGAGTTACTTTCTCCATGTGTAAACTGGGAATATAACCTAAGTGACAGGATTGTTGTGGAGGAAAAAAATGAGACTTATGAAACACTTTGCACTATGTCAGGTCTTAATGTTAACCACAATGATTATTTATTATTTTCCTTAAGGGATTAGGAAAGGGTCATTTCTTCTCTTTCTTCCAGTAATAAAGAAAAAGGTCAAGAAAGGGTTAAAAACTCTTCCTACTCAGTGGTGAACTTCCCTAAAGAAAACAAACAAAAACAATTTTGCTAAAAGTATCATTTAAGCGTCTGACCCTTGATTTCAGCTCAGGTCATGATCTCAAGGTCATGTGAGATCCAGTCCCACACACTGGGCTGCAGCTGAGCATGGAGTCTGCTTGGGATTCTCTCTCCCCCTTTCTCTCTGCCCCTACCCACCCCTCTCAAAATAAATAAATAAATATTTTTTTAAAAACCTTTTTTAAGTATCAATTCAAAGTTAAATAAGTTGCTCCATTAGTTAAGCCCTGGATTTTACCTGCAAATTCATTGAAATGATTTCCAATATCATATGCCAGGTAGTTGTATCCAGAATATTCATAATCAATGAACTGTACATCACCTATGTGAGACACAAAAAAAAAGACATAAGAAATCATATACAAGATCAGAAAATCCCTATGCTATTTGTAAATAAATAGCTTCCAAAATTTTGTCTCATTGTATGTGCTTGGTTACATGCACTTCTGAGACAATACAGGGTAAGGCTGTGAATTTTATGGCAATGAGCTTTACAAAATTCAAATTACATATTGTCAACAGCTTGTGAACATTAATATTCACTATGTTAAAGAAAAGTCAAAATAATAATTCTCCAAATTCAAACAAAAGCAAAATATGTCTTTCACCACAAGGGGGCATCGGATACTTAAAAATTCAAATTTAATTAAAAATAAATACTATCTTAGGAAATTGTTAATAACCTGTGCAATTTTAACAAATTATGATAATTCAAAAGTGGACTGATATGCTACTTTGCACTTACAAATCAAATATAAACTTTAACAAACTTGAATTCTGTGAACCCTGCAGTTCTTCTATAATGTTTGATCAACTTAATGATATCCCTAATTTAAGAAATTAGTTGCTATAAACTCATAGTTTCTTAGAAGGCTACATAACTAAGATTTCTAACAGAATACCTGCAGCATTAAGGTGGTTGTTTTATCTTTTAAAAAGAACAAAGGCATAGCTGCTTGTGAACTTTTTTAATTTGAGAAATTTTTATATAAGCTAGATTCCTATTCTAAATTAATGCTAAATATATGTGTATTTCATTACATTTCTCCAAACATAAAAGGCAAAAAGTCTGCCTGTCCAGGGGACATATTCCTGCTCAAAAACCATTCATTTTTGAGTACTAAGTATAATAGAGGGTTTGTCTCAAAAATATAGGTCTTAAAAAGACGAGAAAAAGTTTTAAAAAGAGAGAGAGTTAGAGACATTAAAAAAAAAAAAATCAAAATGAGTCACTGTCGACACCAGGCATCACAAACTCAAAGGCTTACAGGGCCATACAGTTAAAATGGAAACACGCACAGAGATGATTATAAGAATAGTTTCTAAGAGGCTTATATTGAGAAAACGCAAAGCATATGCCTTACTTACACTGTCTTTTAAACATCAAACTGAAGTAACAAAACAAACTCCTGGTCCACACACACTGGCATTTCCCAAATAAAAGAGCTTTGAACTGTAATATCTTGATATGGATATATATGTTTAATTTAGGGGTATATGTTGATCATATTCAAACTCAGAAAAAAAAATCACATGACACAAAAATATCATGGCAAATGGCATATTTTACATAAAAGCAAAAAAATTTCTAATGTAGTAGCATTTAATATACTAATTCTAAACTTGTATAAATACTAGGCAGGTCTAGAGTAAATTAAGTGACCATCATCAGAATATCAAAGCCCAGTTAATTAAAATCTATATGCCTATTGACGAAATAAATAGAAGGTTCTAAAATGTTGGTGACTACAATGAATCACTGCTTTGAACCACCACAAGTATTATAGTCTTGAATTCAAAAAACTATCCCACAGAAAGTCTTAGTTAGCCAAATCACTTTACTAAAATTGCAGAATGGGAAGTGAGAACAAGTTTTAATGTCTGTTCTGGGTAGCACTGGTAATAAGAGGGTGAATTCCACCATCATAATAAAATACTCTAAAGTCATGAAAAAAATTTCATTTTCAAAAATTATTTGATGACCAGGAGAATTACAAATGTTACATGAAAAAAGATACAAAATAGCAAACACAGTTATCCAAATTATTAAATTATGCCTGGAGAGAAAGAACACAGAATGTGTAGGAGAAAAAAAGATGAATGGAAATGAACCAAAACAGTATATTTCAACTGGTTTCATTACAGGTGATGGACAAGTGACCTTTTTTCCCATGTATTTTAAATTCTTTACATTAAACATTACTTTTAGGAGGAAAAAAAAATAGTTTAAAAAGATTAAGATGAATTCTCTATATAAAACTGTCAATAGATGAAGAGACTAAACCCAATGATTTTGGATATACCTATCTAGCCAGGCTTTAAGAAATCAGGATTCAAGAAGACTCAACAAGTTGCACAAATGAGCCAACCAGTTTTATAGTTTTTTTTTTTATTGCAGCTGTTGACTGCTTTAACTCTTTAAACACAAATTCTTGTAGAGCTCATATTAACTCTTACATGCCAATAAAAATACACAGCCCAGTCCTGAAGCTTACTTTTGCCACATAAACAAAAGCTTCAATTTCAATTTTCAAAATTATATTTAGAATTTGGCAAATATAGTTAAAATGGCAGGTGAAAATCCCTGCTTATAAATACAATTTAAATAAAACATAGATCATTTTAACAAAAGTTAAAATCTGTTTCAGTATGAACATTTTAGCAATGACTTTTTGTAGTAGCATTAATTCATTAAAACTAGCCTTTATTTTTAAATGCAATGTTGAGTTTATAAATAATGAAATTTAAAAAATAAGAAAATGAAGCTAACAAGATACAGATGAGGCTGTTACCAGGCTCCGTGCATGTGAACAAGTGATGCGATAAACCTCCAGTCAGTGCGTTTAAGAAGCACGGGTGCGCCGCCACATGGCAGCAACAATGGCATACCTAATCTGTAGCAGATGAAGAAAATTTGGCAAACTCACATTTTACAACACACAAAGCTTAAAAGGAAAAAAAATTTTTTAAAAATCTGCATTAACTATTCTTTTTTCAAACTATTGCAAACAAAGTGGAACTCAACCTTAAATTTAATCTTCTGCAACAAAATAAAATTAAAGAGGCCTACTTCACTTATTTTGGGTGCCAGAAAAATCAAATTACTAGAAAATGCTTTCCTAACAACAGAAAATACACTGAACTTTTTTCTTATATAAATTTAACTTCTGATTCCTAAAATGTCCAATTATTTAAAGGAACATCCACATCAGTATTAATAATTAACAGTTCACAGGGCATAACTATCTTGTTAATTCTCTAAGACATGAATTTTTAATTGGAGTTTTAAGGGTAGGGGAAAAAATGAGACTACTCCCTAAAAGTTTTTACAAAATCTTATGTGTATGTTCATTTTCTGAGGGCAATCTCAACTTTCCAGATTCTAAAGGGATCCCTAACCTCTAAAAAAGTAAAGAAGCACTGCTTTAAGGGCTAAGACGATATATCATTTACCTTGATATAATAAGGCACACTGCACATAATGGGTAAAAACATAAGATTAATGAATAAAATTATAACCTGGATTTTCAAAAACTATGTTTCTTTTTTTAAGACTATTTTTTGTATGGCTTCACAGTAATAAAATCCATACATTATGGACTTTTAACTGTTCAAATCTCAGTATGGCTGAAAACAGCCTATTTTTACAGTACTTTAAAACCAAAATATTTAGTTCATTAACTAAGGCTATATAATTCGCATGCTACATTTGTTTGGAGTCCTTTATTTTGTTGTTAAGGAGAAAGAGATAAAAATAGAAAGCAAAATAACTAATATGAGAACCTGAAAATCTTTTTCAACTCATTCTACTTGCTCTGAAGTCTATTAGGTAAGGCAGAAAGAGAACAGAGGAAAAAATAACGATGACTACACTACTGTTAGCAAAATGCTTTTTCTCTTTTACAGAAAAAGGGAATATTCTGCTCGGAGAAACTTCCATTCATCCCTCACTCTGGCGTCCAGTAGTACCTGTGTACACCTTCACCATTGCGCTCATCATTCTGAATGTAAGTATCTGTTTCATGATCTGACTCCTCCACTACATGGCATATGGCTTCCTGGAAGGACAATAGGTCCCTTTCATCTTTCATCACGATATCCACAGAGCAATCTCTAGCACACAGTAAGTATTCAAATGCTTATAAACAAAGGTTTGGCAGAGAATGCTGAGACACAATGATAACATACGTTTAAATGGTGGGTGGGGGAGAAGGAATAAGCATGAAACACTAAGAACGAATGAAGTATGGCATTTCTGACATTCTTATCCAAGTATATGATTGAACATACAGTGGGAATGAATGTATGAGTAAAGAAAAACACTTATCTAGTAATTATTTTAGGCAGCTCTTCCTTAATAGTTCAGGCTTTTACAGTGCATTTAAGCTTTTTACTGATTTAAGGATATTTTATTTTATGCTAAACAGTAATCCAGAATACAAGTTAAAACAAGGTTAAGACTACCCTTCATTAAAAACTCCACCCTGGAAAATACAAGTTACCAAATACAAAAATAAATTTATATTTATTTAAATTTTAAAATAAAACCACCAAGAACAAAACTCTGTGTCATTAAAATGTCCATGAAACAATCAAACCACAGTATCTTTCATGAAAAATAATACACTGGGTAAGATTTAGAGCCAATCAAGTGACTGAGAATGGTGCCTCATCCATTTTCTATTTACACTGTGTAAAACTCTAAAAACCTGGTTTACACTATAACTCCCAGGAAAAGATTCCTTTTTCTTCCATTTATTTTTCTTTAAATAGCTGTAAATCAGCTTCTTGTATTTCATAGAGAAATAATCAATGGTTGCCATTACTGAAATTTAAAGTTCTAGATTAGATCTTAAATAAGCTTTTATGAAGAAATAGGGGAGAAGGAAAGAAATGAAACAGCCACCAATAAACAGAGCATCAAGACATGAGAAAATATACTGAAAAGCTTTAGCAATTACTTCTAAAATATCAGCAGTTAAAGAGTTAGCTGAAATTAAAATACTAGAATTGAAGTCAGTTAGTCAATAAGCAATATTACAACCTGTTTTACTTCATATAAATTCTTTTTTAAATTAATGATCAATATAAAAGACAACTGGTAAGTCTTAACAGTGCTGGAGCAAGAACCACTCCTATTGAGTTTTCTTATCATGTAATAAATTTTATCATCATATCATTAAATATTCTTTCCTTACCTTTTTAAGATGTCATTTCACTGAAGGCAAGGAATGGGCCGCTGTTTACCAAACACCTAATTCCTGGCACTGCCTAACATTTCAAAAATCTTGATAGTTACCATCAACTTCAGAAAGGAAGCTCACTCTTCTCCCATGAGTCCTGTCAACTGACATGGTGAGAACAGGTAGAGGCAGTATTTCTTCCTCTGATGCCTACTATCTCCTGTAACATTCACAGGTGCAAAAAGCCTATGAACTGCAGGGTGCTCATAATCCTGTGTGTGTATATAAATATGTACTTATGTATACATACACACACATATATATATACATTTTTAAACTTCACTCACTCAAGTTATAGTTAAGATAAAATCTGTAAGCTGCACTTAAAGACAAAGTGAATTGGCACCTCACCCTATGAGCCATAATTCCCCTATTTATAAGACACAGTCAACCACTAGCTTACAGTAACCACTCTTTTTCAGAATCAAATACATTTTGTAAAATTCATCCTACAAACATAAAAAAGGGGTTGGCAAACTACATATGCTCAGGCCAAATCCAACCCACTGTCTGGTTTTGTAAATAGTTTTACTGGAACATAGTCACACACATTTACTGATGTAGTATCTATGGCTCTTGTTTGTGCTACAACACAGAATTGAATCACTGCAAAGGAGACTATCTGGTACACAAAGCCTAAAATTTGGCATCCACACCTTACAGAAAAAGTTTGCCAACCCCTATTATAATAGCAACAGCTGTGAGCTGCTAAGTACCCACATGATCTAAAATCTTGTCAGGAACCATCTGAAGTAGATAGTCCCTCTAAGTTAGAAATAAAGCAAATTAAATTTCTAGGCTATCAGAGGTATAAACACTGCCTGGAAACCCACTTAACATGCCCAACTACAGAATTCTTAAGCCCAACTACAGAAATTCGTGTTCAGTTAGTCTTAAATGGGACTCAGAAACACTCATTTTTCCCAAGTACCCTGGGTGATTCTGGTGCAAAAAAAGTTCAAATATAAACACTTCATAAAGAGAGAAAATGGGGGTCCTTAGCTGGCTAAGTCAGTAGAGCATGCAACTCTAGATCCTGAGATTGTAAATTTGAGCCCCATGTTGGGTACAGAAATTACTTAACAATAAAATTAAAAAGAGAGAAATAAAATGATGTGTCTAATACAACCTACTTTTATATGTAACTGAGCAGGGATGTGAACCTAAGCATGCTTGGTTCCAACATCTACGCGCTTTCCAACTTCTCTTAGTTGTAACTAAGCTTTAATACATCTGCTTTTAAGAGTGACTTAGGGGTGCCTGGGTGGCCCAGCCAGTTAAGTGTCGGACTCTTGATTTGGGCCCAGGTCATTATCTCGCAGTTTGTGACTTCAAGCCCCACGTCGGGCTCTGTATTAACAGCGCAGAGCCTGCTTGAGATTCTCTCTCTCTGCCCACCCCCCTCAAAAATAAATAAACTTAAAAAAAAAAAGAATTACTTAGAAATTTTTAGTCCAGTGACAATATACAAAATCTAAGTTATTATGGTTGAAAAATACATGTGAAAACTGCAAGATGATCCAGTATAAATTCATTAAGTTTAATAACTAAATATGCACTTCTGAGAAATGAAGGGTCTGAAACATACTAGAAAGAGATACTAAGCTTGATGATGTCAAAGCCAGTTCCTTGGCTTTCGTCTTACTATGTTTACATATTTATATCTCATTAAGTGGGTACAAAATACTGAAGTCCTGAGCTCAAATCACATGACTTAAAATGTGGTAACAAATTAAACACACCTGTGATAGGATATGCAGCTTAATCACTTATTCTATGTACAAATTATTTTAATTTCAAGACACTTCACACTTGGGCTTTTAGATACCATAACAAGTTAACCAGTTAAGATAAAGAACTCATACAGTCCCTATTTCTAATTTTAATTACCCTCAAGACTGCCGCTGTAAAAACTACTGCTAGTTTAATTTTTTGCTTATTACATTTACTAAATGTAAAGAATTTACAATTTTTTAAGCACGAGGCATGGTAGGTATCTCCTCCTTATAATTAAAGGTAAATATGTCATACGGTTATATTACTTCAAAACCATTAGCTCCTAATTTTAAACAGTTAGATAATAAGACACAGAACAAACCTCATGCCACACTTTCATGAGCTTTAGATTCTACCGGAACAACATTCCAACCGTATTTGCCTAATGCTATGTATCAACTAATCACATAGTAATTGACTCTTTTTTAATGGATGCCATAAAGTCCAAACTTGCCTTCCTAACAGACACTGTTAAAACCACTGGTAAGGAAAAATAACAGAACGTATCTATAACTAACACACAAAATATAACCACAAAGACAAGAAGAAACAAATGGTACACAATAGACTTTCTGAAGAGAGGAAAAATAGATCAAAATAATTACATTTGTTGAACTGTGAAATTCATTCTTTCTGCGTAGGGAAGAAAAATTAGGCACAAAAATATGACTTAGGTTAACTCTTGGTAAAATAAACAAATGACAACATAGGAGTCAAACTGAAGCATTAAGATTTTGTTTGAAAATATGAGAACTTTCATATCACTGATGAATAGTTTAGATAGGCAACTGATTAGATAAGAAAGTAAAAATGCATTTTTTTAAACAGCTAAGACAAAGTAATCTGATTTTTTTGGTCCCTTATATTTTAGTTTTATAAACAAGATTGCTCTGTGAAATGAATATGCAAAAGAAACTTGTAAAATAAAAATATGAAAAGTTAAAACTATATTCCAAAGGAAATAACAGATTTCTCTTTGATTAACTTGCAGTTAAAAATAAAGCTGAGTGTCCACTTCAAAAGTAAGATGAAGTCCCTCACTTGAAATTCAATTATATAAAATGTGTTATTTGGTCTTGAACTCAACTTAAAAGCTAATACATCGCTTTAATGTAAAACTAGTACTCTTGTCTCACAAATGGCATTGAGATTTGGTTACTAGTAATAATGCACAATTATATGTAATAAATGGACAATAAATGATAAAGGACACTGTCAAGTACTTCATGTTTTAGGGTATACCTGAAGTGTTTTTTAAAAAATGTTCCTACACCAAGACTTCAAGACATTCATATTTTTTTAAAAATAGAATCTCTAGTCCAGATTAAAATATAAAATATAATATAAAAGATACTCAAACATGGTTTTTGAAAATATGGCACTTCAGTCTACCATCCTTGACAGTGCTCTTTGGTTGATTTTCTTCAAGTTAAATGCAGTGACAAATACTAATAACCTTTGCATTACAACAGTCTTGACCTGGTCATGAATAGCAATTTAATAGAATTATGACCATTTAATCAGAATTCTTTGGCTTTAGCATCTTCACAAAAACACACTTTTGAGTTAAAATAATCTTCCAACTATAATGACTATTCTCAAAACTGATTTCCTTTAAAAGGCAAGTGTCAGAGTTTCAGACTTTCTGGATTAATACTAAACCTTCAGCCCAAATTATATTTTTTAATTTCAATTTATTTCTGAAGGGACATCTATAATTTAGCAACCAAACCTCAAACCCTTTATCCAATAACATAATACAACCAAGAGTTTCTTAAATATGGAAACAGAGAATTTGAATACAACGAGATTTGGAACAATCACAGAAAAACATTTCACCAAGAAGTATCACTGTCTATTCTTCAAAAAATGTTAAAAATATTTACCAAAGTTTCTTGATTACTACTTTAGTAGATACAAATTTCAGCAAGTACAAATAACATTTCCTCCATCTGTAGCTCTCCCCTTAGCATCAAAATATCTAACAAATCAGAATAAAGAGGTAACAGAAAACCTGGAGACAAATTTGTTTCTAATACTGTTATCCTGCCCAACACTGAGAAAATTATATATTTATTAAAAGCAGTGCAATGTCAGTTGGCTTTTCAATAACTCCCATGACAAGCAGGTACATTTTCAAACCATGGATTACCAAATAGGTTTTACAGTTAAATTTATAAACAAATCATTTTATGATTTTTCATTTAACTCTTAACCACAAGCTTTCTAAGAAACGTAATTTATACAAATAGAGAATATGTTCCTACTTTAGAAGAGTTATTATGACTTTTTAACCTAAAAGAAAATCTTTAAATGGACAAATGTTTTTAATCCTTACATCTGAATTAAATTTATTTATTGATACAAAGATCAAAGGACCATTAAGAACATCAAAGAAATCAACTTTACTTACTGCTAAAGTCAGATACCTACCTTGTTTCTCATTGTAGATTATATTCTTACACAATAGGTCATTATGGCAAAGAACAACAGGTGATCCCAGGTTGGAAAGAATCTCCTTCATCCAAGTCATTTCTTCCTGAAGAATCTGAGAGCTTGGGATATCACTTAAGAACCTTTAAATTAAAAAAAAAAAAAAAGGAATTACATCCTGTTTATATTAATGACTTTTTTCAAGTTTAATTAAAGATTAAAATCTATTTTTAGTAAAATCTTTCCATTCAATTGCACAGATTTCCTGAATTAAAATAAGCCAATTATTCTAAGTGTTAGAATAAAGGGAAATCTTTACAATGAACCTAATATGAATAAAACAATAAACCTAAGCAAGGTAAAATTCAGAGTAGAAAAGTAAAAAAATCAATTACTATAAAATTGGGGGAGGAAAAGTAATATATATACATATACTTAATAGCTAACATTTACTAAGATCTAACACTAATTGTTTTACATGTATCTCCAAGACACAAAGAGTTCAATAAAAAGAGGTTTAAGTACATTATTTAAAGTTATAGACAGTTTATTAAAGAACTAAAACACCCATTTCAAGTTTGGAAGACTGAATGCTAACTTTACCTATCAAAGTCAACAGACATGATCTACTATTGATAAACCAAATAAATTATATGTTAATCATCAGGTATTATCTCTGATAATCTTATCACAGAATACTCCCATTTTACAGAAACTGTCTCAGGGTAGTGAGACTGGCAAGTATGGTAGGTAGGATGGCAAGCAGGACTACAGATTATGGCTTCTGAATCCTACACTCACTCTTTTGTACTATTTATTATGCTATATTTATATTCATTTGACAAAAATAGAATGCTACCACTAACTCCTCCATACCATCTGGCTTACAAAATTTCTGTTAGTTTACACTTTCTCTTTCCTTAACACTTTAAGCCAAGTTTTCTTCATTCTTTCTCTGTAGTCTCTCAAACTACTCTCTTACGTTTCCATTTTATAATAAACACTCTCTAGCAATTAATTTAACTTTACTGAATTTGCCTATTCAAATGGTTGCTCCCTGTATTTTCCCACTACTGAATTCTTCTCTACATATAGCTTCCAAAAGTAATCCTTATATGCCCTTGTGAAAATGGTGTAATTGTTCAAGAAACTGTGTAAAACATACAGAGTTGAACAGAAATAATTAACACTCAAAGGATTTAATGTGATAATTACAATCATATACAAACAAAAAGGAACCGAAAAAAATATGAAACATACTTTTAATACTTTGTTTTTAATGTTTTAGTTGTGTATTATCTATTAGGGCAGGGTGCTTTTGCACCCTGTTGTATGTATTTTGTATATACTAACTCAATTAATCCTCATAAAAGCCTTAAAAGGTAAATATACTACCCTTATTATTTCCATTTTACAGTGAGGAACAAGTAACTTGCCCAAAGTTACAGAGCAGAACTGTTAACTGGCAGAATTAAGACTTCATCCTAGGCAATCTGGGCTCCAGAATCTTGTGCTCTTATTCCACACAATACTATGCTACCTCCGAACTCTGCATTATCTTAAAAAGTCAAGAAAATCTTACATTCACCCTTGCCATCTACTTCGTTATTTTTAAGTGACATTCCCCCAAATTTTTCAATAAAAGTTATTTCAAAAGAGGATTTTGTGGGGTTTTTTGCTGTCGCTTCCTGAATATCTAGCATACTGGACACCTTTACAGATGTTTGCCTATCCCAGGTAAAAGGGTATACTGTCCCTATTAAATTCAAAGTCTGACAAACTACCTGCAAATAAAAACACATATGCTGAGTGAATCCAACTAATCTATGAAACAATCCAACTCAACAGAACAATAGAGCTATTTTTCCCTAATGAATTATAAAAAGTAAACAGAAAGGAGGAAAAATCTATAGGTCCTGCCTGCCTGCCTCTATTGTTCTTAAAACGAAAAATTCCTTAATAGATATAAAAGGGAAAATAAAATTCCAAATCTTTATACTAGCATTAATCACACTGTATATAAAAGTATATTCATATAATTTAGATTCCAAAGACTAATTTAGAAGTACTTTTATAGAAAATATAATGAAGTACCTTACTTTTTGAACCTAGGGAGTCAGTTTTACAAAAGCCAAGTGAGACTCCAGTAACTGAGGGGCACCTGGGTGGCCCTCTGTTAAGCATCCGACTCTTGCTTTCAGCTCAGATCATGATCTCATAGTTGTGAGATTAAGACCCATGTCAGGATCTGCACTGAGGCATGGAGCCTGCTTGGGATTTTCTCTCCCACTCCCTAAAGCACCTTCCCCTGCTCACTCACTCACTCACTCACTCACTCACCAAAACACACACACACACACACACACACACACACACACACACACACACACAAAACTCTAGTAATTGAATTTTCAACCTCATTACCTGGGGCTTAAATTCTCAGTAAACTAAGACAATCTAAACTTTTTCACACTCCAATATTACTACACTGCCCAATGTAAATTTCTCAGTCTATTTAAAACAGCTTCTAAGAAAAATAATTTTTAACATTTTTTTTAAACTTTATAGTTTATTGTCAGGTTGGTTTCCATATAACACCCAGTGCTCTTCCCCGCAAGTGACCTCCACCAAGACCATCACCCCCCATTACCTTTCCCCCTTCCCCTTCCCC
>CM053571.1:80763558-80850895 GCA_028646485.1 Cryptoprocta ferox
ACATGTACCCCAATGTTCATAGTAGCACTTTCAACAATAGCCAAATCATGGAAAGAGCCTAAATGTCCATCAACTGATGAATGGATCAAGAAGATGTGGTTTATATATACAATGGAGTACTACTTAGCAATGAGAAAGAATGAAATATGGCCATTCGTGGCAACGTGGATGGACCTCGAGGGTATCATACTAAGTGAAATAAGTCAGGCAGAGAAGGACAGACACCATATGTTTTCACTCAAAAGTCTAAAGGGAGAAACCAGACAGAGGACCATGGGGAGGGAAAGGGGGGAAAAAGAGTTAGGGAGAGGGAGGGAAGCAAATCATGAGAGACTCTTGAATACTGAAAACAAACTGAGGGCTGAAGGGGGAGGGGGACAGGGGAAGGGGGGTGATGGACATGGAGGAGGGCACTTGTGGGGAAGAGCACTGTGTGTTATGTGGAAACCAACTTGACAATAAACTATAAATAAAAAAAAATATGAGCAATTCTATAGAACAAAAGACCCAGTTTCTTCAATAAATATATTGCAAGACAAAAAAAGAGGTAGTGAAAGTTATATAGTTTAAAGAATTTAGGACATGATTCAACCAAATGTTGTGAATGAATCCTGGGTAGATCCTTATGTAAATAAATCAACTGTAGGAACATTTTGGAAACATTAGGAAATTGTTAAATTTTGATTAGATGCTTTAAATTTTTTTTAATTTTTTTAACGTTTATTTATTTTTGAGAGACAGAGAGACAGAGAATGAGCGGGGGAGGGGCAGAGAGATAGGGAGACACAGAATCTGAAGCAGGCTCCAGGATCTGAGCTGGCATTATGGAGCCTGATGTGGGGCTTGAACTCATGGACACGAGATCATGACCTGAGCTGATGTCAGACACTTAACCGACTGAGCCACCTAGATGCCCCTAGATGCTTTAATTTTGACTAAAGTTTAATTTTAACTAGTAAATAATATGTATTATTACATTTCTTAGGCATAATAACAGTATTATATAAATTTTAACTCTTTATATTTCAGAGATCCATATAATAAAAGCTTTATTTTAAAAGTTCTTTGACCATGGGCCATTTTACTCACTTTACTATCTGGAATACTCATGACATTTGGGTTGAAATCTGAAAGATGAAAAAAAAAAGATGGAAAAAAAAAAGAAATCTGAAAGATGAGTAGAAACCCAGATGTTGCTACCTCATATAAACCTTTCTTGCATCCCCAGACTAGGTTAGCTTCTCCTATTATGTAATGTCCTATGTACCTTAAATTATCCTTCATGATACTAAAATAATTGCAACTAAATAGTTAATTATGCCAGTAGTTAATGTCTTCTGCCATAATATATAAGCTCCATGAAGTCAGGCATTGTCCATTTTGGCCTCACCATTGTACCTCTGGCACATTATGCCCAATAAGCCTTTCAGTGTATTTTTATTGAAAAAATACAATTATATACCCCTGGGGTGGCTTGCTGGGTCGTTCAATAGAGCCTGCAACTCTTGATCTCAGGTTCATGAGTTCATGTTGGGCATAGAGCCTACTTGAAAATATATACGTGTAAGAAATGGGGTGCCTGGATGGCTCAGTTGATTGAGTACCCAATTCTTGATTTTGGCTCAGGTCATGATCTCATGGTCGTGGGATCAAGCCCTGCATCAGGCAGCTCTGAGTATGGAGCCTGCTCAAGATTCTCTCTCTCTCTCTGTCTCTCTTTCTCTCTGCCTCTCTCAGCTCAAGCTCTCCCTGTTTCTCTCAAATAAATAAGTATACATTTTTAAAAAGAAGTTATTTAAAAAATACATAGATAAATGCATATATGTATATACATATGTAAGAAGAGGCTCTAGTGGAGTCCAATGGAATGCCAAGGACTCACAAGGAGATAATATCTCTGATTCAGATCTTGACTCTGTCATTTACTGTGAGATTGAGTAAATTTCTTACCCACTCCTGTAAATTAAGGATTCTAGGGAGAACTAAGATAATGTATTCAATGTTTCTTGTACACATAAGTATCCAACAATTGTTAATTATTGTTTAGTTTTTCATTTATTCAGCAACATTTTTCTGTGGCAGAAACTGTTCAGGGAACCAGAGATATCATGATGAATTAGAAAGGTGATATCCCTGCACTCATGGAACACATTTCAGTAGAGGAAAAATTGGTAAACAAGTAAATGAATACTATAACTTGGGTAAGTACATATACTCTAAAGGATGATAGAAGAAAAATGATAGAGAGACACACTCTATCCAGAGATAGAGTTTTAAATTGAATGACTTAAAAATATGTCTCTGGAGAATGATATCTTGAAAAAAGGAAGAGAAGAGCAATACCAAGTAGTAGGAAGAAAAGGGATGGTAAAGAAATTAGCTTCTCCATAATAAACTATTATGTTTGTAGACTGATTTATTTTCATTATAGGTTTGTCAGTCTTTTTGCTTTATGTATATTGAAGCTGTTACTCAGAGCACACAAAATAAAATTATAATATCTTCCTGATGAACATTTCAGCATTATAGAGTGACCTGCTGAGTATATTTTTTGCCTTCAAGTATATTTCATTTCTATCAATGCAGCTAGACCAGCTTTCTTTTGGTCAGTATTCTCATGGTAAAAAAATTTTTTTCAACTCTTCTGTATATAATTTTTGTTTATTGTTTGTTATAAGGCATGTTGTCCCCCAGAACAATGCCTCTCATAGTGGACATTCAGAGAATATTTGTTGAATAAATGAACTTGTTGAATGAAGAAAGCACTACGTTTCAGTTGTTGGAGAAATTTAAGATCTCAGGTAAATGGTAGTTTCTCAGTGTTTTAGTTGACCCACCTGTGGTCTTTTAAATATATGCAAATAGCACCCCTTTCAAAGAGCTCTTAGGAACTTTTAACTAGAGGGCTCTCCCTTCCCCCACCCTGCTGGATGTTTTGAGGCATTTCCTCCCCTGCTAACCACTAGGTAACTGGGTGATGGGGAGGAGAATTTGGGTGTAAAATAGATCCTGGAACTAGCGAATGGTGGTAATTTGCCTCTGGTTAGTGAACACTCCCCCTCTTTCCTTCCTGTAACACAGTTTTTTCTTTTCTTTTTTTTTTCCTGTAACACAGTTTTTGCAAACAACAAAGTATTTTTAAAATTCTATTTCTGTGATCATATTTTCCACAGCAGTATAAAAGTCTTGAGGCATAAATGAGCATCACTGTACTTTGGAGAAAAGTAAATAAGGTGAAGAATGAATAGCCGAGTGCTGCTTTTGTTGTTGCTGTTTTTGTTAGGTAATTAAATTGACCCTTTATTTGATATTATCTTTCCCATCTCTGGAATAAATCATACATATTTTCACTTTTTAGTTCTTTTACTCTAGAATGCACCTTCTCTCCCCACCTACTCAAATCTTACTGCCTCTTTCAATATCAATTAATATTTATTGATAACACTTTATATAAAGCATAAAATGTAGACCTTGATCTCCAGAAGGCTGCAATCCAGGTGTGTAGATAAAACATGTATACAAAATAAATGTAACTGTAATAAATGACCATGTAGTAGTGGGTATGAACTGAATGGTTTGGACAATAAAATATTAAAGGAGTTTTAAAAAATAATTTGGGAATAATTAGAGAAGAAGCCTCATATAGAAGGTAGAATTTGAATGCGACATTTCTAGATAAGTGGAAACTCATTTGAGAAAAAAAATCAACAGAAAAAATATTAAAGAATGCTTCTGGCATAGTCTAGAAACTATGATCAGGCTAGGTTGGCTGGAGTTGGGATTTTTTGGAGCAAATGATAACTTGGGAGAAAGATAGGATGTACCTGCAAACATATGTAGCAATCAGAATAGGGAAGGTGATTAAGTTCTTAAGGCTGAAGATCAAGAACATTCTTGTGTAGTCAAAGGAAGCCATTTAAAGATTATTTTTAGTGGACAGAAGCATAATTGGAACAATATTTTGCTACAATAAGTTACATGAGGATTCAGGATAAATTGAACTGCTGAAGACTGAAAGCAAAAAAAAAAAATCACTGCTGGAAGCACCTGCATCTGATTCAGGTCATGATCTCACAGTTTTTGAGTTAACGCCCCACACCGGGCTCTGCACTGATGTTGCAGACAATCCTGCTTGGGATTCTGTCTCTACTTCTCTCTGACCCTCCCCTGGCTTGTGCTCTCTCTCTTTCTCAAAATAAATAAACTTAGAAATAAAAATTAAAAAGATCACTGCTGTACTTGTTATTAAGTTGGCATGAGGGGCCCCTGGGTAGCTCAGTCAGTTAAGCATCCTGGTCTTGGTTTTGGCTCAGGTCATGATCTCATGGTTCGAGAGATGAAGCCCTGCATCGGGCTTTGGGCTGACAGTGTGGAGCCTGTTTGGGATTCTTTCTCCCCCTTTCTCTGTCCCTGCCCCACTCACATGCATACACACACTCTCTCTCTCTTTCTCTCAAAATAAACAAATAAACACTAAAAAGAATAAATTGGCATGGATATGGTGACAGTGGTAATAGAAAAGAGAGGTGAGAAGGAAATTCTTAAGGAAGAATTGATGAGAATTAGACACTATATATCAGGGAAAGAAAGATAGAAATGAAAGGAAAAAATATACCCCTGTTTCAAAACAGAGTAAAAGAAATGGTGGCATCATTACTAGAAAAAGTGAAGTCTGGAAGTCAAGAAAAAGAAGTCTAGTTTTGTCCATGTCAGGTTCCATAAAGTCTTCCTCAACCATTTTATTTATTTCTTTTTAATTTTTTTAATGTTTATTATTTTTGAGAGAGACAAAGTGTGAGCGAGGGAGGGGCAGAGAGACCCGGAGACACAGAATCTGAAGCAGGCTCCAGGATCTGAGCTGTCAGCACAGAGCCCAACATGGGGCTCGAACTCATGAACTGTGAGATCATGACCTGAGCCAAAATCGGACACTTAACCGACTGAGCCACCCAGGTGCCCCTTCCTCAACCATTTTAATTTCCTTTAACCATGCCAAAAATTGGTGACATTGCAAGATTCATTATGCTCACAGTTCTGTGGCTTGATTGGATAGTTCTGAGAGGGAAACTGAAGTGTCTTCATTTTTATTTATTTTTTACTTTTTATTTATTTATTTTTTTTATTTTAGAGAAAGAGAGCGCGTGAGTCAGGGAGAAGGGCAGAGAGCGAGATCCCTCTACTCCCCCTGACCTGAGCTGAAATCAAGAGTCAGATGCTAGACCCACTAAGCCACCCAAATGCCTGGCAACTTCATTGTTAGAAAGGCTCCATCTTTGCTGGTTTTCTGCTGGGCCTCATTTCTTCATGTTCTTTATTTCACCTTGCATCTGAATCAACCAAACAAGCTATGTTCCACTCTGAGGGAGAATCAAGAAAGTTAATTATTCCCTGAATTTCATCTTAGGCCCCCAAACACCAGATAACATCTAAGAAGAGCCAGATTCCAAATGTGTTCCAGGACATTAGCTTTAAACAAACATCCACCAATCCTGATATCAGTACCTCCTACCTGTAATAATTTATGAAATAACACTGATTGTTCACCTATCATTTGCCTTTGATCAGACTCTATCTTGAATTCCTGAAGGAACACATAACCTGGATCCCTTTCCAATATAAACCCCTAACCTCACACAATGAAGAGACTCATTCTCCCTTCCTTTCCAAATCTCCCAGACATTTGTCTGCTATGCTTGATCACTTAGGCTATTCAGTAAACTCCACTTTCACTGGCTCTTGGCTCAAGTTTGATTTCCATTCTTGGCTGGTCCTGAAGGACCTCTCTGGGTACTCTAACCCAGCCTGCCTACGTTAATTCTTTTAGGTTTTACTGGGTCCACTCATGTGACTGCATATAGGATGGCTACCCTGGAATGTGGTCTTACAAATCTGTCAGTTTGGCACTGGCTGTCAGGTCTCAGGCTCTTCTGTGTTGCCAGCCATCCCATGGCAGGATAGATTGATTCTAACATGTAGACTCAAGAAGCATTCCAATAGGGGAAAAGCTATATGCTGGTGAAATTTATTGCCTTTATTGTTTCCAAAGTTTGAAAAGTACACCCATGGTCAGGATCCAGTGTCATGATCTAGTCACTTCTTTCCATGCAAAGTGACCTTGATGGCTAAAATGACATCAAACTAAAATGTTTTGTTTTTTTATTTAGGGCCTTGAAAGGTGGGCATCCTTTAAGTGATGTGTTGTATAAATACAAACATTCTCATAACACAGAGTAAGATACAAAGACAAAAACACCCTTTATCCTTTTTTCTGTCAACCTTGTCTTAGTTTTTAAAAGTTATGTATTGAGAATCAAATAATCCTACCTTTGGGGTACCTTGAACTTCTAATGACAATATATCAAATCCATCTCTTTCCAGATAAAAGATCACCTAATGTTCCAAGGGCACTTGTAATGCACAGCAGCTTTCTCCACTTTTTGTTTTTCTGACTCAGGAATAAAAATAATGGTTTGACATGTTCCCTGAAGATTAGTAATTTTGTGAAAAATAAGCAGGGATTAGCAGAATGAGGACACCTTAGTCAATTTCCGCAATTATTGCAGACTTGGAGTAGCAACCCATGAAGATTTAATAACTAAGATGTAAGGGAAAAAATAGCTGGTAGATGGCATTGGAAAACTGCCTGGAAACTTTTTGGTTGGGGTCAAATAGAAAAAATAAATTAGAGAACAAAATTGGTCACAGAATATAGTACTTTTATTTAATGTTTCATTATGTAACAAGCTAAAATTTAAATTTAATAGTTATTTTAAAATACTTTTTATAGTCAAAATCATAATTGAATCAAAGGCCCATTACAGCTCTCTTCCTACCTTGCCAGGGTGCAACCTATCCACACAGAGGAAAATACTAATGGGCCTTCCTCATCACATGGAGATGGTGACTGGAGTCACAGAAATGGTGTCTGGAAGAAAATAGGTGCCTTGCTCCTTGAAGTCTTCTTTTTTTTAAATCATTCTCTATGAAGTGCTCACAAAACTCACAGTGTTGTTGCTTAAAATATCTGCTTCTCTAAATAATAGAGCGAAAACTTTGCAAAAACTTTGGATTTCTAATCTTCTAATCTTCTAAACAATGCACAAATTCCAAAATATGAATAGCCGATTTACCCACTTGGTAAAATATAGAAACTACTACTTCAGCTGAAGAAGAGCCTGTCTGGAGCTTTTGCTCATCATTCATTGAGATCTTAACAGATTCCTCACTTAGGGGATTCCAGACCCCCTTCCTGCTAGGAGTTCTTCCTGCTCCTGGAAAAGCAGGAAGAGGGTCTGGAATTCCCTAAGTGAGGAATCTGTTAAGATATCTGACTTTTGGCACCTATATCTAATTTGCCACCACATTAAAAACTGGATTGTTTTACATTAAACTTTTTAGTTTGAGATGAAGCTTATAGATTCACATGTATTTATGAGAAGTAAAAGAGGAGTCCCATGTACCATTTACCCAGTTTCCCCTAATAGTAGCACCTAATAGTAACACTTTGCAAAGGTGCAAAACACCTTTGCAAGGTGCACCTAATAGTGCAAGTAGCACCTTGCAAAACTCTAGCATAATAACATAACCACCCGCTGATATTGTTAGCTCTCTGAAAGAATGTTTTGTTGTGTTATGGATTAGCTAGCTCATGTGAACTCATTGGCCGGCAGGGGAAGCCTGTGCAAGCTAATTGTGTAACCAATTGAAGTTAAGAGTCATGCTGGAAGAATTGGATTAGTTATATTAATCACACTGAATGAAACTAATTATGTAATTGTGAGTTGTTCAAATTCAATGCCATTAAAGGAGGGGTTCTCTGTGGGAATATGAGGAAAAGCACTGAGAAAAATCTTAGTGTTCTTGTTTATTTATTTGTTTTCAAAATACACTCCCATTCTGATCAACTTTCATGTGTAGTGTGGGGGTGGGCAGAATTCTAAAACGGCACCAAACTTTTCACCTGTATGTTGTGCATGCCATGATAATTCCTAGGACTGTATGCCATCATAATTCTTGTGATTAGTTCTTATATGGCAGAGGTGACCTTGAAATGTGGAGATTATCTAGGTAGGCCTGACCTAACTACATGAACTCTTTAAAAAGTAGGGAGTTTTCTCTGGCTGGTTGAAGAAGGCAAAGTCTGGCTGGCCTAGAAGGAAGCAAACATACCATATTGTAAAGTAACAATGGTGGCCATAGGAAAAGACCTAACAGCAACCTTTAGTTGCTTAGAGCAGGTCCTGAGTGACAGCCAGCAAGTAAATGGGACTTTAGTCCTACAACCACAGCGAACTTAATTCTGCCATCTGCACCAATGAGCTTGGGAGTGAATTTTTCCCCAGAGCCTCCAGACAAAAACTGGGTCCAGCTAATTCTTTGACTTCAGCCTTGCAATATCCTGAGCAGAGAACCCAGCCACCATACCAGACTTCTGAACAGTTGGGGAAATAGAGGATGGGAGAGAAACTCAGGTGACTGTAAGGACCCCTCACAATTCTGACAGACCTCTGCCTTTGAGAATCAGCATATTAAAATTACATTGTGAGGGACACCTGGCTGGCTCAGTCAGTACAGCACGCAACTCTTAATCTCAGGGTCGTGAATTCAAGCCCCACATTGGGTGTGGAGCCTACTTAAAATAAAATTAAAAATTAAAAAAATAAATAAAATAAAATAAATGTACGTTGTGAAACTAAGTCACAACAAAGATTTATAACAAAAGAAAAATAATAAATAAAATGTCATGTGGCTATGACTCAAATTGGAATCATATCCAATAGTAGCAAGCCCAGCACAATCATATTTAATTTACTATTGTCATGAACAAAAACTTCTGGTAGCTGGCATATATGTCATATCGAAGCATATGTCTCACTATGTGAAAAACTTAGATGTCCCTGTTAAACCTCAACTTTCTTAATTATTTCACTCTCTCTTGCTTTGCTACTTCATTTCTCTAAGGAAAGCAGATTTCTCCTTGTTGTCGAGGTCACCACTTTCCTTTGATGTTCATGGGGCATTTAGGAAAAAGTCTACTCTGTGTATTTATTAGATTTATTGTTCTTGCTAGGAAGACAAATTCAGTTGCATTTTAAACTTAACAGCCACTCCACATGATTTTGACATAAATACGTAATCTTAACCCTCTTTGATTGAGAAGTCTCATTCATTCATTCATACAACAAATACCTACTGAGCTGCAGCCATGTATCTTTAAGTTAGGCTCTGGGGATGAAGAAGAATAATGTGATCCCTGTTGGAGCAACATACAATTTAGAGGTAGAGATGGGCTCTTAACAGGGAAATGCAATGCGACAAGGCAAGTGACATGGGAAAGGCAAGGACAGGGAGTTGAGTGAACATTGAGGAGGAGTGGCTAATCCAGTTTGGGGGGATCAAAAAAGACTTCCCTGAGAAAGTGCTTCCTATTGCTGTGCTAACAAATTGTCAGGAACTTAGTAGCTTAAACAACACACATTTGTACATCATGGTGACTATACTCAATAATACTGTATCGTAGGGGCACCTAGGTGGCTCAGTCAGTTGAGCATCCAACTTCGGCTCAGGTCATGATCTCACGATCCTTGAGTTCGAGCTCCATGTCAGGCTCTGTGCTGACAGCTCAGAGCCTGGAGCCTACTTCAGATTCTGTGTCTCCCTCTCTCTCTGCAACACCCCCCCCCCCCCCGCACTCTGTCTCTCTCTCAAAATAAAGACATTAAAAATTTGTTTTTAAATACTGTATTGTATATTTGAAAGTTGTTAAGAGAGTAGATCTTAAAAGTTCTCATCACCAGAAAAAAGAAACGTAACTATGTATGCTGATGGATGTTAATTAAATTTATGGTGGGGCCCTAAATGGCTGTATGGGTTAAGCCTTCTGACTCTTGATTTTGGCTCAGGTCACGATCTTGAGATTTGTGAGATTGAGCCTAGCGTGGCGCTCTGTGCTGACAGTGTGGACACTGCTTGGGATTCTCTCTCTCTCCCTCTCTCCCTCTCTCTCTCTCTCTGCCCTTCCCCACTCACTCTCTCTCTCTCTCTCTCAAAATAAATAAACATTAAAAAAAACTTATCATGGTTATCATTTTACAAAATGTACAAATATCAAATAATTATGTTGTATACCTGAAACTAATTTAATGTTATGTGTCAATTATATATCATTTTAAAAAAACATCGCAAATTTATTTTCTTGCAGTTCTGGACATTAGAAGTCCAAAATCAAAGTGTCACAGTGCTGTATTCCTTCCGGATACTCTAGGGAATAATCTGTTCCTTGCCCTTTCCTACTTCTGTAGACCACATATATTTCTTGGTATATATGGATCTCTTTGTGGCAGAATGGAGCATTATTCAGCCTACCACAGGAAATAACCAGAGAAGGAGACTGAAGAGTATTCCAGGCAGTGGAAACATGTGGAAAAGCCTAAAAGAGACCTAGATGAAGGGAATTATAGAAATTTATCATTAAGTGTCTTTGTCTAAGAAGTAATATATTAATAAAATAATGGTATTTACCCCACCTCATCATATATGATGAGATAATATATATAAAGCTCTAAAAACAATGTGTTCATTTTGTGCTCATGCATAATGTTAGTCATGATAATGATAAGTAAATGAGGAGGAAATCTACAGAAGAGGCTAAACTGGTAAGCAGGGACCAGAAAATGTAGTAAGCAGGGACCAGTAGGCCTTGTTGAATTAACCTGAGAGTGATCCATTAAAGAATTTTAAACAGAAATGTGGCACAACTACATATGTATTTTAGTTGACTGTCTTTGTTGAATAGAAAGAAGATTGCAAGAGATAAGACAGAGGTAGTAAGTAGGGCTGAGGCAAAGGTGAAATGAGTGAAGCACTTGTTTGTAGGTACAATTTAAGAAGGCACCAAAAGACTCAGTACACAAGATAAATGATATTTTAATGTGATATATTTTTTAAGATTTTATTTTTAAAGAAAATCTACACCCAAAATGGGGCTCACACTCATGACCCCAAGATCAAGAGTTGCATGCTCTACTGACTGAACCAGCCAGGTGCCCCAATTCAGGATTTTTTAAAAGTCAAAATTAATGCAAAAAAATCCATGATAAACAACTTATGAAAATTATAACGTCAGGGTTATTAGGGAGATTTTTGAAAGGATGTTACAATAATCCAAGTGAGAGATGATGAAAGCCTGAAGCAGAGGAGTAACAGTGGCTATAAAGACAAATGAATTAAGGAGAGCTATGAAAGGAATTGTGGCAGGGAGAGTTGGTCTTTGTATGAGAGAGTATACTCAAGGGGAAGCAAAAAGTTTAGATGGATAAAATGGTAGAGTGTGTCAAGGAGGAAATTAAGTTCTATTTTGGACATAGTGAGCTTAAGAAGACTCTAATACATTCAACTGGAAATTTCAGTAGGCAATTGGAAAATGTGAATATAATGAAGCAAAACTTGCTACCCCAAATTTTTCTGCTCCTTCACCTGTTAGCCTCTAAGTTCTTCGTGATTGTCCTCCTGCCAGACCAGTTATAAGGGAGGAAAGAAAAGGTTCTCGAAGGGCCTAATTATTTGGGGTATAGGAGCAAAAAGTTAGAAACTACTTTTTGAAAGGGAGATGACCAGGGAGTGTCAGCCATGTGATAGAGCAACTGATGGATCTTCCCTTTGTCCCCAGACCATTTTCAGATCATTGCATTTTCACTTTCACTGTTCCTTTAGGATTCATGACATCAACTTCTAACCTTTGTTGGTACTGTCATTTATTGACGACTTGGTCAATTCCCTCTTTCTCATCAAAGACTTTGACCCCTGGGTGAGCTGTCCATCCCCTGTTATTAACCTGGAGCTATTTCACTTTTAAAATCTTTCAATCTTAAAGTCTTAACATGCCAACGTACCACTCCAGGACTTTGATCTTCCTTCCAATTCTTCCCTTAGTCACTTCTTTATCAATCGGTTCCTTGAGTTCATCAAGACTTAATTGTCCTTGACCCCCTGGATTGGGTGTCCATTAGCTCCTTTCCACCTCCACTTCTATTTCTATCCAGTTTATACTGCAGTGGTGCATTTTGTACTAGTATCCTCAATGCCCATACTTTGTTTTCTTTTGTCATATCACCCAACAGACTAACTCTGCAAGGACCATCACATAAAGAGATCCATATTACATACTACACAAGAGCACCCTACAAAAGCAATAACTGGAAACCAACCCAGGCTCTATTCAAAGTCTTGGGGTAGTCCTTCCCTGAGGGGACAACTTTTTCTAATCTGCCATAGTCTAGTGCAGAGGTTCACAAACTATGGGCACTGCAGACCAAATCTACCTGCTGCTTGTTTTTGTGTGACTCACAAGCTAATACTTATTTTTACATTTTTCAACTAGTTAAAAAATTCAGAATAAGAGTATTTTATGACCTATGAAAATTACACTAAATTCAAATTTTAGTGTCAATAAATAAAGTTTTATTGGAATACAGCCAGGCTCATTCATTTACCTGTTTTCTATGGCTAATTTGATACTACAAAGGCTGCGTTGAATAGCTATAATGGAGACTGTATGGCCCACAAATCCTAAAACATATACTATGTGTCCCTGTCCAGCAGGTCTGTTGTTTCTGTAATTTCTGTACTGATATGTACTAACACCTGAACTGTTAAATATTTGTTAGAGAAAAGCCAACAACAATTCTACAGATTTGTGCATTGTATGATATATTCATGATCCTAAATCCCACTTGGAAAATCCACATTATATGGATTTCCTTCTAATTTACCTAGTCAGCTCTCTTTTCTTCAGCCTTTCACTTTTCACTCCTCTAAGCCTCCAAACATTTCACCCCCTCATTCCAACAGATGCATCACCTCCTACTTCCAAGCAAAAATAGAAGCCATCAGATTGGTACTCCCTCAGGTTCCTGCTTCTGCACCTACAAATTTGGCTGCAGTTGCCCCTAATCCTTTATTTACTACCTTGCGTTTCAATAGAGGTGGGACTATTTATTTATTTATTTATTAAGTTTATTTATTTTGAGAGAGAGAGAACAAGCAGGGGAGAGGGGCGGAGAGAGAGGATTCCAAGCAGGTTCTGCACCGTCAGCACAGAACCCAACACAAGGCCCGAACCCACGAACCAGAGACCATGAAGAGTCAGAGTCAGATGCTTAATTGACTGAGCCTCCCAGGCACCCTCTTTCCACCCATTTAGAACAAAATCTTCAACTAGTGCTCTGGACATCATCACTTTCCTCTTCTCCAGTGTCTTATGGCAAATAATTAGTTCTCTTCTCCCTTGAAGCTTAACGTTTCCTGTCTATTGGTTTCTTATCATTAGTATTTGACAAGGTTATTATCAATAGCCATAGTTAACCTCACACCCTCTTCCTTGAAAGAATTTCTTGACTAGGCTTCTGGCTAGGCTTCACATTTCTAGTTTTCCTACTTTCTCATGAGCTGGTCCTCTTCTCTTATTTGCTGCTTCTTTCTCATGTCCCTAATTTTTGTTTGTTTGTTTTGTTTTGTTTTGTTTTATTTTTTTAAATTTTCTTTTTTTAAACATTTTTTAAATTTATTATTGAGAGACAGAGAGAGACAGAGCATGAGCATGGGAGGGGCTGAGCTGTCAGCACAGAGCCTGACGTGGGGCTCGAACTCACAAATGGCGAGATCATGACCTGAGCCGAAGTCAGATGCTTAACCTACTGAACCACCCAGGTGCCCCATGTCCCCAACTTTTAAGCCAGTAGTTATCAAACTTTTTAGTTCCAGGAACCCCTTTACACTATCTTAAAAATTATTGAAAACCTCAAAGAGCTTTTGTTATGTGGCTTGTATCTATTAATATTTACTCCTCTGGAAATTAAAATTGAGACTTTTACAATAATTATCTATTGATTCTTTTGAAAATAATAATTATACACTAATTACATGTTAATTAAATACCATTTTTATGAGAAAGAAAATTGTATTTTCCAAAACAAATTAGTGAAAAGATTGACATTGTTTTACATTTTTAAAATCTCTTTATTGTCCTGGTCATAGGTCTAAGGATCCACAAACTACAGCCTACAGGCCAAATTCAGCCCACTGCCTATTTACTAGAACACAGCCATACTCATTCACTTCTGTATTGTTTATGACAGCTTTCTCACTACAGTGGAAGAGTTGCACAGTTGTGGCAGAGATCGTATGACCTGCAAATCCTAAAATATTAGGTATCTGGACTTTTATAGAGAAAAAAAAATTGTCCACTCCTGGTCTGGTGAAATAGAAGAGAGCTGGATCCTCATTTCTGCTTCTCATTCAATCTAACTTAATAGGTTATTTACTTTGAAGCATATGAAGAAAATCTGACCTCACCAGATATGTATCTGGAAAAGGAAAAAGGAATTTAATGCACTTTTGAGATAATTCTGGACACTTTTCTTTGATTCCACATCTCAATTCCAAGAAGTGGTTTCTTGAAGATTAATTGTAAAGTGTAATCTGAAACATTACCACTGAACTTTTTAAACTACATTAAAATCTATTGGTCTATCTTGCCCTTGGAATGGCTCTTTTATCCTGCATGATTTGGTAATGTTATGCATTGGTCATTTGGAAAATAATATTTCCCTAGAGTGCCTGACTTGCTCAGTCAGAAGAGCATGTGACTCCTGGGGCTCCTGGATGACTCAGTTGGTTAAGTGTCTGACTTCGGCTCAGGTCATGATCTTGCAGTTCATGAGTTTGAGACACTAGTTGGCTCTATGCTGACAGCTCAGTCTGAACCCTGCTTTGAATTGTGTCTCCCTCTCTCTCTGCCCCTTTCCCACTTGCACTCTTTCTCTCTCTCTCAAAAATAAATAAACATTAAAAAAATTAAAAAAAAAAAGAGCATGTGACTCTTGATCTCAAGATCATGAGTTCAAGCACCATGTTGGGTGTTGAGATTACTTAAAAAAATAAAATCTTAGAAGAAAAAAAAATATTGTTTCCCTGAATTATCCAGATCTTCCAAATGTTTACACATCTCATTATATGATATCAAAAAATCAGATTTGTTATTACAACCACCCATATCATCAAACAAGTATTGGGAACCTATCAAGCTTGGTAGATATAAGTCTTCCAAAATTCTAAGTTTTGTTTGAATGCTGAAATTTTATCACTGGCAACAAATTCCATCAGCTGTTTTCCTTGAAGTGGCAAAGTCATTTGGTTCATTTTCAAGACAATATCTGTTAAAAACCCAAGTCTATAAAACCATAATCTTTACTGTTACTCAGTTTTTTAAAAAGATTTTATTTTTTAAAGTAATCTCTACACCTAGTGTGGGGCTTGAGATCATGAATTGCATACTCTACCAACTAAGCCAGCCAGGTGCCCTTGTTAGTCATTTTTTTCAAGTAAAAATTGTGCTCCATGAAAAATATCAGTTAGTTTGACTTGCAATTCAAACAATGGCACAAGTGTCTTTTCTTAAGACAAACATAGTTCTTTGGCTTGTACTGAAAGTACTTTAAAAGGACTTTCCATGTTGATAGACAGAATGTTAAGTAAATATGTACTGAAGCATTGAGAATCAGTGAATAATGTTTGCTCTGTCCTCAAGAACATGTTTCAATGAAACTGGCACCTTTATTTTAACTACAAGAGCAAAGATGAAAAGTACAATGGTGTCTAATAGAGTTCGATGACAGTGTCTTGATTTGTGCTAAAGTGGCTGCAGGTTTACCCACCATTGTTTTTTGTATTTTCAATGCAATTGTTAATATAGTATACAAAAAAAAAAAAAAAGAAAGAAAGACAAATAATGTTTGTGTACTATTACAAAAACAGTTCTAACCTCCAGGACTCCATGAAAAGATCTCAAAGAACCCCACGGAGCCACAAACCATAATTTGAGAGTAGTTGTTCTGAACATTCAAGTATCACAGGACTTAATCTTTGTATTTCCCATTTTCAATTTACTCTCAGTTCCTAGAAAATTCTTAGTCTCATGGCTTTAAATTATATATTCTAACAACTCCTAAATTTATGTCTCCAGCCTGAATATTTCTCCTATGGATTGGATATATATAGGTGTGATATTTTGATTTATAAGAAATATATATTTGGTCTTCATCTCATTTTTGGCATAGAGCCTCAAAACCATTGGAATTTCCTGAGTAGTAAAAGTAATAAATATGTTTTGATATTCAAAACAAACCTCCCACAACCACACCTAAGTTTATGTTAATGAGGGGACTTCTTTTTTTTTTTTTTTAAACTTTATAGTTTATTGTCAGGTTGGTTTCCATATAATACCCAGTGCTCTTCCCCACAAGTGACCTCCACCAAGACCATCACCCCCCATTACCTTTCCCCCATCCTCTTCCCCCCTCAGTTTGTTTTCAGTATTCAAGAGTCTCTCGTGTTTTGTCTCCCAATGAGGGGACTTCTGAAAGCACCTAAGAATGGGGGCTTCTAAGGGGAACCCACCTGGTGACTGGATGGTTGGAACTTTCAGTCCCACCCTCCTGACCTCTGAGGAAGAGAGGCTAGAAGTTGAATCGATAGCCAGTGAGTGATTTAATCACTCATGCCTACAGAACTGAAGACTTCATAAAAACCCAGAAGGCCAGAGTCAGAGAGCCGCCAGGTTTGTGAACTTGTAGAGATTTCAGGGACACTCCTGGAGAGGAAACAGAAGCTCCATGTCCCGTATACCTAGCTCTATGCATATCTCTTCTATCTGGCTGCTCCTGAGCTCTATATTCTTTCATAATAAACTGGTGATCTAGTAAGTAAATGGTTCTCTAAGTTATGTGAGTCACTCTAACAAGTTAATAGACCCAAGGAGGGAGGCTATTGGAGTCTCCAACTTATAGTCATTTGGTTAGAAATATAAGTGACAATCTGGACTGGCACTGCCATCCTAAGTCGGGGAAGGGCAGTCTTGTAGGACTGAGTCCTTATCATGTGAGATCTGACACTATTTTCTGGTAGATATGTCAGATATTAGTTAAATTGTAGGATACTCAGCTGGTGTTAGAGAATTGTTTGGAAAAAGCCCACACACCAATACTGGGTGCAGAATCATAATAAGTATTTCAAATCTAATATTCTTAAACAGAATTCCTGATCTTACTAGTAAGTCCTCCACAAATTGCTGTTTGCATTCTTCCCCATCTCATTAAACGATATCTTCTGTCTACTTGCTCCGGCAAGAAATCTTTGAGTTGTCCTGATTCTCTCTTTCTTTTGTACCTTACATTCAATTTGTCAGCAACCTTGTTTGTAGATTCAGAAATCAGACTCTTATCATTTCTCATCATCTGCATAGCTACTACCCAAGTGGTCCAAGCCACTATTATATTTTATCTATATCATTCTGCGACCTTTCTTTTTTTTAATTTTTAAAAAATTCTTTATTTAGTTTTGAGAGAGAGACAGCAAGACAGAGTGCAAGTGGGGGAGAAACAGAGAGAGGGAGACACAGAATTTGAAGCAAGATCCAGCCTCTGAGCTGTCAGACAGAGCCCAACACAGAACTTGAACTCACAAACCACGAGCTCATGACCTGAGCTGAAGTTGGATGCTTAACCAGCTAAGCCACCCAGGCACCCCTTTTCTGTTGCCTTTCTAACTGGTCTTCTTGTTTCTTCCTTTGGATATCTGTGTGTTTTCTGTTTGTTTTTTTCAATGTAGCAGCCAGAATAATTCTTTTTGAAAGGTCAGATCATGTTGCTCCTTGGCTCAAAAACTACCATGTTCTGGTAGTTGACTCACAAATCTTGTGGTTAAGTGCTGCTGTTGGTAGGGCCATGTGATCCAGCATTTAGCAGACTAGACCAGAATTCTTCACATGGCAATCTCAAGACTACAAAACAGAGCTGGCCCCAATGTATAAGTGTTTTTCCAAGCCTCTGTTTTTGTCATGATACTAATGTAGCATTGGCCAAAGCAAATCATAAGGTCAAGCCAAGACTCAATGTAGGAGGGGGCTACACAAGGATGAGGATTAGTGGTGTGCTAATGGTAGGATGGTGGGAACAGTCCACCTTGGGAGCAGACACAAGGTGGGTATAGTGCCAGGAGAATGTTATTTTACTTATTTTTTGGTTTTTTAAAAGGACACTAAGGGTTTTGTTTTGTTTTGTTTGTTTAAGGTTTTATTTTTAAGTAATCTCTACACTCCTCGTGGGGCTTGGACTCACAATCCTGAGATCAAGAGTCATATGCTCTACCAACTGAGCCAGCCAGGGACCCTAAAAGGACACTAAGGTTTTAATTTTTTTTAATGTTTATTTTTGAGAGAGAGAGAGAGAGAGCAAGCGCGGGGAGGGCAGAAAGAGAGGGAGACACAGAATCCAAAGCCAGCTCCAGGCTCCGACCTGTCAGCACAAAGCCCGATGCAGGGCTTGAACCCACAGACCACAAGATCATGACCTGAGTCAAAGTCAGATGCTTAACCAACTGAGCCACCCAGGAACCCCCAGGACACTACCAAGGTTTTAAAAAGGGGAATAAAAAGTTGTTTCCACCAGTACAGATTCACATAACAATATACCAAAATTGACAGCATTCTCTTGTCTATTTTTGGTACAGAAGATGGTATCTCTCTACACAACCTCATAAGTCTTCAGTAATTAAAATGTAAGACAAAACAAACAACCCCCCCCAAAAAAAAACAAAAAGGCTAGCCTATTAGTTTACAGTTTATTTTTTTTAATTCTGAAAGACCCTGAAAATTTAAAAATAAAAAAATCTAAAAAGAATTTAAAAATTCTGAATAACTTTTGATAGTGCTACCTACATACAACCATCTGGCCAAGAACCCAGTAAAAAAACCTCCTTGAAAGAAAGCCTTGCAACAGTAGAGTTGTACAATATGGATATTTCATTTTAAAAGAAAAAAATTACACATGGCACATTCTCATTCATATTTTGGAATGTAAAAAGTTACAAACACAACTAATCAAATAAATAATAATAATAATACAAGAATTTGAATGTGTTTGTTAAGTATACTGAAACCACTGCATAGAATAATGACAACTTTCACTCACAGATTATTTGCATGGTAATACTCACTATGGACACACTGCTACAAAATTCAAAACAGAAGAAGTAAACTTGAAATGTTTTGGGGTGCCTGGGTGGCTTCAGTTGGTTAAGCAACCGACTCTTGATATTGGCTCAGGTCATGATCTCACAGTTCATGAGACCAAGCCCCAAATGGAGCTGACACCATGGATTCTCTTTGCCCCTCTCCGCATGCATGTGCACACCACATGCTTTCTCTCTCTCAAAATAAATAAACTTAAAAAAATAATAAAGTTAAAAAAACCTGAAATGTTCCACAATAAAGATCTAGCAGGATGACTAGCTAATGTTTTATCTTGATTGCTTCTGAAACGTTGCCAGGGGAATTTTAAAACAATACTAAAACTCACTAAAAGTTCATTTGTTTCTTATTTGCTTTATGACTGTAGCAATGATAAAATACTCCTCCCTGGAAAATTCTTATTGTTTTAAGTTTTAAACAATTGTTACAAATACTACTGAGTTTTAATAATGCATATATAAGGTGTGCCAGGCTGGCTAAGACAGAAGAACATGCAATTCTTGATCTCGGGGTCATGGTTCGAGCCCCACATTGGGTGTAGAGATTACTTAAATAAGTAAAACTTACCAAAAAAATTATGTGTATATAAGCTTCAAGTATCACATTTTTATTCCTTTTTAAATTAGCATTTTCTTGGGGCACCTGGGTGGCTCAGTCGGTTGAGCATCTGACTTCAGCTGAGGTCATGATCTCACTGTTGTGGGTTCGAGTTCCACATCGGGCTCTGTGCTGACAGCTCAGAGCCTGGAGCCTGTCTTCAGATTCTGTGTCTCCTTCTCTCTCTGCCCCTCCCATGCTCATGCTCTGTTTCGGTCTCTCAAAAAAATAAAATAAAATGTTTAAAAAAATAAAAATAAAAAATAAATTAGCATTTTCTTTTATGAAATAGTAAATTAAGAGAGTTTCACATTATATGGTTACCTCCAGCACATGGACTCAGCTATTAGTTTCCTAGGGCTGCTATATAACAAAGTATCACAAACCGGGTCGCTTCAGCAATAGAAATTTTTTGTCTCACAGTTCTGGAGGCTAGAAGTCTGAAATCGAAGTGTTGGGACAGTAAGTTTTTTCTGAGGGTTGTGAGGGAGAATCTATTCCTGTCCCCAAGCTTTTTGATTGCTAGCAATCTGGCATTTAGAAACATCACCCCAATCTCTTGCCTTATCTTTATATGATATTCTCCTTGTGTTGCATGCCTGTATCCAGATTGACCCTTTTTATAAGGATGCTAGTCATAGTAGATTAGGGGCCCACCTTACTCCAGTATGACCTCATCTTAACTAATTTTTTTAAGTTAATCTATTTATTTTGAGAGAGAGAGAAAGGCAGAGAGGGAGGGAGAGAGAATTCCAAGCAGGCTCCATGCTCAGTACAGAACCCCACTGGGGGCTCAATCTTACAACTGTGAGAACGTGACCTGAGCCAAAACCAAGAGTCAGATGCTCAACCAACTGAGTCATCCAGGTACCTCCCATCTTAACTAATTAAATCTGCAAAACTCTAGTCCCAAACAAGAATACATTCTGAGATACTGGAGGCTAGGACTTCAATATACATGAATTTTGGAGAGGAACACACATAATTCAACCTATAACATGCATATTTAATGAAAAATTAAGTACTATATTTCCATTGATGATGGAAGTGTAACTTGCACAATGTATTTGCCACTATTTACATTCACCACGAGGGCCATAGTAATATACTAACTATAGAAAATCCAGAAGACACAAATCAGTTTAAGTAGCATTGGCATCTACTTCAAAAGTGAGTACTTTTTTTTTTAAAAAGCTTATGCTAACAGACAAAAATTTAACATGAGCAGATGTAGAAAGCCCATTTACCTATCACTATGTGATGCATTAGATCAAATAACTGTTTCAATTTATTTCACTCATTTTTTATTGGATGCTTTTCTGTGCACTTATGAAAAATGGAACAATAGTTATTAATGTGATGTATCAAATAGCAGAACAAGAACTTTACAAACAGTTAAATGATGCCTGTTTTCTTAAAGTTTTTATATATTTATTCTGAGAGGAAGAGTACAAGCAGAGAAGGGCTAGAGAAGGAGGGAGAGAGAGAATCCCAAGCAGGCTCTACATTGACAGCAGGAAGCTCAATGTGGGGCTTGAATTCATGAACCGTGAGTGAAACCAAGAGTAAGAGACTTAACTGACTGAGCCATCCAGGTGCCCCAAATGATGCCTGTCTTTATGTCAGTGTTATCACATGCTTCAAACAGCAAATCCATTAATCTCAATAACAGTGTTTTTTTTTTTTTTCATCTAACTCATGGAATCAAAATAAAGTTTTTGGAAGATCATTCTTTCTAAGGTGAAACATCTGAACATCTGATATTGTGAACGTTATTTAAATTTCATTTAAAAATTTCAACATTGAAACCTAATTTTTACAAAGATTATGCAAATACAAATGCTGATGAATCACAGCATCATGGTAAAAACAATGATCCTAACAAATTAAGAAATTAGTAGAGCAAAAATTGGTTTTGGTGCACTAATATTTGTAATTATATAAAAACAACTTCACAAGAAGAGCTAGAGATATCAAACAAATGCATGAATGGAGGTTTAAGATTATTAGTCACTAGGGAAATGAAAATGGGAAATGAGATAGCACTACACACCTTTATTAGTCTGCTCTGGCTGCCATCACAGAATATGTCTAGGTGGCTTAAATAAAGGAAATTTATTTTTTTCACAGTTCTGGAGACTAGAAGTCAAAAATCAAGGTGCTGACAGGGTTGGTTTCTGCTGACGCCTCTCTTCTTGACTTGCAGATAGCCATCATATCACTGCCATATCACTTCGTCTAGACCTTTCCTCTGTGTGGATTTCTGGTGTCTCTTTTCTTCTTGCGAGGACACTAGTCCTATTGGATTAGACCCCCACCCTCATGAACTCATAGCCTTTAAAGGCTCTATCTCTAGGGGCTCCTGGGTGGCTCAGTTGGTTAAGGATCCGACTTCAGCTCAGGTAATGATCTCATGGCTCATGGGTTCAAGCCCTATGTCAGACTCTGTACTATCAGCTCAGAGTCTGGAGCCTGCTTCAGATTCTGTGTCTCCTTCTCTCTCTGCACCTCCCCCACTTACTCTCTGACTCTCTCTCTACAAAATAAATAAACATTAAAAAAAATTTTAAGTATCTACAAATATAGTCACATTGGGGGGTTAGAGCTTCAACATGTAAATTTGGGCAGAGGGACACAACTCAGTCCATAACAATTGGGAGTTGCTGGTAGAAGTGCAAATTGTACAGCCATTTTATCTTACTTATTTTTTTTAAGTTTATTTATTTTGGGGATGCCTGGGTGGCTCAGTCAGTTAATCGTCCAACTTTGGCTGTCATGATCTCATGGTTCATGAGTTCAAGATCTGCACTCGGCTCTGTGCTGACAGCTCAGAGCCTGGAGACTGCTTCAGATTCTGTGTCTCCCTCTCTCTGCCTTTCTCCCCTCCCGCTCATGCTCTGTCTCTCTGTCTCTCTACCAAAAATAAATAAACATTAAATTTTTTTAACATAAATGAATGAATAAATAAATATATATATATAAGGTTTATTTATTTTTAAGTAATTTCTACACCCAATGCGGGACTCTAACTCACAACCCAGAGATCAAGAGCTATATGCTCTAGTGACTGAGCCAGCCAGGTGCCTCTGTATAGCCATTTTAGAAACAGTTTGGCTGTTTCTTATAAAGTGAAACATACCTTTAACATATAATCTAACAATCTCACTCCTAAATGTTTACCCAAATGAAATTAAAACTTGTGTCCACACAAAGCCCTCTGTATGAATATTTATAGCTTTATTTTAATCATCCAAAATTGGAAACAATTCAATGTCAATCAGCTAGTGAATAGAAAAAATTATTGTACATTTAATGGTACATCCATACAATGAAATATGACTTAGCAATAAAAGGAAACATATTTGTGCAATCCCTATCAAAATGACACCAGAATTCTTCACAGAGCTAGAACAATCCTAAAATTTGTATGGAACCAGAAAAGACCCTGAACACCCAAAGCAATCCTGAAAAAGAAAACCAAAGCTGGAAGCATCACAATTCTGGACTTCAAGCTGTATTATAAAGCTGTAATCATCAAGACAGTATGGTAATGGCACAAAAACAGACACTTAGATCAATGGAACAGAATAGAGAACCCAGAAATGAACCCACAACGGTACCTAATCTTTGACAAAGTAGGAAAGAATATCCATGGAATAAAGACAGTCTCTCCCATAAATGGTGCTGGGAAAAGTGGACAGCGACATGCAGAAGAATGAACCTGGACCACTTTCTTATACCATAGACAAAAATAAACTCAAAGTGGACCAAAGACCTAAACATAAGACAGGAAGCTATCAAAATCCTAGAGGAGAAAACAGGCAACAACCTCTTTGACCTCGGCTACTGCAACTTCTTACTCAACACGTCTCCAGAGGCAAGGGAAACAAAAGCAAAAATGAACTATTGGGACCTCATCAAGATAAAAACTTCTGCATGGCAAAGGAAACAATCAGCAAAACTAATAGGCAACTGAGGGAATGAGAGAAGATATTTGCAAATGACATATCAGATAAAGGGTTAGTATCCAAAATCTATAAAGAACTTATCAAACTCAACACCCAAAAACAAATAATCCAGTGAATGGGCAAAAGACATGAAAAGACATTTTTCCAAAGAAGACATCCAGATGGCTAACAGACACATGAAAAAATGCTCAACATCACTCATCATCAGGGAAATACAAATCAAAACCACAATTATACACCACCTCATACCTTTCAGAATGGCTAAAATTAACATTCAGGCAACAAGAGATGTTGGCGAGGATGCAAAGAAAGAGGAATTTTTTGCATTGCTAGTAAGCATTTAAACTAGTGTGGCCACTCTGGAAAACAGTGGAGGTTCCTCAAAAAATTAAAAATAGAACTACCCTATGACCCAGCAATTAGACCAAGTATTTACCCCAAGGACAAAAATGCTAATTTGAAGGAGGACACATACACTCCAATATTTATAGCAGCACTATCAACAATAACCAAAGTATGGAAGGAGCCCAAATGTTCATTGACTGATGAATGGATAAAGAAGATGTGGTATATATATTCAATAGAATATTACTTGGTGATCAAAAGAAATGAAATCTTGCCATTTGCAACAACATAGATAGAACTAGAGTGTATTATGCTAAGCAAAATACATCAGAGAAAGACAAAATCATATGATTTCACTCATATGTGGAATTTAAGAAACAAAACAGATGAACATAGGGAAGGGAAGCAAAAATAATACAAAAACAGAGAGAGAAAGAAACCATAAGAGACTCTAAAATACAGAGAACAAACTGAGGGTTGCTGTAGGGGGTTTAGGTGGGGGGATGGGCTAAATGGGTAAGGGGCATTAAGGAGGGCGCTTGTTGGGATGAGCACTGAGTGTTATGTGAAAACGATGAATCACTAAATTCTATTCCTGAAATCATTATTACACACTATGTTAATTAACTTGGATTTAAATTAAAAACAATAAACATTTTTTAAAAAAGGAAACATATTTGCTTATCCATTCAACACTTGATGGACATTTGGGTTGGATCCAGCTTAGAACATTTAAGTATAAAATTGCCATAAATATTCAGGATCAAGTCCTCATGTAGGTATATATTTTCATTTCCTTTGGATAAGTAACAAAGAGTGGAATTGTTGGTTTGTGCTATAAGTGTATGTTTAACTTTATTTTTTTCAAATGCCAAACTATTTTCCAAAATGGTCACTCCAGAAATCTATGAATCCAAGTTCCTTCATAGTCTCTCCAATACATGACGCTGCCATTTTTTTTTTCATTGTAACCACTGCAATGGATGGACAGTAGTAACTTATTTTGGTTTTAATTTACATTTCCCTGATGATGTATTATGTTGAACTTTTTTTTTCCATGTTCACTTTTTAAAAACAGACTCTTTTTTTTTTAGAGCAGTTTTATGTTCACAGCCTTCCCTGGACTCTCTGTATCTTCCCCTGATCTCTTTCATATTGATTTTCTGAGGCTGTGTCTTGGGCCCTCTTTTCTCTACAGTCTCTTTTTCCTTCAGTCTTTTCAGATCAAGTCCATTTACTCTCTGGGCTTTGGATACCATACAGATGTAATGATTTTATAGTGTTTACCAGTAATAACTGTGAATGGTTAATAAACAAAACGTCTCTTTTCTGCTACTACATTTCTGCTACTACGTGATACTTTTGAAACAGTGTCTTAGAATCCTCACATTGCCTAGCAAAGAATACGTAGACATTCAATTAACGCATAAAGTTAGATGTTGTATGCTTCCTTCCTTCAATATGTGACTTTGTATTATATTTAAAAAGAGATATAATTGATCCAAGGAAATAAAAAAAATAGAAGTAGGCAGATATATATAAGAAGGCTTCAGATAGAATGTTCAGTGAATGCTTTGGGAGGTGATAGCTCTTGAACATGGACTTAAAGGGGAAGTGTAATTTGACTAGGCAAAACAGATAGAGCAGCATATTTCTGGCATAAGGGATGCTGTGAGTGTGTTAGGTAATAGGGAGCAGTGTCTAAGTGATGAGTACAATAACACCTCACCTCTGAATTGTAGAGATCTTTTCACGTCTACCTGGTTCAGCTAAATTACAAAATGACTTGGTCAGGTTGGCAGAGTAAGTTGTATGTACTATCTGCACTTTACAGATGAGTAAGTTTGAAGTCACATGGCAGGTAAAAGGCAGAGCCAGGACTAGAAACCTCTTTCTTTAGCCTTCTTTCTAAAGCTACTTATCATTCTAGGGCATTTGTAGAAACTAAAATCCATATACTTAGATTTTTTTTTCCGGCTCAAGATAGGCTTAGTCTTGAAAATCTTGTATTAAAAATAAAGGCAAGTTGTTGGAGGGGATGGGTTAAATGGGTGATGGAAAAAAAAAACAAAAAACCTCAAGACAACCTGGCTATATGCTTACCTGACAACATCTCTCACGACCTTGTAACGTGAGACCATTTAATCAGACTACATGTTTGTATATTACCATATATGGGAGACAAAAAAGTAGAAAATATTAAAAAGTATGCCACGTGGCATTCGGGGCTCAGTTCTTTGGATACGAACCCAACTGAGCAGTGCTGGCACAAATAAAGGTGCTTCCTGGAAAGAAAAGCCTCCATGTCATGACTCTCTGTGCAAGAATCCTGCTACAATGGGCATTAAGGAGGGCACTTTCTGGGATAAGCACTAGGTGCTATATGTAAGTGATGAATCACTAAATCTACTCCTGAAACCAATACTATGTTAACTACCTAGAATTTAAATTTAAAAAAAACTAAAGAAATATTGAGATAGGACCAAGTGTTTCAACACTAAAAATAAATAAATAAGATAAAAATAAAAATAAAGATTCAAAATTTAAACAGGGCAAGTTAATTGCATAAATGAAATGGGATTAGATAGTGCAAAAACACACAATTTGCAGCAATAGCCACTTTTATTCCAAAGATATTTTTCAGATCTTTCATAATTTGCTGATAGGAATGACAATTTCTAACTTAATTAAGTATCTTTCTAAGCTTCTTATATTCCATTTATACCCAGTTGTGACTGCAGGGCTATTTCTTACACTTCCATTGTATTTGACCAGGATACAGTTTCAAATTAATTTTCTCCATAGCTGCATGTGAAAGAGATGTGAAGTAATAGCGCTGGCGCGGCACACAAATAGTAAAACTTAAGATGAAGAGGGTAAAAGTGAATTTCACAGTGGTCACCTGTCACAGTTAAGGAATAAGATTTATTTGGGAAATAAAAATAAAAGTTCAGCAAAAGGAGATGTGTAAACTTCGGGCCCCACAAAAACCTACACCCAGCCCTTCCTAGAGATCTTGGAACCCGTAGGAAATTGTAACCATTGGCTGACGTAGAGGAAACCAGCAGCTGTGGATAGCTTTGTTGTGGATAGTTCAGCTGCCATCCTATTAACTGGAAGATGGAGCTGCTTATTGTCTGGGAAACATTTTTACCTGGAAACTCAAAAAAAATAAATAAATAAATCTCTGTCTTAGCAGTTTATTATTTAAAATAGTTAAATGTTCAAGTTAAATTTTAAACATTAAATGTTAGGGGGTACCTGGGTGGCTCGGTTTGTTAAGCGTCAGACTTCAGCTCAGGTCACGATCTCACGGTTGATGAAACTGAGCCCCAAGTCAGGCTCTGCTCAGGCAGGATGAAGACCGCTAGGGATTCTCTTATCTCCCTCTCTCTCTCTGCCCCACTTTGAGCTCTGTGCTGACACCTACAACCTTGAGAGCAAGAGTCACATGCTCTACCAACTAGAAGTTTCGCCTTCTAACTTGGCATAGACTCTACTTCCTGTGCTGCTGACTTGGGGCTTGGCCATGCGACTTGCTCTAAACCAACAGAATATGATATAATAGGAAATTATGTGAGCATGGGCTTTTCATGTGCTTGCAAAGTTTATCTTGTCTTCTTGTGCTGTGGTGATTTGACCCAAGTGGCTGCTGTAGAAACATGGAGCACACCTGAACCCTAACCTGCAACCTAGAACTTGGAACCCAGAGGCTAGAAATATGAAACTTGCCTAGAATAGTAAAGGAGCAAGCACCTACAGATCCTTAAGAGAAAAAAGAATGCTTATAGTTTCAAATTTATTTATCTCTTAATTAATTAATTTATTTATTATTTATTTTAAATATTTTATTTTTAAGTAATCTCTACACCCAACGTGGTGCTCGAATTCACAATCCCATCAGACTTCCATACTGTTGCAACTGAGCCAGCCGGGTATTCCTACTTATTTCTTTTTGAATGCATGTAGTTTTAAACCACTGAGTTTGGAGTGGTGTATTCTGAAGCATTATTGCCGCAATAGCTGATTAAAACATTTGAGCAGTTACTCTCTTTTCCCTGGTCATAATCCAGGAGTCTTGGGACTTAAGGGCTTGAGATTCCAGAACCTTTGTGCCTAGAAGTTGTATATTGGTCTTCTGAGGTGAATACATAACACCAATGCCACAGGATTGGAGAATTGGAGCACCAGGCTAAAGCACCAGAAGGGGGAGATGGCATTGAATAATGACACTCAGATCTCTGACATGTGGACATCTCAGGGCTAGGGAATACGAAAGCATTGTGGGCTGGGATTAAAGGGAATACCAATTCTGAGCCTGTTGTATAGTATACTTTCAATATTTCTAATATTGAAAATATTACTTAACTTATCCCTCTCCCTTGAGGGCAGAGACCATGACTATCTTAACTATATGTCCCCAGCCCACATATTGACTACTCAATAAACATTGGTAGAATCTTGTAAATCTTGAAAAATCAAACAGAAAGCCAGGATGTCAAATGTGGCCTAAAATGGGCATAGATACTCCCAGAATACCTTGTAATCCACCCTCTTCCCTTTAAAGTCACTAAGACCTATATCTTTTCAGCAACAGTATTAGGTCTAATTTAATATTAGGTGCAAGCAAAAGATCCACTTAATAAAATGGAAAAAACCTAAGTTTTCTCCCTTCCTGTCTTTGTATCAATTGGGTACAAAACCTTTAAATCCACAAGTAGAAATAAAAAGTCTAGACATTACTTAAATGCTAAGGAGTTTTGTTCAAAGTTGAAAAGGTCAGTTACCAAACTAAAAGATGCATATTAGAGGAAAAACTAGCTATACAAAACATTTATAAAAAATTTTATTTTAGGTAGGCTCCATACCCAATGTGGGGCTTGAACTCATGACCCTGCAATCAAGAGTCGCATGCTCTACCAACTAAGCCAGCCAGGCACACCTATGCAAAACATTTTTGAAATGATTAGGAAAATTTAAATGTGGAAAGGATATTAGATATTAGGGAATTATTATTAATTTTCTTTAGAGTGATAATGTAGTTATCTCATAATTTATAATGAAAAAGCAGTTTGGAGAATACCATGTATAACATTTGTGTAATATTTGTAAATGTGCAAAATAATATTATACAGTATTAATGGATATGTACATGTATGGTAAAACATACACAAACATGGATAGGAAGAATATACATATATACATATATATATCAACTTCGTGATAGCTGTTCATCTGGGGAAAGAAAAATGAAAACCAGGTGAGAAGGGTTTCGTCTCTATAATGTTTTATTTCTTAGGAAAAATGGCTGAATTTTCTAAGTCTGGATTATGTGAACATGATTGGTTGTAATGTTGTACTTGGTATTCCTCTAGAAAGTTCTCATTATTTCATTTTTTAAAAGTTCAAGATGGGGGCGCCTGGGTGGCTCAGTCGGTTAAGTGTCCGACTTCCGCTCGGGTCATGATCTCACGATTCGTGGGTTTGAGCCCCGCGTCGGGCTCTGTGCTGACACCTAGCTCAGAGCCTAGAGCCTACTTCCGATTCTGTGTTTCCCTTTCCCTCTGACCCTCCCCTGCTCACGCTGTCTCTCTCTCTCTCTCTCAAAAATAAATAAAACATCAGAAAAAAAATTTTTTTTAAAACTTCGAGATGTTTGCTTGATGTAACTAAAATAAAATGTTTGATTATAAAGAGGGCAATAATAGCTCCTACTAAGACCGTAAAGCCACAGTTAATTATATAGTAGTTCTATATAATTTCAGTTTATATGGAAATGTACTGTTTTAGGATTATCTCCTTAGTTTCATTCATTACCACATCAAAAGTGTATGTCTTCAGAGTTTGTATCCTTGGGAACCTTCCTGGTTGCTAGGTAGACCAATAAAAGCCCTAGGATTCACATTCAGTTGTCCATGACGGTTACTAAGCTAAAAAGAACCAAGGAGAGCTAGAGGAAGAACTCATGTATTCTGACCAAATTAGAGTTTTAGTCTAATGTTCAGCCGATATCTAAAATACCACATTAAAAAATTAAAAAATTAAAAAATTAAATATCACATTAAGTCCCTTGATGAGTACAGAGAGATCTAGAATAGTCACTGCTCTCAAATAAGTTCCATTTTAGTTTATTCACTTAAAATGTAACAATAGAGTATAAAATGAATGGTATATATAATAGGAATTCAGAGGCAGAAAAACATCTTTGTGAAGTGAGATGCTTGGTGAGATTTCAAGGGGAAAATAAGGCGCTGGGTAGGAAATCAAGGGTGAGAACTGTTCAGATAAGGGAGTTTAGGAAGAGGAAGTCAGGGGCCACAGAGCAGAGTGTATGAGATTTGAATACCTCTTGCTTTCTCCACTACAATATACTTCAAATTATTTTCCTTTATTTTTAAAATACAAGCAACACTATTTTATACATAGGTAAGTTTCCCAGTAAAGTGTAGATATGGTGTAATAAAATAATTTAGAGCTGAATTTCCAGATAATTTCAATGCAGTAGAAAATGAAGGATGGGAAAATCCAAAGTGAGGTAAAAGTTTTGTCTTGTTCAGGGAAAGGATGTTAATTATCAGTTAATTCTTTATGTGAAAAACAGTATAAATATATTTGTTACTCTACTTCTTTTTTAAAGTTTTTCTAAAAAGTTTGTTTATTTTTGAGAAGAGGAGGGAAGAGGGGCAGAGAGAGAGGGGATCCCAGGCAGGCTTAGGCAGCATGGAGCTGGACGTGGGGCTCAAAAATCACAAACTGTGAGATAATGACCTGAGCAGAAATCAAGAGTCAGCTGCTTAATGGACTGAGTCACCCAGGCACCCCAAGATTTTTTAAGTAAGTTCTGCATCCGATGTTGGTTGGATGCCAAGTGCCCCTTACTCTCCTTACTTCTGCATTATTTATGTGTCATGAGTTAGAGCTACCAGTCCAGATCAACTCCTTTCTCTACATTAATTTTTTTAATGTTTCTTTATTTTTGGGAGAGAGAGAGAAAGAACGCATGCGTGCACACAAGTTGGGGAGGAGCAGAGAGAGAAGGGGGGGGACAGAGGATCTGAAGTGAGCTCTGCGCTGACAGCAGTGAGCCAGATGCAGGGCTCAAACTCATGAACCGTGAGATCATGACCTGAGTCAAAGCTGATGCTCAATTGACTGAGCTCAATTGACTGAGCTCAATTGACTGAGCCACACAGGCGCCCCTCTAATTTCACTTTAGCAGACATGCTGCCTGTCCCTACCACTGGCCCTTGAATGAATGAAGTCTGCTTTCTCCATTTCAGCACCATTCTCTAAGTTTGTATCTCAGAGAGGAGGAGGTAGGATATCCTCAGAGAGGGTATTTAGTATATATTCTCTCACAGAAGTCCCTGAGCACCTTATGCAAATTCATCTACTTGTGCTCTGGGTAACCAGCTTTACATTTCAGGAGTCACAGTGAGTGACAGACCTGATGGAGCAACTAAAAGATATTTGCTCTATTCTTTAAGTATTTCTTTAAAGATTTCTGCCTGACATTTGTATAAAGAATAGGGCCATTCTATGGGGCTCCTGGGTGGCTCAGTCGGTTAAGCATCTAACTTGGGATCAGGTCATGATCTTGAGGTTTGTGGGTTTGAGCCCTGCGTCAGGTTCTGTACTGACAGCTCAGAACCAGGAGCCTACTTTGGATTCCGTGTCTTCCTCTCTTTCTGCCTCTCGCCTGCTCTCACTGTCTCTCTGTGTCTCTCAGAAATAAAAAAACAACAAATAAATATATATATATATATATTCAAAAATAAAACTCAACATGACTTTGTAAGATAACTTTGGTCCAGGGAGGTTAGGAAAGAGTACAGTGTCAAAGAATATTTGGCCTGAAAAACTGTACAAAACAAGCCTGCTTCAGATTCTCCCTCCATCGCCCTCTGCCCCTCCCCCACTCACGCACTCTCTCAAATATAAATAAACACTGAAAAAAACAAAACAAAAAAGAGGGGCCCCGGGGTGGCTCAGTCCTTTAAGCGTGACTTTGGATCATGTCATGATCTCACAGTTCGTGAGTTTGAGCCCTGTGTCCGGCTCTGTACTGACAGTTCGGAGCTTGGAACCTGCTTCGGATTCTGTGTTCCCTCTCTTTCTGCCTCTCCCCAACTCGTGCTCTGTCGTGCTCTGTCTTGCTCTGTCTCTCAAAAATAAATAAAAAAATTTTTTAAAGAATAGGGCCATTCTAGTGACTCTTCTTGCAAACAATATCAAAAAGTGTCCTACTCTGCTATATGTAAAATATCCTATCTCCTTGGTCCATAGAAGAGGACTCAAAACATGGTAGTTCCTCTGTCTACTCTCTTTAGTTACCACCACTCTTATTATTTGTCCTAATTATTTTTTAAAATTATTTTTTGATCCAAGAGTCTTTTTCTCTTCGATGTTATGTAGCTTATTTTCCATCCAAGTAAATCAATGAGAGCAATACAATAAAGGAACAGTGTTTAAGGCTAAATCTAAGACTAAAGTATACGAGGAAGAAGAGGAGTGGGGTGGAAGGCGGGAAAGAGCTAGTATCTGGGTATCAAGGAGCATTTGGATTTTTAACTTGTGACAAGTACAAATTGGTGTTACTGTTAAGTATGTTGAATGTCAAGATGTCTTATGTCTTGAATCTGACATTTATCATCGTCATTGCATATGGGGTGTTGGTTTTTTTTTTTTTTTGTCTTTGGTTAATTAGAAAATTTTCAGGTATCAGAAAGTTTTAATACTATTCAGGATAAATCAAGGTGCAACAAAAAAAAAAAAACCCTCTTCAATGGTAGAATATGAAACTTTATTCTTTAAAGCTGAGAGCTTGGGGCACCTGGGTGGTTCAGTTGGTTAAGTGTCCAACTCTTGATTTCAGTTCAGGTCATGATCTCACAGTTTGTGAAACTGAGCCCTGCGTTGGGGCCTGCATTAATAAAATGGAGCCTGGTTGGGATTCTCTCTCTCCTTCTCTCTCTGCCCCTACCCCACTCACTCTCACTTGCTCTCTCTCTCTCTCAAAATAAATAAATAAACTTAAAAAAAATAAAGCTAAGAGCTTGATTGCCTTCAATGTAACTATTGATTTTAATCTTATTTTGAAAAATTTCTAATACTCATAAAAGTGAAGAGACTGGTACACTGAACCCCTATTAATACATGCAGCACCCAGATTTCAAAATGATAATTATTTTGCCATACTGGTTTCATCTACCCTCATTTTCTTTTTGTTATGAAAGTATTTTGAAGTAAATCCAAGACCTCATGAGACTTATCTCACCTACTTATAATTCTTCTGATTTTTAATTGAATTATCAAGCAGTTAACAGAAAACAGGATATTACAGGAAGTATCTAGCAAGGTACAAAGTGCAGTAATTAATCTTTTCTCATTTAATCAAAGCGAGCAGCAGGACTTTAGTAATATCATTATACTTAGAAATGGAAATTTTTAAAAAGCAAAATAGGAAGCAATTTTCAGTACTTTTAAGCCCTACTTCTGTTTTCCTTCCTCTCGACCTATTCCCTATTAACAACTGGCCACTTTGCACTCTGGCTTCTCAGTGTAACTAGGATATATGTGAATCATACTTAGGTAAACCATCAAATGATTCGTAGGACCTAGGACACAGTTCAAATAGAAGTTTTTATTTTTACAGCAAAATCCTGGCCCTTCTCTCTGGGAAAACTTTGAAGCCTTTTCATTTTAACACTTCTATTTATGTTGCTATTATTTGCTGTTGCTATCTAAGGTACTGTTTGTATCAGTACCTTAGAATAATTATTCTTAGGTTCACATGAAAAAAAGATGTGAAGAAATAAAATACCCAATGTTGATGAAGATATAGATGATGAATTTCTGGTGGGAGTATGGTTAAGTTGATACATGGAAATAAAAACCTGTTTGATAATAATACTTGAATACCAAGTTGCAATATTTGGTATCTAAAATTCTGTGAGCCTGTTCATAATTGAACAGGAGAAAATTCTTAATGTAGAAATGACCCTCTCTCTGCCCAAAGTTGGAATACAAATGCTGACTGCTTTAAAAAAAACAACAACTTTAAGCTAATTTATTTGGGTGGGAGGGAAGGGCAGAGAGAAAGGGAGAGAGAGAGAGAAGCCTAAGCAGGCTCTGTGTTGTCACCTCAGAGCCTGATGTGGGGCCCGAACTAATGAACCGTGAGATCATGACCTAAGCCAAAATTAAGAGTCAGACGCCCAACCAACTTAGCCACCCAAGCACCCCTGTTTTTGTTGTTGCTGTTGTTTTGTTTTGTTTTCCATTCCAGATTCCCATGCTTTTGCTCCAGAAAGGTCACTCTGCCAGACTGGTTGAAGGACTTGTGAGATGCAAAATTTGAGATTGGGAAGGGGTGAAAAAAAAAAAGCAAATTGATTTTTAGGGTCATTTAAAAATGAAAAAAAAAATAAAAATGGTTGACAAATTGGGGATGGAGAAAGGGAAAGCAGTTGAGAAAAGGGGAAAAGAATATCAATTGTGGTTTGTCAGTAAGGGGCTCCAGAATAATGTGGGCTTAACAGAAAATTGAAAGGAGAAAAAGAGATGTGGAAGTGTTGGTGGGTATATGAATCGAAGTTTATTAACAATTATAGAGGAGAGCCAAGTTAATTATTAGAATCCCCTCAAAAATATTTTGACTGTTGGGGCACCGGGGTGGTTCAGTCAGTAAGGTATGTGACTTCGGCGCAGATCATGATCTCACCGCTTGTGGGTTTAGGCCCCACATCAGGCTCTGTGCTGACAGTTCAGAGCCTGGAGCCTGCTTCAGGTTCTGTCTCCATCTCTCTCTGCCCCTCCCCTGGTCACATACTCTCTCTCTCTCTCAGATATAAATAAACATTAAACAAAAATTATTTTTAATATTTTGGCTATTTGAACTATTCATTTTTGGGAACGTTTCTGTTCATCAACAAATATATTTCTATGCTGGTACACCTTATTTGAAAATTCCTTTTTGATGAAAGCATAAATTTCTACCAAGTGCATATATTGTAGTTAATATACCATTCTTCTGTAATTGCGTTCTTATTATTTCCATTTTTCTACTACTTAAAAACCACTGTTATGAATATATTTGTACTCATGGCTTCTTTCCTGTTAAAAATATTTCACTAGGGTAGATACACAGAAATAGAATTACAGAATGAAAATTATAAATGTTTTATACTGTCAAATTGGTTTTTGCTTTGTTTTGTTTGTTTAAATGTATCAACTTATACACATTCCTACTAGATGTTTATGAGAACAGTCATGTATACCTTCATCAATGCTGGGTGTTTACTTTCTTCCTTCCTAACTTTTTTTTTTTACAGTCTTGAGGTATTTTATTTTATTTTTTTTACACTTATGCCATGAATTCATAGGGAATGGGTTCCAGAAGTGTAGACTCCTTTCCATCGGCTCTCCCAAAGTGTGTTTCTCTGGGTAGAGCAGGCTGGTGCTCCAGTTAGACCCAAGTATCTTCCCATCTTCCTTCTTTTTCTGATGATTTTCCTTCACACCCTTCAGAAAGCTATCTCTGCTCTTTGAGTGCTTAATATGCTCAATACGTACATTAATTCTCTTGGCAAGAATCTTGCCCTTAACTTGTATGTTTACAACAGTGCCAACAGCATGCTGGGTAACACTGTAGAATCTTCCCATTTTGCCAAGGTAATGTCTGTGGGGCATTCCTTTTTGAACAGTCCCCATTCCCTTGATGTCCACAACATCATCTTCCTTGTAGATTCTTGTATATGTGGCCAAAGGAACCACTCCATGGTTTTTGAAAGGCCTAGAGAATATAGCAGGTGCTCCTTCTCTTTCCTTTTGTGTTGGTCATTTTGGAGAATTGCTGGAAGATGGTGGTCCCCAGGTGTTTTATTTCTTAGTGTCTTTTTTTATGTGATTGTTTCACTGATTTTTATTATACTTGCGAAATCATAAGATTGGACAAACTCTCCTATTCTCATCAGAACATAATGACTATCAGGGCACCAGGGTGGTTCAGTTGGTTAAGCATCTGATTCTTGGTCTCAGCTCAGGTCTTAAACTCAGGGTTATAAGTTCTAGCCCCATGCCCCGTGCAGAGCCTACTTGAAAAAAAAAATAATGACTATCATCTTTGAAAGAAGACTACCTCCTTCCATTTTGATCTCAAACTTTTTAACTGATTAAGTTTTTCTTTTCAGCTTATCTCTTAACTCAGGCAAAAGACCCTGTGGGCAAGTATCCCCTTAAGGACTTCCCTGGGTCAGCAAGACCTCACCTATGAAAATGATGACCTGACCTTTACTGCCTACCTGCATGTACCCACCAACCTGTGTCCCACATTTTTAAAATATAAACCTGGAAGTATTTTCAGCACTTTGGAGACAGTCTTTAAGACATAGTCCACCATCTTGTTGGCCTTACTGAAAGAAATTCCTTTCCTAATTCACCACCAGTTGTCTCTGTACCTTTGGGTTTTGTGGGCAGCAAGTGGCCAAACCTGGTCTGTCTGAGACTCCTGGATCCAGGTGTTATATTGCACCCCTGTGTCCTGGTTACATCTTAAATTACTTTGCATTTGCCTTTTAAAGTAATCTGTGATAGATTACCCCTTATGTTTTTTTTTCTATTCTCCTTTCCTCCCTTCTGTTCTCTTCCCTTTCTCATTCCCTTCTTCCCTTTCTTTCCTTAGTGTCCTCTAATTTTTTGGTAAAGCTGTTTTATATTTATTTTGAAATATATTTTATGCTTGCTTGTTTTTTAAGTTTATTTATTTGAAAGAGAGAGGGTGTGAGAGAGAGCAGGGGAGGGACAGAGAGAGGGAGAGAGAGAACCCCAAACAGACTCTGTGCTGTCAATGTGGAGCCTGATGTGGAGATTGAACCTGAGAACCGTGAGATCATGTCCTGAGCTGAAATCAGGAGTCGAACGCTTAACCAACTGAGCCAACAGGCGCCATTGAAATATATTTTAAAAGAACAAAAACAAACTCTCTACCCTGGTAATGTTCACCTTGAGTGCTTTTAGCAATGCAGAGGGACCTCATTTACTCACACACTCTCTTTCCCTTTCCTATTTTGTTTACCTTGTTTGTGCCTTTAAGCAACACAAAAATAAGATCTAAATCTGTTTTATACAAAATGCCTTTCAAATGTCTAAAGATAGCTATGGAAGTCTTTACATAGACTAAAGAGTCACAGTGACATTAACTTTCCCATAATCAACAAAATTTGGAAACAGTTCACTAACCCGTTCAAGCTCCTCTGACATGCTCTCCACTCTCTTCCAGAACTGACAGCAGAATATCGGATGCGGCATTACAGTTGAACCCAAGTTCAACATCATTTGTAAAACTGTGGAGCGCTCTGATTAAATGGGGGCCGAGGCACTGGTGGTGAAAGGATTCACCCAAGGTAGACCAAAGGAGATAGAAGTTTACTGAACACACACAAGGGAGCTGTGGGCAGGACAGCAGAGGAGAGACCATCTGTTATGAGGTGGTGTTGGGGGACCACAGTTATATAGGGTGGAGTGAGAATATGGGGGCATATGGAATTTTCCCTTTTTGGTGACTGTGCCTGGTTGTAAGTAGCCTATAGGTTAATTAGGGCCCATAGCTATTTTGAGGCGGGTTGCTTAATGTGCTCTTTGTATTCAGTTTGGTGGGGTGGTCACCATGAACCCTTTTGCCAGGCTCAAGTTTCCATTACTCAAGCCAGTTGACTAAAAGCAGCCTTTCCAAAAACCACAACTGAAAATAATTGGAAATATCCTTTAATAGATTCAATTGCCTTATGCTGTTAAGTTTTAATAAAAAGTTTTTCTCTCCTTGAAGAGAGCTATGTACTTGGTCATTGTTTTCTCTCAAAGAACATTTGTAAAGATTAATGATACTCATACAGTGTGTAGAACACTGGCTGACATAGAGAAATGTTCAATAAACATTAGTTGTATAAGTTCCCAAAAGGCACACATACAGTCAGCCAAGATTTTCTAGTTACATTTATCCACACCCTCGTTAAAAGAGTACTGTTCTTTTGTCTTTATTTTTATGACATTAAAAATTAATGACAATTCTATTAGGGTCTGCTTTGAACTCAGTTAGGTGGAAATATTACTTTCTTTCATTGAGATACTCATCGATGTTTGGTAAACATAGTTATGTATCAAAAACAAAGAGGATTCTTTAATTGCAGTTCAGTTCAAATATTCTTAAATTGTTTTTTCTAAGATTTTATTTTATTCATTAAAATTTTTTTAATGTTTATTTTTGAGAGAGAAAGAGATAGAACACAAGTGGGGGAAGGGCAGAAACAGATGGAGACACAGAATCCGAAGCAGACTCCAGGTTCTGAGCTATCAGCACAGAGCCTGACATGGAGCTTAAACCCACTAACCGTGAGTTCATGACCTGAGCTGAAGTCTCGATGCTTAACCAACTGAACCACCCAGGCACACCTTAACATTTTATTTTTAAGTAATCTCTATACCCAGTGTGGGGCTCAAATTCACAACTCTGAGACCAAGAGTTGCTCACTCTTATGACTGAGCCAGCCAGGCAGCCCAAATACTTTTAAATTGTAAAATAGTTATTTCAGATTCTTTTTTTTTTCCAGGAAACAAAAAATGAACAGGACAGACATAAATATCTAAATTGTTGCTAAGCTGCCTTTTTGCTTAATATTACTTCTGAAAATATTTCACCTGTATTTGAGGAAATTTTATGTTCACATTAAAAAATTTACCTAAGTGAACAGATAGGAGGAGACCTGTAGCCAGATCCATAAAGCTGAGAAATTAGCCATATCAATTCCAATGTTATTTTACTTAAAATCTTAAAAGTATACCATTACATGTAAAAATATAAACTGGGGGCGCTTGGGTGGCTCAGTCAATTAAGCATCTCACTCTTGATTTTGACTCAGGTCATGATCTCACGATTTGTGAGATTGAGACCTGTGTTGGGCTCTAAGCTGACGGCTTGGAGCCTTCCTGGGATTCTCTCTCTCCCTCTTTCTCTGCCCCTCCCCTGATGGTATTCTCTCACTCTCTCTCAAAAAAAAAATAAATAAATAAACATTAAAAACATTTAAATTGGAGTCCCTGGGTGGCTCAGTCAATTAGCGTCCTACTTCAGTTCAGGTCATGATCTTGCAGTCTATGAGCTCAAGCCTTGTGTCGGGCCCTGTGCTGAGAGCTCAGAGCCTGAAGCCTGCTTCAGATTCTGTGTCTCCCTCTCTTTCCCCCTCCCCCACACTTGCTCTGTCTCCCTCTGTCTCTGAAAAATGAATAAACCTTAAAAAATTTTTTTAAAATTCTAAACAATATAAAATTTGCTTGTTAATAGAATGTTTTTTAATTCATCACTGCATCACTGTTTATTTCTTGGAAGAATATTTCCAAGCACATATTTGAGTATGTGCCGAGTTGAAAGTCCCACTCTTATTAGAGATGAATCACAAAACAAAGTTCAAATGAAGGTTTTGCAACCCTAGCCACAGCACATTTAAGGTTGGAATAGTTACGCACAAAGGAAAATTTTGAGGGAATTTCCCAGTGAATGAAAGACAACTCGCAGGCAGTAGAGCCCTCTAAGACCATAAAAGTATGAAGAATTTCCTATTTCCAAAAACATTTATTAGTCTTGTTATATCAAAATTGTCATGCACTTTATATTCGTAGTACAAATAGTTACTGAGTTACTGGAAGAAGTTAAACAATCGTGTAGAATTGCAAGACTTAGGTCATATTCCACCATCTAGCTTACTATCACATTACCAGGAAATTAAGATCTCTTAGAACTCGTCATTGACTTCACAGTAATACATTTGTCACAGCCCGAAGTAAACAAAGGGATCCTTAGAAAGCCAACACAATTTAGATGTTTTTTCATAATTTCAACGGGTATATTAGTGTCAGCAATTTGGTGAAAAATAAAATTAATTATCAACTCTGTTAGGTACATCTCCTGTAATCTTCTGAAAAAGGTCTAAGTAACCTGGCACATTCAGCACTTCATGCTCAGGAACATCAATGGCTTTTCCAAAATGTGCTAGTCATCCAATACTGAACTTCAATTTTCATGATGAAAAATACATGTAACTTCTTTAATTCTGTAATTAAATTCAATCATTTTCTAAGTGACTACTAAGTGGCAGGCTTTGCACTGGGTAGGGGATACAAAAACATTTAAATATACTTCCTACCTTTACAGAGCATACACCTAATTAGGTGAAAAGAACCATAAAAAGATGATTATAATTCAATATGATATGGAAGTATATTATTTGCAACTTTATTAAAGGGAACATTTGTACTGATCTTTTACTTTCTGTTTTCATGAAAATTAAAATGACATAGCAAAATTAACCATTTAAAACTGAACAATTCTGGGGTCTCTGGGTGGCTCAGTAAGTTAAGCATCTGACTCTTGATTTTGGCTCAGGTCATGATCTCACGGTTCATGAATTAGAGCCTTGCATCGGGCTCTTCCCTGAGCCTGGAGCCTGCTTGGAATTCTCTTTCTCCCCTCTTTCTGCCCTCCCCTGCTCATGTGTGTGTGTGTGTGTGCGCGCGCGTGTGTGCGTGTGTGTGTGTGTGCACACACTCCCTCTCTCAAAATAAATAAGTAAACATTAAAAAAAATTGAACAGGGGCATCTGGGTGGCTCAATCTGTTAAGCATCTGACTTCAGCTCAGGTCATGATCTCACGGGTCGTGGGTTTGAGCCCCATGTGGGGCTCTGTGCTGACAGCTCAGAGCCTGGAGCCTGCTTCAGATTCTGTGTCTCCCTCTCTCTCTGCCCCTCCACTCTCTCTCTGTCTCTCAAAAATAAATAAACATTAAAAAAAAACTGAACAATTCAGTGGCATTTAGTACATTCTCAATGCTATGCAATTACTATCTCTATCTGTTTCCAAACATTTCCTTTTATTTTTCCTAGCTTTATTGAGATATAATTGGCATATGATACTGTGTAAGTTTAAGGTGTAAAATATGATGATTTGATATACATATATATTGTGAAATGAGGTTAGTTAACACACATAAGGTAATGAACACATGCATCATTGCATATAGTTACTTTTTTTGTGTGTAATAAGAACTTTTAAGATTTACTCTTAGCAATTTTCAAGTATATGATACAGTATAGTTAACTATAGTTACCATGCTGTACGCTAGATTTCCAGAACTTGTTCATCTTATAACTAGAAGTTTACGCTCTTTGACTACCTTCACTTATTCTAACCCCCACCCCCCACCACCCAAGCAATTACCAATCTGCTTTCTGGATATTAATACTTTATCAGATATATTGTTCGCAAATATTTTTCCAATTCCGTAGGTTGCCTTTTCATTTTTATTTTTTTAAGATTGTATTTATTTATTTTTTAATTTTTAAATGTTTATTTATTTTTGTAAGAGAGACAGAACACAAACAGGGGAGGGGCAGATATGGCTTCCCAGTCATATCTAGTTACTTAAAATTCAGCCTAGGAGTGCCTGGATGGCTCAGTCGGTTGAGCGTCCAACTTCGGCTCAGGTCATCATCTCACAGTTCATGGATTTGAGGCCCACGTCGGACTTTGCACTGACAGTGTGGAGCCTACTTTGGATTTTGTCTCCATCTCTCTCTGCCCCTCCCCCGCTCTCACTCTCACTCTCTCTCAAAAATAAGTAAACATTAAAATAAAATAATAAAATAAAATAAAATTTCAGCCTAGTTTGACCCACGAGGTCTGGGTTCTGCTCATCCTAATGTTTCCCTTTCCCCATATGAGCCAGTCTGTGGCCTGAGAGATTTAGAATGGGAAGGAAAGCTCTGTGCTTTTTTTCTCTTTATTGGACATCTTGCCGGCTAAGTATGGTAAGATGTTCTTCAGCACAACTCTAATGAAATATATACTGTGGACTTTACTATTTGTTTATAGGAAGTCAATTAACTCATTAACATTTTATTATCTACCATTATCAACCAAGGCTTTCAGTGATATCTTGTATGGACTCAGAATCAAAATTTCATAATTTGAAGCACGTGGTTGCCTCTTTATAACTTTATAGCACTATTCATTCAGGACATATTTATTGATTACCTACTCTATGTCGGACACTGTGTTTATAAACCATAGCACAAGGAACAAATGGGTTTCATGTGAATATATTATTTTTTTTAAGTTATACACATGGTCCTATGTAGTCTAAGCAGATATTTACTTTTTTTAATGTTTATTTATTTTTGAGAAAGAAAGCATGAGCAGGGGAGGGGTAGAGAGGGAGGGGGGCAGAGAATTTGAAGTTGGCTTTGCGTTGACAGCAGAGAGCCCAATACGGGGCTCAATTGATGAACCATGAGATCTGACCAGAAGTCAAACACTCAACTGGCGGAGCCACACAGGCGCCTCTCTCTATTTTTTTTAAGTTCATTTATTTATTTTGAGAGAAAGAGAGTGCGCGCGCGCGCGCACACACACACACACACACACACACACACACACAGCGGAAGAGAGGCAAAGAGGGAGAATCTCAAGTAGGCTCTACACTGTCAGCGTGCTTGATGAGGGGCTCAAACTCACAAACCATGAGATGATGACCTGAGCCAAAATCAAGAGTCCTATGCTTAACTAAGCTACCCCGGGGCCCATCCCTAAGCAGATATTTTCTTTTAACTGCTGCAAAATCTAAGTTGTTCTTAAGTATTTCAAGGTCCCCATTGTAATTGATAGTTCAGGTTGACTTAAACTGACCAATCCTATTAACAATAGTAAACATACTGAGTAGGTGCCATTATCTTAAGTGGTTTACATTTTTCATTTAATTGAAGTAATAATCTGAGGATCTAGTTAGTAATATTATTCTCATTTTGCAATGAGAAAACTGAGTATGAATAGTCATTAAACTAGCTTTGTTTAACTTGTCTGCTAAGTAAGCCTTCACCTCTGATTCAAAAGCTAGCTGAGCTGGTCCAGCTGTCCAACTGGAGCCATGTTATGAATCTAGGCTTCATCCCTTACTAGCTTTGCAAGTTGTTTCATCTTTCTGTGTGTCATTTTCCCCATGTATAAAATGGAAATAACCACTGTACATTTCTTATAAGTATTGTGAGATGAATTAAGTTAAACTAAAGCACTTGGAGTACTCTGGTACAGAGTGTACATGATAAAAAAAACCTTACATATTACAAGCCCAATACTCCTGATCAGAAATCCATGAGGTTTGATGGGTTTTGGAATTCAGAGTTTTTCAGATTTTAGAAAGGCAAATGAGAGTAGATATCAAATTTTATAAAACATTTTCAGCAGAGTCTGGGAACCTCCCTATAGGCAAATAAATGAATATACCTGATTTAAACTTATGAATTCATACAAAGTGGAATGAATGAGGACTATAAGTAATTTGATTTCACTGCAGCTCTGAATCTGTCACTCAATTAGTCTATGGCAAACGTCAAAAAGAATTTTTGGTTTTTAGACCTTATGAGATTTGAGAATTTTGGTAAAGGGCCTGTTATTAACAAGTTATATAACCTAACCCATAATGGTCAGAATCATTTTTACTTCAGGCTTTAGAATTTCAAATGGGATTTAAAGGAACGTTTCTCATGTAAATTCTCTTTACCGGTTACTTGGCAGAATTTAACACTCAGTGATATCACTTGACAACCAATTTCATTTTACCTGCTTCACAAAAGTTCTCTTAATTGTGTTGCCATTTCAGAGGTTCTAAAAGACATTTCAAAATCATTGTAAAATTTCAACTAGCTCCCCAATACAAAGCTTTTGATTCACATTTAGGTTTTATCTTTTGCCATTAAGTTTAAAAAGCCATTTAAATGCTTCTCAAACCTTAATCATTTTGGTGCAATAATCCGAAAAATTTTTAAGTCACAACTATCATTCAGAATAGACCGGTTTTTGTTGAGGCTAACATACAGCTTCCCCAATCCTTATGATTTAAACAATAAATAAAAATAATATAAATCAATATTGAGAAATTGATCACCATTTTGATTCAATTATTAAACCAAATCATCTGAAGCTAATGTGATTGATAATCATTGCTGAGTAGGAAAAAATAGAGGATTTTTCTTTATACATATTAATATTTTATAGTTTTAAAAAATTAGTATATACTATAGGAAAAAGAATTCTTGCACATCTTTATTTCTGGGTAATTGATTCTTTTTGCTGCAGTTGCCTATATAACCTCTAAAAACAAATTTTTTTCCAAACTAATTATTGGTGGTGTATAGAATCACATCAACATTTCTATATTCCATTATAACTATGGTAGCCTTGGCTGATCTCAAATAGAGATTGATTTTATGGGTCTTGTTGTGCCCCCAACCTTCCCTTCCCTAGGGTGTTTTTATTTTTTATTTTTTATTCATTTAATATTTTTATTTACTTAGTTTTTTAATGTTTATTTTTGAGAGAGAGAGAGAAAGAGAGTACGCACACAAGTGGTAAAGGGGCAAAGAGAGAGGGAGACAGAGAATCCAAAGCAGGCTCTGTGCTATCAGCACAAAGTCCAACATGGGACTCGAACCCAGGAACTATAAGATCATGACCTGAGCTGAAGTTGGATGCTCAACCAACTGAGTCACCCAGGTGCCCCCTTAGGATGTTTTTAAAAATAAGGGACACCTGGGTGACTCAGTGAGTTGAGCATCCAGGTCTTGATATCGGCTCCAGTCCTGATCTCATGGTCTTGAGACTGAGGCTGAGCCTCAAGTTGGGCTCTGTACTGAGTTGGAGCCTGCTTGGCATTTTCTCTCTTCCTCTCTCTCTGCTCCTCCCTCAGTTATTCTCTCTCTCTCTCTCTCTCTCTCTCTCAAAATAAATAATTTTTTTGAAAAATTATAAAATGATAAACAATGCTTATTATCTCTTTTCTTATTTTGATGACAAAATTATTATAAATTAACCTACAAGTATAAGTCTGATTTAGCAGCAGTCCACCTGTGTATATTGTTTTCATATCAATTATTTCCCAAATATTGTTCATGTATTTTAAATTTCCTTTTTGACTCAGTTTTTAATTTAGAAGAATGTTTCTTTGTTTCTTAATTTTGGACCCTTCTTTTCAACCACAGGTTAATACTTTTGATTTTGTATAACTTGGCATGTATCCTGTCTTAATGTTTATTATTTTATGACCAAGACAAAATACAATTAACATTAAAAGAATCAATTTGTATCTATATAATACATAAGTTTTATATTTCTTCTGTAGGTAACTAGGACCCTTTATATTAATTAGATTTTTTTTTTTACCATTTGTCTCTTCTCCTCCCCACCTCCAACTTTTAAATTTTTTTCTGTCTGAAGATCTGTGCATTGGTCACCTCTCATATATTTTTTTCAGACATATGGCTTTGGGTCAAGAAGGTGTAATTTGGGGGATGCCTGGGTGGTTCAGGCTGTTAAGCATCCACCTCTTGACTTCAGCTCAGGTCATGATCTCAGGTTTGTGGGATCAAGCATGTTGGGCTCCACACCCAGCGTAGAGTCTGCTTAAGATTCTCTTTCTTTCTCCTTCTACCCCTCCTCCCTGCATGCTCTCCTCTCTCTCTCTCTCTCTCTCTCTCAACTGAAAAAGAAAAGAAAAGAAAAAAAAAGAAGTACAATTTGATTTTGGCTATTACTATTTTTGAGCAATGACTCAAAGTTGTAGGAGTTGGTAGAAACTACTACTGGTTTTTGTAAAATATGTTATACGTGTCATAGATTAAAAATGCTTGGGGACTGATCTTTAAATAGCCTGATTTGGCACATTTCAGCAGCAGTGGTAGTGTAAACCATTTGGGTAAGATATTCAGTCAATTTTCTCTCTAATGTATTATACTTGGTTCTAGACCATATGGTCCTAACATGTTGACAAGAAGAAAGAATCACATTCTACCAAAGTCCAAATACATGAAATCCAATATTTCCTCATCATTAATGGCCTGACACCATCATAAAAGTTAATTAATTAGTACAGTAGGCTTTGTCCTTTTTAACCATTAGGATTTAGCCTCGCTATACTTTAAGCTCTTCTGGATTGTTATATTACTCGATTGCCTGATAAGCTCTTATCTAGTGGTTACTTAGGTATCCTGGTTTATCTTGCCAGTTGACAATTAATAGGACTCATTCTGTCTATCTTCATTTAAAAAACAAAACAAAACAAAACAAAAACAATGGGTATTTCATTTAACTCTTCAGTATCAATCTTCAGAATTTTCATCTCCATAAATCGTCCAAAGTAATGGCTAATCTCTCTGCATCTGTTCTGGGTTTAAGTGGCTTGCGACATTATCACTATGTCACTCCTCATTCCTTGCTAGTGTGCTCTCTTTCCTGGTCATGTTACTCAGGGCAGCTTTAAAATATACAATGGGAAGAAAAGGAGAGTAACATGAGCAGACCTAGTGGATTACAAAGGACCAGAGAAAGTAGGTCCTTGATATTCTCCTTACCCAGAATGTTCTCCTTTAAGTCCTGATAAATCTATCCCAAGGAAAGAATAAAGGAACATCCTTGGGATAGGCAGACCTTGAAGACATAACTCAGTTTGGGGATAAATCTATCCCAAGGAAAGAATAAAGGAACATCCTTGGGATAGGCAGACCTTGAAGACATAACTCAGTTTGGGGGTTTTGAAACCCACTTACTGAACTAATGTCAAAACATTGGAACAATTCCACTGGATTAAGTTAAGAAAGTCTTTGATTTTCTACCATCTAATAATAATGGCATCATCTCATTTAATAATAAACTGAAAAAATTTAAGTTTACTTATTTTTTTTGAGAGAGACAGAGAGAGTATGATCAGGGGAGGGAAACAGAATGAGGGAGAATCTAAAGCAGGCTCTGCAGAGTCAGCACAGAAGCCCATGTGCGGCTCAAACTCACAAAACCGGGAGATCATGAACTGAACCCAAATCAAGAGTCAGATGCTTAACCAACTGAGCCACCCAGGAGCCCCCAAAATGACTAGTTATTATGTACCACTTCATTTAATTCAGATAAACATTTAATAATAACTCAAAACACATTTAAGATTTGAGTCATAAAGGTCACTCATTATATTGCAGATTTGACAATCATTTATTTAAATCATCCTGACATCACTGTTATTATTACTGTTTTGCAGATGAGGAAACTGAGTATCAAAAAGATTAAGTAAATTGCTCAAATTCTAAAGCAGGATGTCTAACTGCTAAACTCAAATCCTTTTAATCTCCTTTATTACCTCTCTAATCTCTGTGTAATATGCCTTAAAGAGCTAGAAAGCAAAACTACACCTTTTGGAAGAAGATAGAATAAAATATGAAGCTGAGTAAGTGGCCCTTATTTGATGTGTGTTTTTCCTATGTTGTAGTTACACAGGTAGTAGGTATTAGTTTTCTGCAGTTTGTGTGCACACATAGTTGCTCTGAAATCCTTGCCTACCATTTTCAAAATATTGTTTCAAACACTCCTTATGGGGTATGGAATAGGCATAAGAATGGAAATATTAGGGGCGCCTGGGTGGCTAGTTTGTTGAGCGTCAATTCTTGATCTCAGCTCAGCTCATGCATGATCTCATGGTTCATGGGTTCGAACCCAGCATCGGGCTCTGCACTGAGAGTGTTGGAGACTGCTAGGGATTTTCTGTCTCCCTGTCTCTCTCTGTCTCTCTCAAAAATAAATAAATAAACTTTAAAAATTTGAGATATTAAATGTTTAATTTAGGAACTGGTGTTAAAGTAATTAGTTTCATCTGGGAAAGTTGGAATGGTACTAAAACAATATAGAGTGATTATTCAATTCAGTATACCTTAGGGGTCTGAAAGAAATTGTTTTGGGGTGCCTGGGTAGCTCAGTCAGTTAAGCGTCTGACTCTTGATTTTGGCTCAGATCATGATCTCATAGTTCGTGAGATCTATACCCATGTCAGGTTTGGTACTGACAGTGCCAAGAGTCAGTGTCAAGCCTGCTTGGGGTTCTCCTGCTATCTCTCTCTCTGCATTCATGCATGCGTATATGTGCATGCTCTCTCTCAAATAGTAAACTTAAAAAAAAAAAGTGAATGTCCCAGACATCTTTTAAAAATTGTTTTAAACTATAATGCAGAATATATTTATTCTATCACCCATTTTATTATCCAACTAATAATTATTGTCTATCGAATGCCAATCATCATTTAAATCCCAGGAAAAATAGATTTAAAAAGAAAACAGGATTTAAGTGGGCTAAATATTTGGGTGTTTTTTTTTTTTTTTTACCTGTAAGGTGATGTTTTTGCCCCTGATGTATATAGAATTAAGGTGATATAATCAACACTTGTGAACTTTTAGTTAATTCCACTTAAATAACAATAATGACTGCTAAACCCACTTTATCAAATTCTATGAAAAATGTGATCACAATATTATTTTAAAATTTATCTGCTTTCCCCACTGATTTAAAATATTACCTTTATTGCATACTAACTACCCATGTATACTTGGTTTTCTCTCTCCCTCTCTCTCTCTCTCTCTCTCTCTCTCTTTTCCTTTTGATTCCTGTGTCAGCCTCACAATTTATGGCTTTATGAAATGGTTCAACATTTGTAAGGTATGTCCCCTTTCATTACTCCTGTAAGGATTTTTTTTAAACAAACAGTATTTTATCTTATTTTATTTTTTAAGTAATCTCTCTGCCCAGCTGCCTGGGTGCCTCAGTCAGTTAAACATCAGACTTTGGCTCAGGTCATAATCTCATGGTTTATGAGTTCAAGCCTGGTGTGTGCTCTGTGCTGACAGCCTGAAGCCTGCTTCAGATTCTGTGTCTTCCTCTTTCTCTGCCCCATCTCTGCTCACTCTCTCTCTCTCTCTTTCTCCAAAATAAACAAACATTAAAAAAGCTATTTAAATGCAATCTATCTGCCCAGTGTGGGGGCTCAAAATCACAACCCCAAGATCAAGAGTCACATACTCTACCAACTGAGCCAGCCGGGAGCCCCATTCCTATACAATTTTTTCTTTAAAGTTTATTTATTTATTTATTTATTTAGAGAGAGAGAGAGAGAATGTGAGTGGGGGAGCAGAAGAAAGAGAGGAAAAGAGAATCCCAAGCAGGCCCCATGCTGTCAGTACAGAGATCGAGGTGGGGCTCAAACTCACGAACTGTGAGATCATGACCTGAGCCAAATCAAGAGCCAGACACTTAACTGACTGAGCCACCCAGGCGACCCTATATGGATTTTTTTAATTAAGGTTTTCCCCTTACATATTTCAGATGGTTAAAATTAAAATATCTCTGTTTAATTAAATCCATATTCGTAATTTACAGTATGCAAGATACTGCCTTGAGACCAGGGGAGATGAAAAGAGGAAAAAGAATTCTTGCTCTTAAAGAGTTCATCTATAGTATGAAACAACTGAGTAATAATCTGATTCTGGGAATACATCTGATTCTGGGAAGAGACAAGCTAGAACTAGCACCAGTAGACATGTTTTATAGAGTTACATATTAGCTTTTATAACTGAGCATGCATATAAGCAGCACAGCCTTTCTTAGATGTGTAATGTGGCTGTTGTAGTAGTTTTACAGGCAGCCAGACCCTTAGGCTATCTTAAAGTTGTGAAGACCACAACAGGTGTTGCCTCACTTTTATGTTGCATCTCTTAAAATATAAATATTTAGAAGCTCTTCCTTTTTCTTTTTTTATTTTGGTGGGGGAACAGAAGAGCAGAGTATTCATGTTCTTTATATTTTTAAAAGTATGTTTGTTTATTTGTTTGTTTGTTTAAGTAATATCTACAACCCAATGTGGGGCTTAAACTCATGACCCCGAGATCAAGAGTTGCATGCTTTTCCAACTGAACCAGCCAGGTGCCCCCAGAGTGATTCATTAAAAAATTTTTTTTATGCTTATTTTTATTTTTTCAGAGAGAGAGAGAACAAGTCGGGAAGGGGAAAAGAGAGAGGGAGAAAGAAATCCCAAGCAGGCTCCACATTGTCAGTGCAGAGCCTGACACGGGGCTTGAACAAACAAACTGTGAGATTATGACCTGAGCCGAGACCAAGAGTTTGGACACTTAACCGACTGAGCCACCCAGGAGCCAGGAGCCCCAGAGTTATTCATTTTAAACATGTTTTCAATTTAGTGGCCGATCTAGCTATTGGACATGACCACATAATCTTGTTTCACAGAATATTTTCTTCTGCAAATTCTTTACGATATTACTCTGGTAACTAAAGTTAACTCCACTGTAATTAAAAAATTTATGACCAAAGCCTCCGGATTTATATTCAGTGATCCTTTCATTTCCTCATATATAATGCTCATTATATAACAAGTTATAAACATTTTACTAGTCTTTTATGTGTAGCACAATTTTTATGACTTAAATCTACAATGTGGGTGGCATATGGCAGAATTTGTTAGGTGTTCTAACAGATGTATAAAAGGGAGAAGTAAATTTGGACTAGGAAATTCCAGATAGGCTTTATAGAGATAGAAAATGTTTCCCTTTCTCCCTTCTATGGTTCTTTGGCTGGTCTAAATTAAATATATATATATTTTAATATATATTTTAAAATATATATAAACAGATTAACAGGAGAAAAGCGAACAAAATTATGTATAAGGAAGCCCCATAAAGATAGGAAGACTCAAAGAACAGCCAGGTAATTTTGGCTTATGTAACATCCTGAGCTAAGGAAATGGGTAGTGTAGTGGCCTGGGGATACAAAAGGAAGGATGACCACTCATTGGAAGTCAAAGGGGATGTGTGGAAAACAAAGCTTACCCTGCTATGCAGATTAGTTTCTTAGGGGAAAAGGTACCTCTGGAATAGCTCTCTTTCCAGTACAGGCCCCCTTTACAATGTAAATTTAGGCAATTGAGGAGGAGGTAAAAAGCTTTCCTGAATCTGCTGGGTTTTGATTGCCTTTAGCTCAAAATAATCCTCATGCCAAAGTGACATATTGTGAGATGGTAAATTCTGCTCCCTGTCAATTTCATGAACATGATTGTTGTACAGTTAATCTCTGAAGAATGAGTGGGACTTCAAGAAGCAAAGATAGGAGGCAGGTAGTGGTGACCCCAATGTCCCAAATACAGGAATGGGACAAAAATATGTTGGACATTTTATATTGATGTTATATCTTTATAAGTATCTTCTACCCTCTAGACATGTTGCAAAGTGCTGGGCAGATTTAATGATACTCTACCGCTAAGAATTTGTTCCAAAGCCAGAGATAATTTATGGGCTGTCCTGTGGCCTAGGATGTAATCAGTAGGGCAGCTCAGCATAATAAGAGTACTCTATGAGGATGAGCAAATACAACCTTTGACTGAGGGCTATTCTTATGTGAGACTGGCAGAATATCAGGAGCTAACTAGGTGGGCTTAAGCATTTATTTATTGAGTACCTTTTAAGTTCTAGGCACTATTCCAGGCAGTGTGACAATAGACAAGATAAACTATGGCTTTGCTCTCCTTGAGAGCTAACATTGTAGTACAAAGCATAGATTCTAAGGAAGTAAATCTGTTGATTTTAAAATAACTTACATAGGTAATAACTGATACCAAAAAAATAAATAAACAAAACAGCTTGATGTGTAGGAAACAATGGGAAGTCCACCCTAGGACCAACTTTTGGGTAAGATCTGAATGATAGCCACATACATGGAAAGAAACCGGTAGGCAGAAATCATAAGGAAACAAAAACAGATAATTAGGACCACAATAGAGATAAAAACAGGTGGAGAGAGAAAAGACAGAGAAGCCAATTGTTTGCAATTACAGAGAAGCCAATTGTTTGCAATTAACCAGAGGTGTTGTTGGATTCCCAGAGCTACTGCTACTGCTTGATTTCTGACTTCTAAGTACATTATTGTCTCCTGAATATACGCATAAATATATGCATATATTCCACCTGCCATCTTTATTCTATTGATCCACCTACCTACCTATCTACTCATCTACCTATCTTCATCCAATCATTGTTTACAGTTTTAGCTATTATAAACAATACTGCAGTATATATTCTTGAACACTTTCTCATGTCTATGTGGGGGATTTTTGTATATACCTGGACTTGAAATTTGTGGGTGATAATGAATACTTACCTTCAGCTTTATTAAATAGTGTAATATTGCACTCAAAAGTTTTTTTTTCTAAATAAATTTACCTTCCCATCAATAATATCCAATTGGCATTATAGGAATTTGATGGTTTTCCAATCTGATATAAAATGGTATCTCATTGTTGTTTTAATTTGCATTGCCTTGATTATCTTCATAGGTTTAATGGCTATTTGGATTTCATCTTCTGAGAATTGATATTCTTTGCCCATTTTTATAGTGGTTTGGTTTTCTTATTAGAGATATTCTGAACGGTAGTTCTCTTTTGATCATATACATATGCAATTATATTATAAAAACTTACCAGTCCTTTTCCTTCATTGTATAGCTGGGGCACAGGGTTCAGGGGCACAGGGGTGCCAGAGCACATGTGTCCAGGGGTCCCAAACAGTCCAGATTTGGCCACTTGTCCTGACAAAATCCAAAGGCATGGAGATGAGTGGTGGTGAAATAAGAATTTAGTTCGGTGAGGCCAACAGCAGGAAGAGTGAGGACGAATGTCTCAAAAATTGTCTCCAAAGTGCCAAAAATACTTCCAGGTTTATGTAAGGAAAATGGGGGACAAAGACCCATGGGTACATGCAGGTGGACAATAAAGATCAGGTCATCATTGTCATGGGTGGGGTATTGCTGGCTCAGGGAAGTCCTTACTGCTTATGGGGTAGTTTTGGATCCTATCAGGTGGTGTTAAGAGATACATTGGAAAGAAGAACTTAATCAATTAGAATGTTTGAGGTCAAAAAGGAGGTAGTTGAAGCCCTCTTAAAATTTTGAGTCTTGCTTAGGACATCCTTTCTTCACTTATAATTGTAGAGATCTAATCCCTTATTTTCTTATACATTTTATTATCATTCATTTACATTTTTTGCATAACTACTATAGTGAGGCAGGATGCTGATTACCAAAGATATAAATATGAATTGAAGTCCATCATTTATATTTGTGTCCTTGTGCTGTACAGTTCTATGGGCTTGACAACCCGTAATGTCATTTATCTAGCATTACAGTATCACACAGAATAGTTTCACTGCCCTAAAAATCTCCTGTGCCCCATCTATTTATCCTTACTTCCCTCTGTCTAAACACCTGGTAACCACTATTCTGTTTACTGTCTCTACTGTTTTGCCTTTTCTAGAATGCGATATAGTTGGAATCATACAGTATATAGCCTTTTCAGATTGGTTGTCTTCACTTAACAATATGCATAATATACATTTAAGATTTTTTCATGTTTTTTTTTTCATTTTTTTATGGGTTGATCTCACATCTCCTTTTATTGCTGGATAATATTCCGTTATGTGGATGTAACACTTTTTGTTGTTGTTGCTGCTGTTGTCATCTTTTGTTTTTTTTTTAAATCTAGACTGTTGAAGGACATCTTGGTTGCTTCCAAGTTTTGGCAGTTATGAATAAAGGTACTATAAACATTTTGTGCAGGTTTTTGTGTGGCTGTAAGTTTTCAATTCATTTGGATAATCGAGGAACGTGATTTCTGGATTGTATGATAAGACTATGTTTAGCTTTATAAGAATCTGCCAGACTGTCTTCCAAAGTGGCTATACCATTTTGTATCCCACCAGTAATGAATGAGAGTTCCTGTTTCCCATCATCTTCACCAAAATTTGGTGTTGTCAACAGTTTGGATTTTAGTCATTCTAATAGGTGTGTAGTGGTATCATTGTTGCTTTAAGTTGCAGTTCCCTAATGACATGTGGTGTGGATATGTTTTTATGATTGTTTCCTATCTGTATGTGTTCTTGGTGAGATTCTGATCCTCTGCCCATTAAAAAAATTTTTCCCCTATTGTTGGATACAAGCCTCTTATCAGATACGTGTTTTGCAAATATTTTCTCCTAGTCATGTGGTTTGACTTTTCATTCTCTTAACTGTGTTTTTCACAGAGCAGAAGTTTTTAATTGTACTAAAGTCCAACTCACCAATTTTTCGTTCATGGATTGTGCTTATGGTGTTATATTTAAAAAGTCACTGCCGAACCCAAGGTCACCTAGATTTTCTCCTATGTCTCCTCTTAAGAATTTTATAGTTTTGTTTTACATTTAGGTGAATAATCCATTTTGAGTAAATTTTGTGAAAGATATAAAGTCTGTGTCTGGATTCATGTTTTTTTTTTGTATGTGGATGTCAAGTCATTCCAGCACCATTTATTGAAAAAATATCCTTTCTTCATTGAATTGCCTTATGCTCCTTTTTCAACCATCAGTTAACTATATATGTGTGAATCTATTTTTGCACTATCTATTGTGTTCCATTGATTTGTTTATTCTTAACTAATACTTTGCTGTCTTGATCACTGTAGCTTTATAGTAAGTGTTGAAGTTGGGTAGTGTCTCTCTTTGTTCTCCTTCTTCAGTATTTCATTGGTTATTTCTGGGTCCTTTTCCTCTCCATATAACTTTACAATCAGTTTGTCAAAAGACACAAAATAACTTGTTGGGATTTGCATTGGAATGCATTGTATAGATCAAGTTGATAAGAACTGACATTTCTTATATATTTTTAGAGTTTTGCTTTTTAAGGTTTTTAATCTTCCAGAATTAATTTTTATACATAATGAGGAGGGATCAAAAATTTTTCCCATATGAATGGCAATTGTTCCAGTACCATTTATTGACTAGCCCATCGTTTTTTCACTAATTTTTAATGCCACCTTTGTCATATTCAAAGTTCTCATATATGTGTAGGGCTTTTTCTGGAATCAATATTCTATTGGTCTATTAGCCCATTCCTAAACTGTTATATAATAAATTCTAGCAGGAGGGATTCTCTCAACTTATTCTGCAACCCTCCCTCCCCCACAAAAAAAATTATAGCAACTTTTCTCGTACAAAGTTTGGCATACATTTTAATGTCATTTAAACAAGTTCTGTGAAAAACTCTGTTGAGATTTTAATTATAATTGCATTATAGTTATTGATTAGTTCAGTGAAAACAGAGATCTTTAAATGTATCTTTTGTTTATGAAAAGATTTCTCCATTGATATAATTTCATCCATAAAGGTCTTGCACATCTTTTGTTAATTTTATGTAGGTACCTAATAATTTGTTTGTTTTTTGTTAAAAGATGCTTCTTTTAAAATTACAAACTTGTGGGGCACCTGGGTGGCTCAGTCAGTTAAGCATTGGACTTTGGCTCATGATTTCATGGCTTGTGGGTTTGAGCACTGCATGGGGGTCCATGCTGATAGCTTGGAGCCTGGAGCCTGCTTCAGATTCTGTGTCTCACTCTCTCTCTGTCCCATCTTTGATCACGCTCTCACTCTCTCTCTTTTTCTCTCGAAAATAAATAAACACTAAGAAAATTACAAACTTGTGCATTTCTCAGTATAGTTTTTTTCTTAAGATTTTATTTTTCAGTAATTTCTGCACTCAATGTGGGGCTCAAACTCACAACCCTGAGATCAAGAGTTGCATGTTTCACCAACTGAGCCGGCCAGGCGCCCCTCAAAATGATTTTTTTATAATTTGCTAGTAAATTATTTTACAATTCAAAATATAGTTTTAAACATTTTTAAATGTCATCTGTATAGTATATATGTATCATATATGTTATAATATATTGTAGTATATCTTAGTATAAAAGACATACAAATTATACAAAAATACAAGAGATACCATCTGAAATGTGAAAGTTTTGTTATAGCAAACACTCGAAGAGACAAGTGACAAGTACTTGAGGAATCAGAAAAGACTGTTTATTTCCCACTGGTGGGGGACCAGTAGAGTCACCTCCCAAGGCTGAGCAACTGGCTGGGGTTTTACTGATCTTTTATACATACGTGCTTCCACATTAGTATATTATTTCTCCCCAAATTGGAAGGAATCTATAATCTATTGTTTATTGTAGTACATGATTAAAAAAAATATCTGGAAAATGTTGATTCAAAACCCTTGCTGAATTAGAATACTGTATTTTCCTTCTTAAATTTATTTTTATTTTATTAAAATATTTTTTAAGTTTAATTTTGAGAGAGACAGAGACACGTAAGTGGGGTAGGGGCAGAGAGAGAGAGGGAGGGAGAGAATCCCAAGCAGGTTCCACTCCACCAGCACATAAAGCCTGATAAAGAGCCCACACACACACAGAGCCTGACAAAGGGCTCCAACTCACGAAACCATGAGCCAAAACTAAGAGTCGTATGCTCAACCCACTGAACCACCCAGGGGCCCCTTTTAATTTAAATTCAAGTTAGTTACCATACAGTGTACTATTGGTTTCAGGAGCAGAACCCAGTGATTCATCACTTCCATATAATACCCAGTGCTATTTTTCCTTCTTTTTAGTTTATAAATTTACCCTTATAGACAGTGAGCTATTTATTTTGTGATTTACAAAGGTAAGTAGGTTCATTCTGAATAATGTAAGCTCATGTTAAGGAGGTAAATATTTGAATATTAATTAAGCTGAATCCAGTTAGTGATTTACGACTAATAAACATACTCACCATGTACTGTTTCAGGGAAGACAGATTAATGGGTCACACCTCAGACCATTTTCCTCAATCATAAGGAAAATTCAGAAGCCCCAATAAATTGTTGCTTATCCAGTTTCCAATATTACCTTAACAGGGGAAATAGCTGCTATAAAGCTTGAAGCTGAAAGTTTTAAGGTAGCTATTATAAGGTCCATGCAGGAATACCCTGACACACGCATGGAGCCACTGAAAGGGCTGAGTCTCAAAACCATTTTTCTTTCCTTCCCTTTCATCTTTATCCTAGACTATAACCTGTTTTTCCTGGCTCTGAATAATTCTCAGTATGCCTAAACATCTGGCACTGAAAATAACTCTTTAAGTGTTGTCGTCGTCTTTACATAAATATCTTAAAGTCGGTCCCAAATACCATGATCTCAGCATACTGTTGGTAGGAACTTAGGTGTCCACCCAACTGTGTGCTCGCCAGTACAGAGCGGCTTGGAGATCAAGGCGAGCCAGTTACTCCCCCATGCCCTTACTCCGGCCAAATTCAAAGGCTGATCTGGGGGTTATTTCAGTGCACATCCCTCGCTTCCCAGAAAAACTCCGTCATAACTCAAACCCAGACCCCAAAACGCTCCCGATCATGTGACGTAAAGCTTCACAGCCTTTCGAGTCTTCGCAGTGCTCAGGTCAGTCCAGAAGAGGAGCCTGCGTTTTCAGATTAGCAGCAAGCCGGCCGAGGTTTTGACCACCGAGGGATCGAGCTGGCGGCCACCCGCCCATTGTGCTTGGGGCTAGAGAGTCGTCTTTAGCCACTGACGCAGGCGGAGACCCCGCCCAGCGCGTGACGCCAGCGTCAGGCCAGTCCCGGCATGCTCCGCGGCCGCCGGCGGTGGAGTGCAGACGAGCGGAATTTTTCCCGAGAACATCTCCGGCTCAGTTCAGCTGCGGTTCAAACCCGGGCCGGTGAGAGTGCCGTGTCCAGCCGTTTTCCTACCGCTCGCCCGTCAGTCTGAGCGCCCCTAGCCCTCCCGCGAGGGCGCCCCGGGACGGAAGGATCCACCAGCCTGTCGGCGCCCGCCGTTCTCGTGGTCGCCGTCGCCGTCGTCGTGGTGGTAGTCTCTGCTGTCGCCTGGGCCATGGCCAATTACATCCACGTTCCGCCCGGCTCCCCGGAGGTGCCCAAGTTGGACGTTACGGTTCAGGATCAGGAGGAGCAGCGCTGCCGGGAGGGGGCCCTCAGCCTCCTGCAACACTTGCGGCCGCATTGGGACCCTCAGGAGGTGACCCTGCAGGTAACGCCCACATCTCAGTACGGGGCCTCTCACTACCCAGATGCGGCCCTGGAGGATTCTCACAGTCCCTTCAGTTTCCCGTCGACCGGGAGAGCCAACGGGAACATGTTCTTTCTCAGTCTTTTGGGAAGTGACCCTGTGTTTCCTCCATCAAACCTAGGAAGGTCACTCCCCCTTCCTTCACAATTGCTTAGCGAGGTTATCCTTAGGGCATATTTTCCTTCTGGAAGCAGCTGCGTTAAGTGACGCACCCAGTCACACCGGGAAAATCCCTGTTGATAGTTGCCCCTCCTCCCACTCCCCTGTCCCTTCTAACTGCAAAGGGAACCTTTTCCATTTCCCTTGCTAGAGGGTCCTCTTCAGTCGTCCCTAGTTACCTTCTCTTCCACGAATAATGCAGTAATTAATCCGTCTGATCTTTTCTTTTCCCTTCCCGCCCCTCCCCCACCCCCCTTCCTGGCGGTTTACTCCCATGGAGGTCTCACCGTGCATTTTATCGTCTCAAACCTTCGGATTGGCGAGAGTATTCGATTTCAAAGTAATAACCATGGTCAAGCATTACTCAGTTGGGTTCTTACGTAGCACTACACATATTTTATTTGAATTGATATTTCTGAATTTTTGTATTCGTCTCACTCAGTAAAACTAACAATACCTGGTGTTAGATCGATCAGTGTATCCTAGTGATAGACAAAGATTGGGAGAAAAAAATCTTTAGGGATCTAGGCGTTTTCTAATAACATTTCTAATAAGGTATGATTTAGTATACATGACATTTATTTTGAATATTAATTTAACTTTTAGAGTTTCAGGATCTGCGACCTCCATTTTCCTTGCATACACAGATTAAAGTAAATAATTTTGAAGGCTGAGGTATTTGGTGTTTGTTTCAAATCTGAGCAATAACGTAACAAGTAGCCAAATCATCTGGTTTGTTTTGTTGACTAATTTATTCATCAGTGTATTGACTAAACAGTATCTCAGATTCTTTGCTAAAGTAGTCACCTATACAAAGATGAATAAAACATGAACAGTGCTCTGGGGCCCTGAGCAGTTCCTGACACTTGGCCTCTCTGGAGCGTTAGTTTCAGTTCTTGTTGACTAGATGAGTTTTGAGCAGATTAAAAGGACTCATATGTTTTGGGAAAAAAAGTTGTTAGAAATTTTGAAATTTTAAGGGAGTGTTAGCCAATTAAACAGGACATAGTGAATCCAAAATGATTTTCATGTGTAATTAAAAAAAATTAGTCTGCTGTATTTCCTTTAGCTAAGAAAGTTAAATTAGTTGAAACTTCAAGTTGGAACTCAAATACTTTAGTTTATTATTAACTTATTTGTAGTTTACTCCAGAAGATTTTTATATTTATTAAAATGATTTATACTCTGAAAGTCAGTTATAAACTAAACATACTAATTAAAGACAGTGCTGCTTCTTGGGAAACTTTGGTGCTGGCAAACTATGCTACTTTTTAAGTGGAGACTTTAAAATTTTAAGCTTTGACACTGGTGTTTCTATTGATATATTCATAGAACAGTAATAATAGCTACCCTGTGGTACCAGTGTGCCAGATTGTTAATTAGGTGATCTATATATTTTATCACTTAATCCTACAAACAACTGTATTAGGTAGATCTTTCTTTCTTTCTTCCTTTCTATCTTTGTTTCTTAGGTGAAATTCAGTGAAATAAAGCCAGGGTATAGGTAACAAAGGGACAACATGGGAACTTTTTGGTTATTGCAAAGTACCTGGGATTGAATCTTGTCTTTTATTTATGTAGTAACTTTTAACTTTAAGGCCTTTGCACTCATAATCCAAATTTCTATTATACTTAGACTTGTTGGTGAAGAAAAATACTACCACTTATTTTGCTGTAAGGATGATTATTAGAAATATAATCATTCCATGAGCAAACAACTCTTTTGATCAGAAACTCTAACTTGGTGGTTATTCATTGGAGGTTTCTGAACCTGGGAAAATCTGACTCCCAAATTCTATCATTGTAAACTCTTTACTTTTTTTTTTTAAATTTTATTTTTAAGTGATCTCCACACCCAATGTGGGGTTTGAACTCAGAACCCTAAGATCAAGAGTCTCTTGCTCTACCAACTAAGCTAGCTAGATGCCCATCCAAACTCTTCTTTATGATGCTTCAGGATTTCTTTAGTAAATCTCAATGGGAATATTTCTTTTGAGATTTGCTTTTATTTCCTTTGAAGTATAAAGATAATAATCATTCACATTTCAGAACGGAAGTGTGTATCATATGGTCAACAGATTAATACTGGTATGTAGCCCATTTTTTTATAAAATTTTTATGTAATGAAAATATGCTTTAAACATACCTTATAGGCTTAGTCTAGTAATACTTTACTTGATGATTACTCCTGTCAGCTGAACTATTCAGAACATATTGGAAAATCCAGAAGAAGAAAAAAAGATTTTGATGCAGTCAAAATGATATAGGGCCCAGTCTTTGCTCAAAACTTATAGACACATGGAATGCTGTATCCCATTAAAATCTTGGTTTGTTAAGTTTTTGGTTTTCCTATTCATACAAGATTGAAAGAACAAAATATAAATGGGGTGGTGAGCTTTTTGGAGTGAGTGTACTGTACTGTCTTAGAGTAGACAGAGTACATCTGAAACAACAATACCAGTCACAATGCTTTTTATTTCATAATATTTTACTGAAATTCCTAGTCTGATGGGGAAGATAAATAAAAGTCACAATATAGTGTTTTTGGAATGAACATTTATTATATTCATATGAAAAGATTATGGAAGAACATTTAAAAAGCATACTTTTTTTTCCTTCTGTACTACTAGGTTTTTCATGTCTTTGGATGCATAGTTTTGAAATCTCTCTTTTTTTTTTTAAGCATACATAGACTATCTTGGAAACCAGTGCTTGTGTTTGGTTGTGTAGCTACATAGCAGTTTCCATATCCACTTCCTTCTCTTTAGCTATGTTGGAGATAGTTACTAAAATAGTCTATTAAAAATCTATAATCCTTATTTTAATATGGATATTGATATTTAATATTCTTTTAAATGAATCAAAGCCTATCTATGTATTTATACAGTTTATTAAGCTGTGTGTCCTTTAATGTTCTAATTTAATAATCCTCCCCCATCCTTTTTTTTAAAGTATAGTTGACACAATGTTACATTAGTTTCAGCTGTTTTTTTTTTTTTTAAGTTTACTTATTTTGAGAGAGCGCCTTCGAGAGGGTGCATGCACAAGTTGGGGAGGGGCAGAGAGAGAATCAAGCAGACTCTATTCTATCAGCACAGAGCGCCACGGAGGGCTGGAACTCCCAAACTGAACTGTGAGATCATGACCCTAGCTGAAATAACGGGTTCAACGCTCAACCAACCGAGACACCCAGGTGTCCCTCCTTTTTTTAAATTAAAAAATTTTTTTCACTTTACTTTATTATTTTGAGACAGGGAGAGGTACACTAGTGCATGAGAGCAAGTGTGAGCCAGGGTGGGGTAGACAAAGAAAGCCCAAGCAGGCTTTGGGCTGCCAGTGCAGAGCCTGACTGTGCAAGGCTCAAACCCATGAATCTGAGATCATGACCTGAGCCAAAATCAAGAGTCAGACATTTAAGAGCCACCCAGGTGCCCTCTTCTGTTTTTAGAAAGATGAGTTTTTTCCTTACTTTTAGTGAGAAGTTTCTAAAAAGTCTTAGGTAAATTCAAGTAGTGTATTAAGTATGTCAGAAGGTTATGATATTTATAGGAACTTTGAGTCCTTTAGATAAATATAAGAGTTCATAGTTTTTTTTTCAACATAACTTCTTTTAAAAAAGTTTTAAAGAACTTTTTTGAGAGAAAGAGAGCACAAGCTTATAGGTTGGAGGAGAGGGGCAGAGAAAGAATTCTAAGCAGGCTCACCACTGTCATCTCAAGTTCAATGCCCTGATTTCACAAAAGGTGAGATCATGACCTGAGCCCAAATCAATAGTCCAGGCTTAACCAACTGGGCCACCTAGGTGCCCCTCAACATAACTTTTAATAGCAATGGTTGGGTCCAGTTTTCCATTTCCTGTTCCTCCTCTTTTTGTTTTCAGTGTTTTATAATAAAGTATTTTTGATGGGTGGTAGGCCTTAAGACTGTTGACTATGGCTAAGAGAGATGTATGATGTTTGGTAGGCTCCTATCAAAGATGTGTAATTAAAAAAATTTTTTTAATGTTTATTTTTGGGGAGGGAGAGAGAGAGAGAGAGATACAGATACAGCTTGTGAGCGGGGGAGGGACAGAGAGAGAGGGGGAGACAGAATGTGAAGCGGGCTCCAGGGTCTGAGGTTTCAGCACAGAGACCAGCACGAGCTCGAACCTATGAACTGTGAGATCACAACTGGAGCTGAAGTTGGACGCTTAGCTGACCAAGCCACACAGGCACCCCTAATTTTTTTTTTTTTTTTAAGTAATCTCCACCCAGTGTGGGGCTTGAACTCATGACCCCTAGAGCAAGAGTCGGATGCTCTACCAAGCTAGCTATAGGCTTCACAAAGATGAATGTTTGATAGGCCTCCCATGTCTTTTATTATGATGGAACTAAAAAGTCGGAAGCCTAATATGCTAGTTCATTTTCAGGTATTAACAGCTGTGTAATATGGACTAAACAAATGACCTGTTTTGGGGGCTTCAGCATAATGTGGTGGAAAGAGGATGGTTTTTGAATCCTGATACCAGCTATTTATAGCTTTTGGCAAGTTTTTAAGTCTCTGAAATGGGATTACTATCTACCTGGGAAAGTAGCAGACTAGTAGAAAATAGTAGAATTTACTACTTAATACTACTTTACTACTAATAGTAATTTTACTACCAGCACCAATTTTCACTAGTTTACTACTAATAGAATACATATAATTCTGCATGGTATATTTTGATACTGTATGCTTCCAGCTTTTCCCTTCCCCTTTGCCTTAACACCCTCCCCCATTTGTAAGTAGAGTAATTGATATAAGAGAATTGTAAGCTAAAATTCAGTAATTTTGACATATATTTTTTGTAACAGGCATAATGCCATTTTATAAACTTCTTTTTCAATTTTTTCAAGTTTATTTATTGAGAGAGAGAGAGAGAGAGAGAGTGAGGGGCGGGGGAGGGGAAGAGAGAGAATCCCAAGCAGGCCCCACACTGTCAGTGCAGAGCCCAATGTGGGGTTCAAACTCAGGAACTGTGTGATCATGACTGGAGCTGAAATTGAGGTCAGACGTTTAAACTATTCAGGCTTCCCCACACGCTGGCATGGTGTTAATTTTAAGCAGCATTCTTTTGTACAACTAACTAAAACAGAAGGTAGGCATGGGAAAATGTAGTAGGACGGAAGGCTTCGTAGAGCAGAGGATACCTGAACTGAGCTTTGAAGGAAAGATATGGTCAGATGGAATGGGGAAGCATTCCTGGGCAATGAAAAGTACTTTTACAAAGCTAGACTATAAGGGGGAGAGAACAAAGCTAGACTATGAGTGTTTTGGGCAGAATGGAGTATGAACAAGAAAAGAAGTAGGACTGATTTTTGAGAAAGGGAGTTGTTAGATATGAAGGTTTTGTGCTTCATTAAGGAGGTGATATTTTATTATCTAGGACATAATGGGAAGCTGTTGAATTTTTTTTTTCAAAATTTTTTAATGTTTTTATTATTGAGACAGAAACAGCATGAGTGGGGGAGGGGCAGAGAGAGAGGGAGACAGAATCTGAAGCAGGCTCCAGGCTCTGAGCTGTCAGCACAGAGCCTGATGCGGGGCTCAAACCCACGAACCACGAGATCATGACTTGAGCTGAAGTTGGCCGCCCAACCACCTGAGCCACCCAGACGCCCCTGTTGAATGTTTTTTAAGCAGGTGAGTTATAGCATGTATTTTTTTTAGAGCAGTAGTAGCAGGCCTTATTGAAGGCAGCAGTAGTTGAATGAAATGTTTTGAATTGGGGAATAAGTGATCACTTAGGACATTGTTTTTGAAACTAGTGGTTACCCCACATTAATAGAACGCTAAGTCAGTAGAGTGGGTTGAAACTACTACGGTTTAAAAAGATGAGTTAAAATAAGATATAATAAGGTAGATCAGAGTCTTACAAATAATAAGGTAAGGGCTCTTTGATGAAGCTTTTTTCATATAAAAGTATGTACTGAATTAGATGATAAATATATCTTTGTCTGAGTATCACATTACAAAGTGTTTGAGAAAGACTTAACCTAGGAGAGACTATTACGTTAGTCCAGACAAGAGGTGCTGCTACCCAAATTAGGACAGTGGCTTTGGAGACAAAAATAAAGGGCAGATTGGGCATTTCAGAAAATAAATATGCAGGAGTTAATTGCTTGCAGGTGAGGGAACAGGGAAGCTTAAGGATTTTCTTTTTTGGGTGACAAAGATAGGTAATAGAAGACCTATATTTAAGGAATTAGAGATGTATTTCTCACGTAATTGTCTGCTGAGGAGTTATTTTGCTCTTTGATATAATAGATGGGCCATAAATAAATTTTTATCACCCTTTTAAAAATCATGAGATATAACAAACATACAGGAAAATGTATGAAACATAATTTTTTTTTGGTACAACAAATACTGTGAAACCCAAACCCTGGTAAAGAAAATATTATCAGCAACCCAGAATATTTCCCATTTTCCTTCCTTGTCCTAATCTCTCCCTCCCTCTAGTGGTAGTCACAATAGTAGTTTTTTTTTTTTTAAGTTTATTTATTTTTGAGAGAGAGAGACAGGCAGATAGAGGGAGACACAGAATCTGAAGCAGGCTCCAGGCTCTGAACTGTCAGCACAGAGGCCTGAGGTGGGGGTTGAACTCATGAACTACAAAATCATGACCTGAGCTGAAGTCAGATGCTTAACCGACTGAGCCACCCAGGTGCTCTACAATAGCAGTTTCTTTTCTTTTTCTCTTTCTTTCTTTCTTTCTTTCTTTCTTTCTTTCTTTCTTTCTTTCTTTCTTTTTTATTTATTTTATTTTTTTATATGTTTATTTTTATTTTATTTATTTTATTTTTTTTTATTTATTTTTGAGAGACAGAGAAAGACAGCGCGAGGAGGGGAGGGTCAGAGAAAGAGGGAGATACAGAATCTGAAGCAGGCTGCAGGCTCTGAGCTAGCTGTCAGCACAGAGCCCGACGCGGGGCTCGAACCCACGAACCGTGAGATCATGACCTGAGCCAAAGCCGGACACTTAGCCGACTGAGCTACCCAGGTGCCCCTCTTTTTTTTTTTTAAACAGACTGTTTTGCTTTAGTCATTTTTTCAAGTCAGTATGAGAAAACAATATACTGAGTGTATGAATTTCCTTTTACAAGGAACATGAACTTGAAATAATTTAGTTTTTTTATTTTTTAAATTTTTTAAAATAAAAAAAAATTTTTTTAATGTTTTTTATTTATTTTTGAGAGAGAGAGAGCGCTCGCAGGGGAGGGGTGGGAGGTGGGGGAGAGAATCCCAGCCGACTCCTCACCAACATCGAAGAGCCCAACATGGGGCTTGAACCCACGAACCATGAGATCATGACCTGAGCCAAAACCAAGAGTTGGATGCTTAACCAGTTGAGCCACCCAGGTGCCCCATAGAAGGAGCCATCTTTACCACACAGTATTCACCGTGGCATGGGGGGTGAGACATACTAAGTGGTTGAATATCTTGGTCACTGGAAAGCAAATCTAGTATGGTCTGTATGTATAGCATATCAGCCACTTCCTTTGGACTATTGCACTTTGCATGCAAAGAAGGGACAGAACAGTTTCCCTTCTCAAGATTAACAAACTTTCTAGCCACTTTCATTCATTGTACCAGGCTAGCATAGCACTCTTGTTAGGTAACCCTAACGTCACTGGCATGTAGGACTGTCAGTAATGAGCTGTGGATCCTGCATTAGCTCAAATATATGCATGCCATGGTCTTCAAATCATAGACTGCTCCTAACTTAACCGTTCTTATGACCCATATTAATAATAAAGTTTCTTAGGGAGCTAGCTATATTGACCCACTAAATAAGGCAACTTTTATGGTATATCCCCTGGTTTCAGTAGATTCCTGATTTTGTCTCCTTGTCACCTGAATCATTTTGGTAAACAGCTATAAATCTGCTGCCCAGTATGATATTTCTCTTTTGTGGTGGTTTTAAAGTGAACAGTTTAATGTTGGATTGGATCAGTTGGAATCTGGGTCTGTTTAACATCACAGTCCACCCTAAAACTGTCTTTAGTTTTCTGTTCTAGGTAGTATGCTAACAATAGCCAGGGAATTGTGTGTTTAGCCAATTTCTTATTGTTTTGCATTTTATTGTGGATTCAGTGACTAAACTCTCAGGTTGGATCTATCTGCTAGGTTTCATTTACTTTTACCTTCTGTAACAGATGGCAGCATGCCTACTGTTTGATACTGTGGGTGATTTGACAAACACCTGGCATCAGGGATTTATCCTCTAACCCCTTCTTTATTCCTACCCCCTCAAAATGCTTTAGCAATATTACAGTGAGCAGGATCATGCTAGCAAACTTGATATCCTTGAAACAGGTTAAGAGTCATGATACCAGCTTTTAACCTGTTTTTCCATCGTGTGACTATGTATAAGTAAGGGAACTTATCTAGGCCATAGTTTTCTCATTCTACAAATTGAGCATTTCTGAGGTATTTTGCAATCAGTCTATACATAAGCAAACATTTATTGAATATGTCTATGTTGTAGGCTGTTGTTTCTCAATCCTTTTAATAATTACTCTCGAAACAGAAAAATTAAAATGAAATTAATTAAGTTTTTTGATTTCTACCTAAGAGAAATTATGTACCAAAGAATAGGATTTTGTCAGGTAGGATTGAGCTTTGGTGAGCCACAAACCATTGTAATACCTAAGATTTTTCTTGCTTCTTTGATGGTATCTGTGTTGAGAATGCATGTAATAGACTAAGAAATTTTATTTCATTTCATATATATGTATCCTTTGACTTATGACATGGTTATGTCCTGGTAAACCCAATGTAAGTCAAAAATCCCCCAAATCAAAAATGCATTTAACACATGCAACCTACTGCACATCATATGTGCCCAGAACACTGACATTTGCTTATAGTTGGGCAAAATCATCTAACAGAAAACCTATTTTATAATACAGTGTTGAATGTTTTACGTAATTTATTGAATACTGTACTGAAAGTGAAAAACAGAATGATTGTATGAGTACAGAATGGTTGGAAGTATATAGATTGTTCATTGTCATGATCATGTGGTTGACTGAGAACTGCGGCTGCTGCTACCTGTGGTCATGGGAGTATCAAACTGCATATCGCCAGCCCAAAATTCATATTCAAAGGGTGGTTTATGTTGAATGTGTATTGCTTTTATACCATTGTACAGTTGGAAAATCATTGAAGGTAATGAGAAGATTAACGTGCAAGTGCATCCCTTCTGATCTGAATATTACATTAACTTTTTAATAAAAGTCTATTTATTCTTGATAAGTGATACACATAATAAAAAGCACACAAATCAAGTGTAGAACCTGATAAATATTCCTACAAAATGACCAGACCCATGTAATAAGAACCCAAGTCAGGAAACAGATTTGGGGAAACAGGACCCCTGAATCCTCTTATGTTCCCCTGCAGTCATTCATCATCTCTCTCCCCAACCCAAACCACTCTTACCCTGATTTCTTACATCATAATGTTGTTTATGAATTTTTTTAGTAGAATCTTAATGGACTTTTTTTGTTTTTTGTTTGGTCTGGATTTTGCTCAAATTTTGAGAGATTTATTCACGTATATATAGTTCTTTCTTATGATAACTTACTCCATTGTGAGAATGGACTTCAATTTCTTTATTTCCTACTCTTGATGGACATTTGGATATTTTCAGTATTTGGCTATTAACAAATTATGCTGCTACAAACATATATGTATATTTTTGCTGAACATAAATGACCATTTCTGTTAGGTGAATAGTTAGATTTGCTGGGTCATCTGGCTTATGTATTTTCAGCTTCATTACATAGTTTCAGTTTTCCAAACTGGTTGTGCCAATTCATACCCATAATGGCAGTATATGACATTGTCAGTTGTGTTTCATTTTTACCAACAGCTGGTACTATTTGTCTTTATTTTTATCATTCTTGTGGGCATTAGGGATACCTTATGGGTGTAATTTGCGTCCTACTGGTGACTAGGGCATCTTTTTCCTTTGTGTGTTGGATATTTGGATGTCTTCTATTTTGAGGTACCTGTTCAAGTCTTTTCTGATTTTTCTGTTAGATTATTTTTTCTTTGTGATTCATTGCTGTTCTTTATATATTCTAGAGTTGAGTCCTTTTCAAAGCAGTATATATTACAATTATTGTCTTCCAGTTTGTAGCTTGCATTTTCACTGTTTAGTAGTATCTTTCAGTAGTCTTAAAACCAATATTTCAGGTTTTTTTCCACATAAGTTGCATGTTTTATGTCTTGAGATCTCTTCCTGTGTCAACCTCATGAAGATGTTCATTCCTCTATGTTCTGTACAAGCTTTACTGTTTTGATATTTTACATCTTGATCTAGAATTGTGTATGGTGTTAGGCAGAAGGACTCATGATTAATTTTTTTCCATGTGGCTGTCAGTTGACCCATTATTGTTTAGCAAAAAGACCATCTTTTCCCTATTATAGTGTCCTCTTTGTCATAAATCAGGTTGCACTGTATGTGGGTCAAGTTACGTTGTTCTGTTCCTTTGGTCTGTTTTGTCTGTTGCACTGGTACTGTACTATCTTGATTACTCAAGCTTTACTATGGTTGTTGGTAGCTGATATAGTTACTCTAGTCCTTGATAAAGGATTTTAACTTTGTTCTTTAAAATTTCTTTGACTCTTCTTGACTTTTTATTTATTTATTTTTTTTAAAAGAGAGGTTTTTTTTTTTTAACATTTTAATTTATTTTTGGGAGACAGAGAGAGACAGATCATGAACAGGGGAAGGGCAGAGAGAGAGAGGGACACACAGAATTGGAAGCAGGCTCCAGGCTCTGAGCTGCCAGCACAGAGCCCGATGCAGGGCTCAAACCCACGAACTGTGAGATCATGACCTGAGCCGAAGTCGGATGCTCAACCAACTGAGCCACCCAGGTGCCTCGGTTCTTGACTTTTTAAATTGGCATATAAATTGCAGACTCAGCTTTTCAATTTTTACAAAAGAAACTGGATGAGAGTTTGATACTTTGTGGACTCTATAGATTTTTGAGAAGGAAAATCATTTATAATACTGAGTCTCAAAATCCATAAACAAGGTATATCCTATTTCTTTAGTCCTTTAATTTCTCTCAGTTTTTTTTTTAAGGCTTTAAAAAAAATGTTCAAGTTTTTTGAGAGAGAGTGAGCAGGCACGAGCGGGGCAAAGGCAGAGAGATAGGGAGAGAATCCCGAGCAGGCTGTGTGCTGATGTAGGGCTTGAACCCACAGACTGTGAGATCATGACCTGAGCCAAAATCAAGAGTCACATGCTCAGCTGACTGAGCCACCCAGGTTGTAAGTAAACTTTTTTTTTATGTAAACTCTACCCCTAATGTGGGGCTTGTACTCATGACCCTGAGATCAAAAGTTGAATGCTCAATGGACTAAGCCAGCCAAGTGTTCCAAGAAAGTTTCATTTTATTCTTAGTTGCACATGTGTTTATCATACATGAGTGTTGAATTTTATCATGTGCTTTTTTTTGCATCTCATGATGATTGCATGATTTTCCTCCATTTTTCTGTTGAGCTGAATTACATTGACTTTTTAAAAAAAATTTTAATGTTGAAAACCTTTGCTTTCTTAGAGTAATTCCCATTTGTTTCTGATGTGTTCCCCCTTTTTAAAAATATTTTATCAGTTCCTGATGTATTTTTTAAGTTTTTATGTATTTAAGTAATCTCTACACCCCATGTAGGGCTCAGACTCATGACCCCAAGATCAAGAGTCACATGCTCTACCAACTGAGCAAGTCCAGTACCCCTAGATACTAATATTTTGATTGGTTTTTGCAACTATGTTCATGAGAGAGAGTGGTCTTTATGGTATTCTTGTAATGTCCTTGGCATGTTTTGATATATTGATTGTGTTCTTTTTTTTTTCTTGATAATTTTGCTCGGAAGTGATTAACCTTATCTTTAAAAATAAGAATTAAAAAAATTTTTTTAACATTTATTTATTTTTGAGAGACAGAGTGTGAGCGGTGGAGGGGCGCAGAGGGAGGTAGACACAGAATCCAAAGCAGGCTCCAGGCTCTGAGCTGTCAGTACAGACCCTGATGCAGGGCTTGAACTCAAAAACAGTGAGATTATGTGAGCTGAAGTCAGACGTTTAACTGACTGAGCCATCCAGGTGCCCAAAAATAACAGTTTTTGATTGTTGAATTTTTGTGTTTTATTGATAATTTTGCTCTTTTATTCTCTTTCTAATATATACTTTTTTGAAGAATTATTTTTTTTAGCTTCTCGAGCTGGAAGCTTAGATCATTAATTTTCTGCCTTTTTAATATTTTTATTTACATGGCCCTGCGAGCATACACAAGTTTTGAAATGTTTTTATTATCATTCTGTTCAGAGTTGTTTTCTCTGAACTAGTACTATCCTAAATATTTGACAACAGTGCAAGATATAGTCACTGAGAAGGAGCTCCATGAGATTTGTATTAGTTTTGTCCTTCCTCCATTGAGGTGAAAATTTACATTTCTAGTATATATCTAGTATATGTATTTAGTATATATCTAGTATATTTTACTGTACATTTCAGAAGGTTCAGCACCTTCTGTGTTTCCTGTAGGTTTATATATGAGGTGGGAACCATCCAAGGGCAAAAACCATCTTTAAAGCCAGTGTTCTCCATCGACAGACCTTTACAAACATACTTCAGCTGAACAAGTTGGGTTTAAGAGAGAACTTATACCAGTTGGAATAATAGGGATCTCAGTACCACTAGGAATAGTAGGGATCTCAGTATGTGGGTGTTACAAAGGATTTAATAGGATTGGGGCTTGCTGATTTGGGAGAGTGTTCAACTAAGCAAGGCTTTCCTCTGGATTGGGAGCTGTCAGGAAAGAAGTGGGGCAAGTCAGTGACTGGGGATATATTAATCTTACCTACAGGACTGGAGGAATGAAGCAGGGCCAAAGCTGTGACTGAAAAAGGAACAGTAGTCATTCATATTAGCCAAAATAGGGGGATATTTAGTCATTTTTGTGGTTTGAAAAAATTTTCATAATTTTATCTACATTCAAACATGATTACAGAGTGGCTTTGTTTTTGCCTTGATCCATTGTGGTCAGAGTGGCCTCATCTGATGTTGGTGTTCTGTGAAATTGTTTATGTTCAGTAGAACCTCAAGTCTTTACTGTGTGTGCCAGGTCATTTCCTAGTTGTTGGGCTTCTTATCTCTTAGTAATTTAATTTTTCACATGCAAACTAGGCTCATTGCAGGAAAATGAAAGTGAGGAAACATACATAAACCAAAAGGAAAAAGTTGAGAGAAACAAGAAAACAAAAAATATTTAACCTGCCTGCCTAATATATTCTTGAATATCTTTGTAGACATTTCTATCCTTACTTATACATATAAAATTTTTATATATGTGAAATGATATTCACATATTTATTTTTTTACCAAAGAATTTATTGTTTATCATTTCATTTGAAGTCTGTGGCTGTTGTACAATAGAGGATGCTGGGGTTAGTTTCTCAGTCTTTGTTACAGTAAATTGAAATATTTTATCTGTACATCTGAAGAAATTACAGAATACTGTATATAAATTGATATGACCATGTAGTAGACAGCATGCTTTTCAACACAGATTTTAATAAAATGATTTTCATTTAGTTTAAGTGCATATGCTTCTTGTCAATTCTACATATAATCTTTGTGAAATCTAGGTGGAAAGCAATACTTGTATGTCTCTGCATACCTGAAAAAGTAGATATTTAAAATGAGTCTCTTTACATTAGCTCATGTAATTTATCTGTATTATGTGAATAAGGATAATAGTCAGGTCTTGTATATAATGAAAATACATATATATGTATATGTGTGTGTATATACTTATATATATAAACTAGTTAGGGGTGACTGGGTGGCTCAGTCAGTGCAGCTCAGGTCATGATCTTGTAGTCTGTGAGTTCGAGCCCCATGTCGGGTTCTGTGCTGACAGCTTGGAGCCTGGAGCCTGCTTCGGATTCTGTGTCTCCTTTTCTCTCTGCACCTACCCCCATTCATCATACTCTGTCTCTGTTAAAAATAAACATTAAAAAAAAAAAAAACTAGTTAGATGTGCATTATATTAACTTTACTAAACACTTCGAGATTTTCATCTGAGGATATAAAGCCTTTTCAGATGTCATTTATCATTACAATAATCTTATTGGAATAGAAACATTTACTTTTTTTTTTTTTTTAGGCATTAGCTAAATATGTGTACATTTAAAACTTATCCTTTGGTCCTTTTTCCTTTTATTGTTTGCCAGTTTTCTTGGAAAAAAATGTCCTTAACTCTTGCTTACACTTTCACTTTTACCTCTTATCCTTTTGGAGAGAGTCTCCAAAAGCTTTGAGCAAATAGAAAAATTAGTTTTAATATCAAATTAGAGGAAAATGAAAATTGCAGTTTTTGTGTAGACTTGAACTAACTCTGCTAATCATCTGTTTGCCTTTTAAATATACCATTTGTGCTCAGATATAAAAAAGAACCTGACATACTTGACATACACTCTTGAAAAGTCCCAAAAGTCCCTTATAGAAAATATTGTAGAAGTCTCTACTTTACCTTTCACTTCACATTAAGGTTGTACTTCTCTTTTTAGCCATAGCATTTAAGTTTAAATTATTATAACCTAAATGCTTACAACAATTTCTAATGCATGTTGTGTTAAGTAATCTTTTAAAATTGACATTTAAAATTCATTTTTTTATAAGTTGGAGATTTGCCATTGTGTATAACTTATGGTAGACTTATATTTGTATATTTAAACTTGTGAATGTTGTTATTAAAAATATTTATTTTTGTATCTTAGAGAGAGAGCTTGAGCAAGTGGGGGACAAGGGCAGAGAGAGAGAAAAATATCTTAAGCAGGCTCTACACTGAGCGTGGACACGAGGTTTGATCTCACGACTGTGAGATTGTGACCTGAGCTGAAACCAAGAGTCGGACGCTTAACCAGTGAGCCATCCAGGCGCCCCCTAAACTTGTGAACATTATTAAAGACCTTTATATGTTATATGCCATCCTGGAAGAGGGCAGTGTCTCTGTCTTCAGAGACTTTCCAGTCTATTATACATGGGAGATTGTGTGTGCATACACACATTTACAGTGATTGCGGTACAAGGTATACTTTGAGATAGAGTAGTATCAAAACATTGTATGAAAGTACTAGAGATTGAATAATTAACACTTTTGGATTAAGAGAAAAGACATAATGTTATAAGAATTAAGGACAACATAAAAGCAGTAGCATTCCTTTTTATTTTAAATCTAGAATTAAAATTCTGGACCTGTTTGGCAAAATTGTATCTAAAAGTTTTTTTTACTTTTTTGTACATTTAAACTTATCCTTTGGTCCTACTAAAAAGTAGATGTTTTAATTAGTTACTTTCAAGTTACCTGCTATTTGTTAAAAGTATGTAATTGTTTATTCACTCATTTTTTCTTATTTTTATTTTTTTGGCAGCTTTTCACAGATGGAATCACAAATAAACTTATTGGCTGTTACGTGAGTAACACAATGGAGGATGTAGTCCTGGTGCGAATTTACGGCAATAAGACTGAGCTGTTAGTTGATCGAGATGAGGAAGTGAAGAGTTTCCGAGTGTTGCAGGCTCATGGCTGTGCACCACAACTCTACTGTACCTTCAATAATGGACTGTGCTATGAATTTATCCAGGGAGAAGCATTGGATCCAAAGCATGTCTGCAACCCTGCTATTTTCAGGTACATTTCTTTTTCTAAATAATTTATCTTTTTGAAAAATAAGAGTGTTAAGTGCACTAAGGAATTATATGTATATTTTAAATGTTTATTTATTTATTTTGAGAGAGAGAGAGAGAGAGAGACAGAGAGAGGGAAAGAGAAAACCCCAGGCAGGGTCCATGCTCAATTGTGGATCCCAATGTGGGGCTCGATTCCATGAACCATAAGATCATGACCTGAGCTGAAATCAAGAGTTGGATGCTTAACCAACTGAGCCACTCGTGTGCCCCAGGAAATATTTTTTTAAATTGCCTTTTCTTTCTTTGAGCAACTATTTTGCTAATTTAGAAACTTTCTTTAGTTAGGACTCTGTTTTGTTTTTGCTGAAGAAAAAAAAAATCCTGTCTGCCATCATTGTTGACTCTGCAAAAGAAAGGACTGTAAGATATGGTTTTGGATTAGCCTGCTACAGAGTGTCAAGGCTTCCCTTAATTTTTTAAAGTAGTGACTGGATTAATGCATTACACATTTCTTATTACTAACTTTTGTAACTCAGTTGTTCATATTATCAGAGTTTTTCCTTACTAAGATGCTTTAATTCTGTTAACACTATGTTACTTTTTGGTTATTAAATTCAGTGTGTTATCTTAAACAATAATGTCTTGCATATGCTTGATCATTTTTCTAAAATTGCTGTCTCTTTAGAGTTCTTTTTTAGAAACTAGCAAATGCACTTAATTTGAAAACTGTAAATTTATTCATAGTTTAAACCAGGAGTGTTCAAACACTTTGGTCTCAGGACCCCTTAACAACTCTTAAAAGTTATTGAGGACCAAAGAGTTTTTGTGAGTCACATCTGTCAGTATTTACCCGTGTTAGAAATTAAAGCAACTCTTTTTGAATTCAGGAATATCACTTGCACATTGTTAGCTATCAGTGTGTTAACATGATCACACCACTTCATGTAGCGTCCTGAAAAATATACCGTATACTCATGAGAGAATGAAAAAGGTAAATAATGTCTTACCAAAATAGTTTTAACTGCATAAACTTGAAAGGGTTTTGAGTCTCCAGTCTCCAGGATCCTGGGTTATATTTTAAGAGTTGCTGCATTAACACAATGATGAAAATGGAATGGACCACTATTTACCTGTTTTAGATATGTTTCAAATAATACTTAAAAATATTTTGGCATAGAAATCTATTCAAACCCCAGTTTTTAACCAGAGTCTCCTCCCTTACGTGTCTATAATGTTTAGAATGTTTTTTTTTAGTTTTATTTAAATAATCTCTGCACTCAACAATGGGGCTCCAGCCTACAGCCCTGAAATCAGGAGTCACACACTCTTCTGACTGAGCCAACCAGGCACCCCTGTTTAGAATTTATTGAAGGACCCCAATTAATAGTTTTTTTTCTTTTGTGTTACATTTTTTGTGGTGTTTAGGTTTGTGCATGCATGTGGGTGTATGAAATTTTTTTATAAATCCTTAATCTTTTATTGACAGTGTTTGAAGTATATCAGTGTAACAGGATTAAAGGTGATTAGATGCATAAATTAGGCCAAAGGAAAAGCTGGAGTTAGATTTCAGATACAAAAAGTATATTCCATAATGTTAGAGAAGGGCCATATGAGCTTCCTAGTAACTAAAGCAGGAAGAAAATAATTTTAGGAATCCGTGTCTAAAAGATTTTAAGTAGAAAGTTGCTTAAAGTTAATACAACTTTTACTAGCATAGCAATCTTTTTTTTTTTAATGTTTGTTTATTTTTGAGAGAGAGAACATGAGCAGGGAAGGGGCAGAAAGAGACAGGGACAGAGGATCTGAAGCAGACTGTGCTGACAGCAGTGAGCATGATGCAGGGCTTGAACTCACAGATTCACAAACCATGAGATCAATGACCAGAACCGAAGTCGGATGCTCAACCAACTGAGCCACCCAGGCGCCCCACTGGTGTAGCAGTCTTTTTTTTTTTTTTAATTTTTTATTTATTTTTGAGAGAGAGAGAGAGAGAGAGAGAGAGACCTAGTGTGAGTGTGGGAGGAGCAGAGAGAGAGGGAGACACAGAATCTCAAGCAGGCTCCAGGCTCTGAGCTGTCAGCACAGAGCCTGACGCGGGGCTCGAACTCATGAGCCATGATATCATGACCTGAGCTAAAGTCAGACACTTAACCTATTGAACCTACCAGGCGCCCCTGGTGTAGCAGTCTTAACTGCCTTAACGTTGATATTCCTAAGCTATCTGTAACACACTTAATTTAAACTTTCTGTTGAAATTTTGGCAGTGGGTACTGTCTACTGGTCAGAAGTACATATTTGGGAGATTTCTCACTTCTGTTTACTCTGTAATCCTCATGATGGAAAGTGGATGCTGAGGACAGTTTTCCTCCTCTCTGGGTGACCTTGGAAAGTTTTGGAATCAAAAGCCATGTGAAATTCCTTTTTTTTTTTTTTAAATTGTTTTTGAGAGAGAAGGAGACACAATCTGAAGCAGGCTTCAGGCTCCAAACTGTCAGCGCAGAACCTGATGCAGGGCTTGAAACCATGAACCAGGAGATTATGTTCTGAGCCAAAGTTGGATGCTTAACCGACTGAGCCTCAGTTGTCCCAAAATCCATGTGAAATTCTATATATGGATGGCATTATACCTCTGCCGCTATGAATACACAGTGGAATCAGACTGCTTCAGCTTTATGAGCTGTTTGAATTTGGGCATAGTACTTAAAGATTTTGTGCCTCAATTTTCTTATCTAAAAAATGAGAATGATAATAGTACCTACTTCTAGGAGATTGTTGTAAGGATTAAAGTTGTAGTGTATGTAAAAAGTCTAGAACAATGCCTGGTGTGTATTGAACACTATGAAAATGTTAGCTTTTATAATTATCATAATTCATTTTCCTCAAGACTTTTCACATTTTACCTTAGGCAGAGCTTTTAACAACTTAAAACATTAATTAAAGTATTAAAATACTAATCGACTTTATTATGCTTTTAGGAACATTTTCTTAATTTTAAAATTCATAGACTTTTTTGCTCTTACGTACTATTATAACATTATATAGTTTTCCTTAAGGTGTATGCAAGCAGCAGGTAGATAATAGCATAGCAAGTAATCATTACTACAATCCCCCTACCTCTTGTTTGTGACAGATAATACTAACCAGTCTTGGAACTCTTTCCTTATGAACATAGGAGATTTCAGAATCTTTCTCAACTAAGCGATTTTAGGTACTTACTACGCATGAGTCGTCCCTTGTTTTAGTTTTTATTTTAGCTTTCTTGAAGAGACCACTTTACATTAAAAAGTTAAGATTTTATTTAAATGTATTTATTTTTAAAGTTTATTTATTGGCGGGGGTGGGGGAGAGAATGAGCAGAGGAGGGGTAGAGATTGCGGGAGAGAGAATCTCAACAGGCTCCCCACTGTCTGCGCATAGCCCGATGCAGGACTTAGACTCACGAATCGTGAGATTATGACCAGAACCAAAGCTGAAGATTGGATTCTTAACCAACTGAGCCACCCAGGCACCCCTCAAGATTTTATTTTTAACTAATACTTTAAAATAGGGTATATTATAATTTTAATTAATTAGAGAAATGATATATTAAAGTGATGATGATGGTGGCTAATACTGATATAGCACTTAATATGAACTGGGCACTGTTCTAAATACCTTATGTATATGTAGTTTTTAAAATATTTTTTTAATTAAGTAAACTGTGCCTGAAAAAGACCAAACATGGGAACACTAAAAGAAATCAAGGGTTGCTAAGGGTTAGTGGGGAGGGACGAATGAATAGGCAAAACAGAATTTTTAGGGCAGTGAAAATGTCTGCATGATACTTTAATGGTGGATACCTGTCCTAAATTTGTTCAAAGCCATAGGACATACAACACCAAGTGTATACCCTTATGTAAACTATGGACTTTGGGTGATTATAATGTGTCAGTATGGGTTCTTCAGTTGTAACAAGTATACCACTTTGGTAGAGGATGTTGATAGTGAAGGAGGTGATGTTTCTGTAGGTGTAGGGGGCATTTGGGAACTCTATGAACCTTCCTCTCAGATTTGCTGTGAACCTAAAACTGCTCTAAAAAAAATTTGTACAGAAGCCTTTTCCTATACTTTCAGTTAGATCTACTTACTTAGAATATATATGATACTAATGTAGGCATATATACATTTTATTTAAATAAACTCCTATGTTGTTAGAGACCAAATAGCAGTATATATGTATATTTTTAATGTTTATTTTTAAGAGAGAAACAGAGTGCTCGTGGAGAAGGTGCAGAGAGGGAGACACAGAATCTGAAGCAGGCTCCAGGCTCTGAGCTGTCAGCACAGAGCCCGATGCGAGGCTTGAACTCATGAGCTGTGAGATCATGATCTGAGCTGAAGTCAGACACTTAACTGACTGAGCCACCCAGGTGCCCCAACAATATTTTTAATTAAGTTCTAGGACACTTAACTTGAATTGACCTACAGTTTTTTCTTAAATGTTCATTTATTTATTGAGAAGAGAGTGCGTGTGTACACCCATACATGCAGGGAAGGGGCAGATAGAGGGGAGAGAGAATCTCAAGCAGGCTCCAGGCTCAGCGCAGAGCCTGATATGGGGCTTGATTTCACGACCAAAATCAAGAGTGGGACACTCAGGCGCCCCAAATTGGCTCATATTTTTGAAAAAAGAATGGAGGTTGAAAAAGAAAGCAAAAGAAGATGACAGGTAAGAATATGGCTAGTTAATACTACAGGTAGTAACACTGGCTATTTACCTTATTTTGCTATTAAATTTATTTCAGGTTATGTTGTAATTCTCTTAAAGTATATATAAGTGTTCAGACGGGGTTTTTTTTCCCCTTTAAAATGTTTATTTATTTTGTCAAAATTAAAATTCCTTCTGAATAAAAAAAAAATAAAATGTTTATTTATTTTGAAAGAGTGCATGCATATGAGTGAGTGCAAGCAGAGGAAAGGCAGAGAGAGAGGGAGAGAATCACAAGCAGACTCTGTGCTGTCATCTCAGAGTCCAACACGGGGCTTGATCTTATGAACCATGAGATCATGACCGGAGCTGAAATCAAGAGTAGGATTCTTAACCAACTGAGCTACCCAGGTGCCCCCAGAAGGTTTTGTTAATTACTGTAAAACACAGGAGATACAAAAAGAAGAGCTCATTGAAGGAAGGGCATAGCTGAATTATAAATGATTTTAAAAAGGAATGTGGTTTTACTGGTTTCAAATATGTACAGTAGAGTACTTTTTAAAGAAGATAAAGTAGGCAAATGAATAAATGATAATTCTGGAGCCCCAAAAAGAGGTTAGGGATATAAATTTGGGATGATCGATGTGCTTGTATTTAGCTTTTCTCCTTTAAAAAATGAATTTCATATATTTATGGTAAAAAGATTTGATTTATTAAATAAGGACTTCTTACTAATTTTGGGTTAGGTGTCACATTTTCACATTCTGAGCTATTACACAGTAAGCTTGATAATGCAGCTAATAATCTGGACTGATTGATTAATCAGAGCTTCAATAAATGCTGATTGATCCTTAGATCAAAGTCCACGGTTCTCTTTTGGCTTTGGCTTCAGGCATAGCTGCTTGCTACTTGTGTGTGTTATGATTGTAATAGGGTATCTACTTTGAATATAAAAAATTTGATACATATTTATGTTTAGTCTAGGGAAGAAAAGAATTCGGACAGTCCCTTTTCTCCTAGTAATTTGCACTGTGTGACAGACAATAATCTTGGAAAAAAGTAAGCTTAAATAGTATACACAGAAGAACAGTAAAGATTTTCAAAAAAAAGTACAGATAGTTTACTGTGGTATACTTGGGGAAATTAGGCAGTGTTTCACTGAGATCTCATTTGAACTGGACCTTAAAGGAAAAGGCAGAGCATGGAAGAGGCTGTGAGAGAATGGGATGATAGATAAAGACACTTTGTACCAAGTTAACGCTTAGCTAGTAATTCAGCATATGGAAATTTACCATGATTTATTTTATTTGAACTTTTCTGTAGCAATCAAGTATTGGAGAGACCTTCAGAAAATTTTTTTAAATTTACAACTGTTGGGGGATTTTTTCATCAGGTGTTTCTCTACTTGCTTCTTGCTGGGAATCCTGGCTCTAGTTTAATTAAAAACCACCTGGGGGAGCCTGGGTGGCTCAGTTGGTTAAGTGTCCAACTCCTGATTTCAGCTCGGGTCATGATCTCAGGGTTCATGAGTTCAAGCCCTGCATTGGACTCTGCACTGACAGTGTGGAGCCTGCTTGGGATTCTATCTCCCTCTCTCTTCCCCTCTCCTGCTCATTCTCTCTCTCAAAATAAAAACTTAAAAAAAAAAACAACCCCACCCATTAACATACAATGGGAAAAATCCAGTTTAAAACAAATTATTGGACATTTATCAAAAAGCATAACTAAAAAACACTTCCAATGCTGTATGTATTGTAGTGGAACCTGGTACATTGTACATTGTGGGTTATATGTAATATTGGTAATGTTCTCTTGGAAATCAACAAGGGCAATATATAATCATAAAAGAAAGTTATATAGCGTGTTTCTATCATGAAAGTTCTTACATTCATATATAACCAAGACATATAAACACAAATAAATACTATGCTATTACTGGAATCATAATTTTGAGAGGTGCCTGGCTGGCTCATTTGGTTGAGTGTCCGACTTCGGCTCAGGTCATGATCTCAACGGTTCGTGGGTTTGAGCCCCGCGTCAGGCTCTGTGTTGCTGTCTAGCTCAGAGCCTGGAGCCTGCTTCAGATTCTGTGTCTCCCTCTCTCTCTGACCCTTCCCTGCTCACGCTTGCGCGCTCTCTCTCAAAAATAAATAAAACATTAAAAAAAGTAAAAAAAATAGTTTTGAATATTGTCTAAATATTCAAATGGCTGTAATTAGAATGGCTAATGCAGGGCTTAGAGGAAACAATTCATTTAATAGTTGAACCTTGGCTATAGTCACACTACAATTTGCTTATGTGAAAACTCAAAGGAAGTATTAAAAATGAAACAAACTCTATTGGAGTGGTAGAATTAGAGATTATTTTTCAATTAAATATTTCTGTTATTGTTATAATGCTTTTAGTTTTTTAAAAGCTTCCATGAGTACGGGCAATTAGTATTCTTGAGTATTTAAGAAAGCTCTCTGAAGCCTTGAAATTTTGAAATGTTTTGTTTTACTGAGTGTGGGATTTTAAAGTAGCATTTGCCTTGATGTTAGTGTAGGGAAGCCTTACTTATTGAGAAGAAGGACCAATCTATGATAGTGAAAATCTGTAATCTTGAAGTAATTTTTAATTACTTTCTTATATATACAAATAAAAATTCACGATTTAGGGGTACCTGGGTGGCTCAGTTAAGTGTCCGACTTGATTTTGGCTTAGGTTCGTGGGTTTAGGTACATTGTACTCTGCGCCGACAACGTGGAGGCTGCTTGGGATTCTCTCTCCCTCTTTTTCTGCCCCTCCCCTGCCTGTGTGTGCATATGCTCTCAAAAAAAAATTCATGGTTTATTAAGTAGTGCACAATTACATTATTGAAGAGATTTTGTAGTTTTTTTGTCTGTTGTATGTAAAATTTACTAATAGAAAATAATTGAATTGCTCTAATCAAGTCTTGTTAAGAACTGTATAACCATTTAATTTATTAAAAAAAATTTTTTTACAGTTATTTCTTTTTGAGAGACGTTGTGCAAGTCGGGGAGGGGCAGAGAGAGAAGGAGACACAGAATACCAAGCGGGCTCCAGGCTCTGAGCTGTCAGAACAGAGCCCGATGTGGGTCTCACACCCATGAGCCCTGAGATCATTACCTGAGCTGAAGTCGGACGCTCAACCAACTGAGCCACCCACATGCCCCTCGTTTAATTAAAAAATCTTTTTGGTGGAGGTGCTGGGTAGCAAAAAGGCATATAACATTTTGGCATCTTCATTTCAAAAGTATACTGTTAAGTAGTATTAAGTACATTCCGTTGTTTTGCATCCAGCCTCCACAGTTGTTTTCATCTTCCAAAACTAAAATTTTATATGCATTAAACAGCAATTTTCCAATTCTCTGCTATCCCCAGCCTTCGCAGCCATCATTTTACTTTCTGTATGTATGAATTTGACTGCTCTAGATACCTCATGTAAGTGGAATCACACTTTTGTCTTTTTTGATTGGCTTATTGCACTTAGCATGGTGTCTTCAAAGTTCATCCATGTTGTAGCATGTGTCAGAATTTCCTTCCTTTTTAAGGCTAATACTCCCATTTTATGTATGTATCACATTTTGTTTAATCCTCTCATTGATGGGTGGACATTTGGGTTGCTTCTACCTTTCTTTCCTTTTTTGTTTTAAATGTTTGTTTTGAGGGAGAGAAAGCATGAGCAGGGTAGGGGCAAAGAGGGAGAGAGAGTCCCAAGCAAGCCCCACCCACAGCATAGAGCCCATCCTAAAACCATGAGATCGTGACCTGAGCTGAAATCAAGTCAGACGCTTAACCCATTGAGCTGCCTAGGCACCCCTGGTTTCCTTCTATCTTTTTGGCTATTGTGAATAATGAACATAGGTGTACAAATATCTTTTTGACACTGATTTCAGTTTTTTTGGATATATAACCAGAACTGGAATTGCTGGATCGTATTGTAATTCTATTTTTAATATTTTGAGGAACTGCCATAGTGTTTTCCATATCAACTGTACCATTTTACATTCCTACCAATAGTGTACAAGGGCTGCAGTTTCTCCATATCCTTGCCAACATTTATTATTTGTTTTTGGTAGTAGCCATCCTAAGGGCTATGAGGTGTTATACCACTGTGGTTTTGATTTTCATTTGCCAAATGATTTGTTATATTTAGCATTTTTTCTTCTGCTTGTTGGGCATCTTATGCTTATTGGCTTCTCAGGAGAAATGTTAATTTATCCATTTTCTTTTTTTTTTTTAAAAAGATTTTATTTTATAAGTAATCTCTACACCTAATGTGGAGTTCGAACTCAATCCTGAGATCAAGAGTCACATGTTCTATCAACTGAGCCAGCCAGGTGCCCCGTATATCTGACAAATTTTTGATAGAAACCACTATCATTTGGAAAACTTTACTTTGCAATTTCATAGTTTATGTCTATTTAATATTTCTATTATAACTAATAGAAATTGGTGTGAAATGGGAAGTCTGTGTATAAGATCTTTGTATATGAGTGTGAATTTGAAGTTCATGTCATTATTGAACTTAAACCTTTAAGTTGATTAAAGTTTTTTTTAATTTTTTAAATTTTTTATTATAATTTTTTTGTTTATATTTTATTTATTTTTGAGAGACAGAGAGTGAACAGGGGAGGGGCAGAGAGAGAAAGAGACAGAATCTGAAGCAGGCTCAAGGCTCTGAGCTAGCTGTTAGCACAGAGCCAGACTCGGGGCTTGAACCCACGAACTATGAGATCATGACCCGAGCTGAAGTCAGACGCTCAACCGACTGAGCCACCCGGGCGCCACAGTTGATTAAAGTTTTATGTAAATTTTTTCTGGTCATCATACCATGTTAGATTTGAAGGAGAACTTCAAGGTTATGCAGTAGGCCAATAATTTTGTTTTTCTTATAAGGAAAATGAGACTCAGGAATGAAATGATTTGCTTATTTTAAGTTCAGACTGAAAATAATAATGGCAGAGTCAGAATGAAAATCTAATTCAATGTAGTGTTGTGGTAGAGGGTATCTATAGTGAAAAAGGCTTGGCTTTTGCATCATTTAATCCTTTTTAAAATCCTGGCTCAGCCCATTACTCACCTTTCTGTCAGAAAATTGAAGGCACTCAAAATTAGTAGGCGCTTTTTCTTCTAGTAGCTCTTCATGTTTAACAGATTCCCTTATACTCTAAGAGCCCCTTGGGTAACATTTTATTTATTTTTGAAGTATTACCATAGAATTGTCATTTCAGTCAATCTCAGCCAAATAATTTATAATTGGACAACTTCTGAGATTACATTTTGTATTTTGTAAATCAGGGTTTCATACAAACTCGGGTAAAACTATTAAATGACATTATTATGCACTATTTAAAAAAATCACAGCAAATAAAATTTGTTCATGTTAAATACCTGTTCTATTATGTGATCCTTCTCCTGAATCACTGGTCTCATTTGTTGTGTAAACATTTCTAGAACATAACGTTTGGTTGACATAGATTGCCCCTTGAGTTTATGTAACATGGATTGTACCTTTCTTCAAGCCTTTTGGTCCCAACTTTCCTCTTTAAAGTTTTAAAACTAGTTCTTTCGGGCTTAAAATATATGTGTCACATATACACGTGCCTGTGTAAGTATATACGTATGTGTATATGTGTGTATATATATGTGTGTATATATACACACACATACTCTTTCCTTTGTTTTGATTTTGTTGCCATCTGACTTTTTCATCAAGTTTCTTGGTGCTTAAAGTACCATGTATTCATTTGGGCCTAGCTTTCTCTCTCTATATATATAAGAGATAGGCTAAAACTAGATTTTTTTTGTATGTATGTTCATATAGACATGAATATATATATATATATATATATATATATATATATGGTCTGGGGGAAGGTCTGTCAAGCAATACTTATTTAATTATGTAAAGCAGTGTTTGCTAATTTGAGACATATGAACCAAGGCACACATGTTTTGTGTAATATATTAGGTCTAATTTGTGTAATATTTTGGTAATATATTAGGACTCTTGATAATTGGAAAATTCAAACTGACTTAAAGAAGAAGGAATTTATTGTTGCATACAGCTGAGAATACTGAGTTCAAGCATGGGTGGATTCAGGGACTCTTAACATTGTCATTAGGGGAGTATCACGTTACTTTTATTCTGTGTTGGCTTTGTATTCTTACGAATTTTCCTTAAGAGTGGCGGTAATAGGGGCCCTTGGCTGGCTTGGTCAGTGGAGCATGGGACTCTTGATCTTGGGGTTGTATGATGAGGCCCCACATTGGATATAGAGATTACTTAAAAATAAAACCTTAAAAAAAGAATGGCAATTATTATCAGCAATTGCAGGCGTATCTGATCAGTTTAGCAATGGTGGGAGGAGGGCAGGGAGCAGGGGAGTTCTTCTTTTTCTAAAAGTTTCAACCAGTCAGAAGCATCAATGAAGAGTCCTTATCAAACCTTTTTGGCATATTTTGGATAATGTGATCAGAACCAATCATCATGAAACAAATATGGAAGGATGGAATGCTCTGGGCAATTCTGTGTCATATCATAACTCTTAAAATTAGTGCTACAGATGTAATACAGGGAGTTAGGACTGAGGTCAGCTCTGTATGAACCACATGAACTAAAAGTGAAGGGAATGGAGGTTTCTTCAAAAGAAAATCAGAACTCTTTTATTACTAGAAACTAGGTACATAAGAATATTCACTGTACTATAAAAATATAAAACAACTGTGTATTTAATCCCAGTACTGCAATGCGAGATTCTGTGTGTGCCTTAATGGAGCAGTTTTCAAACATTTTTGCATATTAAAGTCCTCTGAGAAACTTTTAAATATCTTGATGCCCTGGCTATATTCCAAACCAGTTAAATCGGAATTTTTAAGGGTAGTACTTAGGTACGTATGTATGTATGTATTTAAGTTTCTGAAGTTTGATTTCAGTATAGAGCCAAGCTGCAGAATTGGAACATTATCAGTGTTTCTCAAACTTTACAGTGGTTTGGGATCACCTGGAGATCTTGTTTAAAATGAGAATGCAGGTGCCCACCCTTAGAGATTGTGATTCAATAGTTCTGAGGTGAGGCATCAGACATTCTAGATGGCACTATGTTGTAGGTCCTAGAACTTGTACTTTAAAAAGAACATTAGATTGTGAGCATCTTCAAACTTAGACAGTTTTAAGTTCTTACTATTAAGTCATTACTTACTATTAAGTCATTTTCCTACCTACTAGTCTATATAGGCTGTTTGGTAAATTAATTTGTTTCGTATGCTTATTCTTATATTAGCGTTTGCTGTTCTAGGTTCTACAGATAAAAAGATAGCATGGATACATGTGTACACAGCTTCAGATTATTTTGTTGAATTGAGAAGATGGATTCTGACCTCAAAAGACCTTTTTTTTTTAAGTTTATTTAAACAGTGCAATTTAAATGTACCTCTGATTAATGTCTTCTACGAGACTTGAAATCATTTATAATTGTGTATTGTTATGCTCATCCTAACCATTGTTTATGTAATCAGAATAGACCACTAACTTCCAGATGCTCAACCCCTTTTGGATACAGCATTTATTCACTGTATCAATCGTAGGTGTTTTTTTTTCCTACTGATGCTTTAATCGTTTGATTGCCTCTCCTTCTGAGAGTTGAGTTGACAAATTAATTTTGACTCTTACATAAGGTAAAAATGAAATCATGTTTTAAAATAAATGCATACTAGTTATTTTAATTTGCCCATGAGTAGACTTGAACCCTATGATACTTAACATTTTCTTTTTATGCGGTTTTGTTTTAAAACAGGCTAATAGCACGTCAGCTTGCTAAAATCCATGCTATCCATGCACACAATGGCTGGATTCCCAAATCTAATCTATGGCTAAAGATGGGAAAATATTTCTCTCTGATTCCCACAGGATTTGCAGATGAAGATCTTAATAAAAGGTAAAATTACTTTTACATTTGAAATGGTTTTACCTTGTTTTGTTAAACATAAATAGGGTTTTAGAGGTAGTTTACAAGGTTTCTGTGTATAAAAATCCAGCTTGGTTGCTTTCTTAGTATTTGATTAAATTAGCATTGCTTCATTTGGCTCTCAGATGGCACTACAAGAGTATAACTGCCTTTCTCCCCCAGCCAACTCAAACACAAAACAAAAAAGACACCTACACAAGCCTGGGAAGTGGGTAGTAGGTAGAGATGACCAGCCAAGAAACAAATATAGAAACATTTATTTGGAAGTAAGCATAATGTAATGATTGCTATGACTGGGTACTTTTTGCATAGAAGAAGGAGCTGGCCATGGAGCCCTTTTTTAAAGAATTCTTTTTCACCTGTACAATGAAAACTATAGAAAGCTTATGAGAGAAATTGAAGAAGGCACAAAGAAATGGAAAAGCATTCTATGCTCATGGATCGGAAGAATAAACATTGTTAAAATGACATTATTACCCAAAGCAATCTACACATTCAATGCAATACCAATTAAAATTGCACCAGCATTCTTCTCAAAGCTGGAACAAACTTTCCTAAAATTCGTATGGAACCACAAAAAACCCCGAATAGCCAAAGTCATACTGAAGAAGAAAACCAAAACGGGAGGCATCACAATCCCAGACTTTAGACTCGACTACAAAGCTGTCATCACCAAGACAGTATGGTCCTGGCACAGAAACAGACACATAGACCAGTGGAATAGATTAGAGAGCCCAGAACTGGACCCACAAATGTACGGCCAATTAATCTTTGACAAAGCAGGAAAGAGTATCCAATGGCAAAAAGATAGCCTCTTTAATAATAGGTGGTGCTGGGAGAACTGGACAGCAACATGCAGAAGAATGAAACTAGACCACTCTCTTACACCATACACAAAAATAAACTCAAAATGGATGAAGGACCTGA
>CM053571.1:80851395-80981602 GCA_028646485.1 Cryptoprocta ferox
TGTCTGGTTTGGGAATCAAAGTGATGCTGGCTTCATAGAATGAGTTTGGAAGTTTTCCTTCTATTTCTATTTTTTGGAATAGTTTGAGAAGAATGGGTATTAACTCTGCTTTAAATGTCTGGTAGAATTCCCCAGGGAAGTCATCTGGCCCCAGGCTCTTATTCGTTGGGAGATTTTTGATAACTGATTCGATTTCTTCACTGGTTATGGGTCTGTTCAGATTTTCTATCTCTTCCTGTTTGAATTTTGATAGTGCATGTGTGTTTAGGAATTTGTCCATTTCTTCTAGGTTGTCCAGTTTGTTGGCATATAATTTTTCATAGTATTCCTTGATGACTGCTTGTGTTTCTGAGGGATTGGTTGCAACCAATCCATTTTCAATGGTGAATTTGTCTATTTGGGTGTTCTCTCTTTTCTTTCTGAGGAGCTTGGCTAGAGGTTTATCAATTTTGTTTATTTTTTCAAAAAACCAACTCTTGGTTTCATTGATCTGTTCAACTGTTTTTTTGGATTCTATATTGTTTATTTCTTCCCTGATCTTTATTATTTCTCCTCTTCTGCTGGGTTTGGGGTGCTCTTGGAATATTATTCAAGTCCCAACATCTTTATTGATTTATTTTTTTAAGTTCTGACATCTTTAGTATTTAAAGATGTGTAACTGGGGCGCCTGGGTGGCTCAGTCAGTTAAGCGTTCGACTTTGGTTCGGGTCATAATCTCACGGTTTGTGAGTTTGTGCCCCGAGTCAGGCTCCGTGCCTGGAGCCTGCTTCAGATTCTGTGTCTGCCTCTCTCTCTGCCCCTCCCCTGCTCGTGCTCTGTCTGTCTCTCTCTCAAAAATAAATAAAACATTAAAGAATTTTAAAAAAAAGGTATGTAATTGACTTATCTTGTTCCAATATGGTTTCCTCAATTACTGTTAAAATTTCAACTTCACTTCATCTGAACTTGCTGTCTGCATTTATACCACCTGTAATGTGTGAAACTACTCCCTACTGTGGGGAGCAACACAACCTATAGCAGGTTTAAAAATCTCTTATGCAGCCATCTGGAATAGACCGAGTAGGTATCATGTCACAGTAGGCTGTACAGGGCCCTCCCATAAACTCAGCTTCCTTTTGTTCTTGCCATCAATTGCAGTAATTAGTAACCGTTCCACATGTCAGCACTCCTTTACTGAATAATGTTTCTCCACATTGGGAGCTGAATCTTACTCATGATCAATTCAGTAAAAATCTATCTCTAGCTTTGCTTTCCAGCATACATTGGATAGATTACTGGACTCCTCCTCTAAGAATAGGAAAAGATTTGAAGTTAACCCCAAGGGGTTAGAAAATTATGTATCATTGTAATTAATCTAATTAATGTAAGTGTTAGTGTCTCTGTGAAGATAATGGCTTATAGAATCATAAAACTCTATTAGTGCTGTCTAATTGGCAAAGGAAAAATGGTAAATATAGGAGGAAATATAGTGTTAACTTTTAAGGGTCAGACATATAACTTGGATCCTGAGAACTGAGGTGAATTGGGACCTATTTCAGTTTGTAGATATTGAAATGGAACAATTCATTTGAACAATTCACTTGAAATGTAATAATCCAGTGCTAGGTGATAGGTTTACACTAGGGGAAGAAGGCATAATTTGACTTTAAAAAACCCAACAATATAAAAACAAAAACCCACTTTGATGTCTCTCTCTTGAATTTCTTAACGTTTTTATTTCTAAAATTTTATTTATTTTTTAAAATGTTTATTTTTTTTGAGAGCGGCCTAGAGAGAGTGAATAGGGGAGGGACAGAGAGAAAGGAAGAGGGAGTGTGAATTCCAAGTAGGCTTTGTGCTGACAGCACAATCTCAAGAACCATGAGATCATGACCTGAGCTGAGATCAACAATAGGAAACTCAACCTACTGAGCCAGTCAGGTGTCCCTGAACATTTTTACTTTGTTATGAAGAAAGGGGTCTCCCTCTCTCTCTGTTCCTCCCCTGCTTTCACCATTTCTCTTTCTCAAAATAAGTAAATAAACTTAAAAAAAGAAGTAATACTTAAATTGAATTACGAGTTCTTAAGTGTGTGCAAGGATGACTATGAGAAAGACATTCTAGACAGAGAAAAATGCATATTTTATAGGAAATTACACACGATTTTATTTTTTAACTTTTTATTTTTTTAAGTTTTTTTTTTTTTTTTTTTTTTTTTTTTTTTAAGAGAGAGCATTAGTGCGGGATGGGCAGAGAGAGGGAGATAAGAGAATCCCAAGCAGTCTTCATCTTGCCTGAGCAGAGCCTGACTTGGGGCTCAGTTTCATGAACCTTGAGATCATGAGCTCAGCTGAAATCAAGGGTCAGATGCTTAACCATCTGAGTCACCCAGGTGCCCTTGAAATTACACACAGCCTTTAAAGAGGGGTTCTTGAAATCCAATTACCTAGATACAAATCCTGCCTCCAACATTACCAGTTTTATGACTTTGGGTAATGAGGTAAACATTGCAAAGCTTCGAATTCATCATTTATAAAATGAAGGCTGATAATTCCTATTGCATAGGATTTTGGGGAGCTTTAAAAGCTCCCTAGCATTGAATTCAGTAGCGGGTACATAGCAAATACTCATATTAACTTTTATTTATTGTAGGATCTGAGGTGCAAAAAGAAGCTAATCAGGAACCAGATCATGATAGATTTGTCAGAAAAAGTCCACACTGTGCCCGGCATTAATTAAAACAAACTATTACAATTACTAGAAAACAAACTGAAGTCAGGCTTAATTCTACTAAAAAAAGTCTTCAGGAAGCATCTTAATTATAATCTCCTGTTAATGAAGCCTAAGGCAACAGGTATGAACAAGTACCTTATAGGATACTAATTAGGAAGCTGAGATTGCTAACCTCTAATAGTGCAATTTGCAAATATATTTTTACATTACAACATCTTGTAATACAAAACATTATTTTCCATTAAGATTGTTGCAAAACTTCAGTTTTCTAATTTTTTACTTTTTATGTTTCAGCATTTAAAAAAAAAATGAATTGGTAGTATGGTAGTATTTGATTTCAGTAAAAAAGCTATTTCAAATCTACCACCAAAACAAAACACACTGAAATTAACTGGTCATATAGTGTTGCTCACCATGAGTTTGGAAAAAGTATTTTAAGAGTAGTTAGATTCCACAAAGAGCTGCAGAAGAATCTAAGGAAATCTGCATGTGGGCTGTGGATTTCTATCCTTTGGTCATGGTTTGAATGGATAGTTTTCTGTATTCCAAAACGTCAGTGATTTATGTCTTAGATTTTTGTCCTGAGGAAGCATTTTTCTTTTCCCTTTGGAAGATTTCAACTTCTCACTTTTGTGAACAATATTCCCTCTATAGAAGGATTTTTTGCCTTTAAATTTTTTTTTAATGTTTTTATTTATTATTGAGACAGAGACAAACAGAGCATGAGTAGGGGAGGGGCAGAGAGAAAGGGAGACACAGAAACTGAAGCAGGCTCCACCTTCTGAGCTGTCAGCACAGAACCCGATGTGGGGCTCGAACACACGACCCCGAATGGTCTGATCCCACGACCCCGAATGGTCTGATCATGGCCTGAGCTGAAGTTGACTGCTTAACCAACTGAGCCACCCAGGCACCCTGGATATTTTGCCCTTTAAAGAGAACTCTGAGTCATCACTGCCTGGAGTTAATCTGTTCAGTATTTTTTAAAGATTTTATTTTATTTTTTTAAATACAAAACATTCTTTAAATGTTTATTTTTGAGAGAGAGAGAGAGAGAGAGAGAGAGAGAGAGAATCTGAAGCAGGCTCCTGTGTCTGAGCTGTCCGGGCAAAGCCCTTTGAGGGGCTTGAACTCACAACCACCATAAGATCATGACCTGAGCTGAAGTCTGTTGCTTAACCTAATGAACCACCCAGCCACCCCTTTAAGATTTTATTTTTAAGTAATCTCCACACCAAATGTGGGGCTCCAACTCATAACTAGAGATCAACAGTCACAGGATCTACTCTTAGGGCCAGCCAGGCACATGGGACTGTTCCACATTTCCAAAGTTAAAGTTATATCAGCTTAAAAAATGGTATCTTCATTTGGGAATTTTCCATTCCTGATGAATCCAGGGGTAAAATCTTTCTACTGGAGTTGTTAATGTGATTTTGGTATTTGATATGGCATGTGCCATTAACGCCGTTTTTGATATATAGTTTGGGGTGATTTGGGTTACATCCTGTGCATTGTGCCTTAATTTCCCTAATTTTTTTCTGATGGTCTGAGCGTATAGTTTATGGCTCTTTTTTTTTTTACATGTTTATGTATATATATAATTGGGTTGATTGTTCAAGATGTTTAATTAAGCTTATCTAGTTTGTTTCTTGAAGTTGACTAGAAATTTCATAGGGTAGGATGTCCTGCACTCCTAGCAAAGTAGGTCTTATTTTAAGGCTTGTCGATGCTGCATAAGCACACTGACCTGATCTAAGAATGCAGGGCAAACTCCTTCAAGCAGGGGCTTTGGATTTCAAAGTTTTGTTTTTTTTCCCCAAGACCTATACAATAACATCTATAATTCAGTACACGTGTATATCTGAATAAAAAAAATGTTGCTACAGAATACTTATTTGACTACCCGAGATATCCCTTAAATTTCTTACTCTCCTTTATATATAAAACAGAAACTGCACGCCAAGTAGAAACCAGCTAAACGGATTTTCTGAACCACTAACGGGTAAGTTATAGGCCGATTGCAATCGCTCCTTAGCACTCTCTGCCGCTACTCCTTCCGTTACACCCCTCGAGAATAAGGCGTTGCAGCCGGGAAGGCGGCGACCAGTAAAGTCATGGAGCCCAACCCGCGCTTGCCCAAGAAGGACCGAGTCAAGTCTCTTTCAGGGAAGCATTCCCGGCTCGGTGGATGATGCAGGGTTCGACCTATTTCCCTGTCCTCTGGCTTCCTCGATGTCCGTCCCGCCCTCTCCATCTGCAGTCCCTGAATTTAATTTCTCCCCTACAAAGTGCGCCGAGCGCCGAATGATCGATGTTTCCTCCACGCCCCGAAAGCCGCCATTTTGGGGGGAGAAAAATACAAGTAGGAGTGGCAGAGGCTCCACGGGATGTTGACTGGCTTTTGCTTTTCTTGCCAGCACTGTGGGACTGGGGTAGAAGAATCCACCAGGACCACTCCTCCGGCTGCCTCTCCGGAATGAGGCCTCAGCGCCCGCGCGGGACAGCCCCTTTATTCATCCGAGAGTGAGTGGCAACCGGCGGCGTGGCGTGCCATAGCGCGCCCTCCGCTGTCAGTTACCCCGCGCGTTCCCGGCAGCACGCGCAGCTCCCCGCGCGCTCCCGCCCCTCCCCCGCCGGGCTGGGAGCTCGGCGCAGACTCGCTTGTTTGTTTCTGCAGGAGCCCAAGGAGAGGCCGAAGCCGAGAAAGATGCCTGGGAAGCTGAAGGTGAAAATCGTGGCCGGGCGCCATTTGCCAGTGATGGACCGAGCTAGTGACCTGACTGATGCCTTCGTGGAGGTTGGTGCAAGGTCCTGCCCCTCAAAGCACAGGGAGTGCCAAGCCCTGTGAAGGATCCTACCCACCTCGCCCCCAGCTCTTCAGCCCATTCTCATTTCGACTGTCGTCCTTTGTGCGGTGCTTGCCCAGCCGTCCCTTGACGGGTGACTGACGAGACTGCAGCCCATGTGATGGGTGCAGCGCTCACAGGCGTCTGCGGCGCACTCCGCAGCGCGGGGAAGCAGTTACTGCTTTGCATGCTGGGGTGACCCTGATGTCAGGACTCATAACAGGCCACTTGCCAGTCAGGAAGAGATCCCGAGGCGTGGCGGCGCAGCCACCGAAACTCACACACACGCACGTTCTTCTGTTTAGGGAGGTGGCTTCTCACGCTAAGTGATGGAGATCACGTCAAGAATGTAGAAACAGTCCGTTATGGGCACTTGGAGACCTACAGGCTTGGCGATCCACTCCTTAGCATAACATTCTCTGAATCATCACTCTTAAGTTTTAAAACACAGCTGGAACGCTTTCTGCTCTTGTATAGACTGGTAGGTCTGATGAGCTGTTTTAGGGTAATTTAGTGCCTTGAGGTAGGAAGCCAATTAGGTGCCATGGATTTAAATTGCAAAATTGCTTTTTAAGTCAGGTGATTAGTTTAAAGCTCATGCAAATTAGCACAGGCCTAGGGCCCGGAAAGTAATAACCCAGAGTCTGAAAGAAGCCAAGTAAAAATTGTAGTGAAAGTTGACATGATGAGCCAGAGCATTAGAATAATAATCATTTGGGCTATTAATGCTTAGCGTTGATAGCTACAGGATAATACACAACCTGATTTCATCTCAATATAAACTATTCTTTTCTTAAAAAATTTTTTTAATGTTTACTTTTTATTTTTGAAAGAGAGAGAGAGAGAGCGTGAATGGGAGAGGGGCAGAGAGAGAGGGAGACACAGAATCTGAAGCAGGCTCCAGGCTCTGAGTTGTCAGCACAGAGCCCCAGGCAAGGCTCAAACCCACCTCCGTGGGATCATGACCTGAGCCAAAGTTGATGCTTAACCTACTGAGCCACTCAGGTGCCCCTCGATATAAAATATTCTTGATGTTCCCTAAAGGTTTTCTGACTTAATAATTGCAGTTTTTCCTCCCAAACATTGCTGTAGTTATTCTTAATCCCAGCTTCATTTTCATTTGAGAAAACAGATGCTGAGTGTGCTGTTGGGCCAGCTGTTAGATAATGGAGATACACAGATTACCAAGGCATAATCTTTGCATTTAGGTAGCTCAGAGACTGACCCATATAGTTGAGGTTAATAACTAATAGCTAACATGTGTCAAGTCTCATTATTGCCAGGTTTTGTAAGTACTTTTTAATTCTTATTACAACAGTCCTGCTATTACATTGTTATTATCTCATATTGCAGTTAAGGTAACTCAGGCCTAGGAGCAGTAAATAATTTACCTAAGGTTTCTTAACTTTGTACATAGCCTTGTGGTCTGTTGTCTTAACCATCGTGCTAACATTGCCTCTCTGGACAAGATGATGAGTGTTGTAGAATATGGAAACTTCATTCTGTCCTTGAAGGTTTAGGAAGTCTTACTAAGGAAATGACATTTGAGATGAATCTTGAAGGATACTCAGGATGTTACGAGGCAGAGGGAACATCAAAGGCACAGGATGGGATTCCTGGTATGTTCAAGGAACTGTCTTAGTTTGGGAGGTGTCTGGGAGTAAAAGAGAATGGGTAGTGGAGGTTGTGGAGGATGAGCCTGGAAAGGTAGGTTGATGCCAAATCTCATTTTCTGTACTGAATAATTTTTCTTTATTCTTTAAGCAGGGGTAAGCAAAGAGAACTTTTTAAGCAGAAATGAAATAAGATGAAGTTTGTATTAGGTTGTTTATAGGATGACTTGTATGGTAATGTTATTGATGAACTAGACAGATGAGAGATGAGTCAGGGAGATCAGTTAAGAAGGTGGTAAAATTATCCAGGCAATATGTGCATGTTGAGAATGGCTATGAGAACCAGTTAGAGGAGAAAGACTTAAAGGGGCATTTCTTAGGTAAAATCATCAAGCCTTGGGAATAAATGGTTTTGCTGGTAAGGGAGGGGTTGGGTTTGAGGGTGACTTATCTTTCAGCAAATACTTATTAATTGCTATTTGCCAGGCCCAGTGCTAGTCACTGGTGTAGCTGATGCATCCATAATAGTGAACAAAATAAACTTAGTTCCTGCTTTTATGGAGTTTATATTTTGGTGGAAGAGACAGACATTAAAAGTAGAGAAATGATTAAATATGTTACTGTGATGAGTGCCATGAAAGTAATAGAGAGTAATAGGGAATATCTACTTCAGATTGGATAATCGGGGTAGACCTCTGAGGAAGTGTCAGAAGACCTGTTGGATGAGAAGGAGCCATCTGCTCAGGGAGTGTATTAGGAAGTGAAGGAAGATGTGTATGACTGGCGTGTAGGGAGTAAAGGAGAAAATGGTGTAAGATAAAGTTGGAGAGTTAGTCAAGGAACCAGTCATTCAGGATCTTAGAGGCCATGATTGGGAGAATGGATTTTAGTCCAAATTCTGTGGGAAGCAGTTGTTGAGATGAGTACTTTTTTTTTTTGCTACCTTGAGTATGAACTGAAAAGAGAAAGAACTGAAGCAACAACAAATTAGGAGATTCTATAATAGTTCAAAAGAGAGAAGATGGGGACCAAAGTGTTGGTTTGGTAATGGAGAAAAGTGGATGGATTCCAGATACACCGTGAAGATAGATAGATTCTAGAGGATTTATTGGTTGACTGGAGTAGGGGACCAGGCAAAGGGAAACTAAAAGATGACTCTTAGTTTTCTGAAATCTTTGAAGTAATTTTCTGAGACTCCATGGGATTGATAGACATTGATTGAGTAGGTGGAGAGGCAGTTTCCATCTAAGTGTGTTAAGTTTGAGATGTCCTTAAGACCTTTAATTGGAGTTGTCAGTGAGAAGGTTAGATTTGTGAGTATGGTGTTTAGAAGTGAGGTGTGAGTTCGAATGAGCTCATACAGGCCAGTGCTTTTAACTCCAGGGAACCCATACCCACTTTATGTAGCAGGTATTTTGCAATCTACTCTTTACTATCCTGGCATGATATAGCTGATGTAACCTATCTTTACAATTAAAAATTAATATATTGCTGTATATATGACAAGAGACTCTTTTTACCATGTATTTCAATATGGAAGTACTTGGTTATGAACATAGTAGAAGATACAAAGTAATCAGATTGAGGCCATGACTATTTATTAAGCCTTTGTATATATCCATCACTGTACTGAGTATAGTACAGTGTGCTGGGGATATAGCAGTGGATAAGACAAAATTTTCTTTAGTCATGGAACTCACATTTTAGTGGGAGAAGAGAATTCATAAAGAAGATAAAGAAAAGATAAACTATGTTAAATAGTGAGAATATGGAGAAAATAAAGCAAGGATACAAGATAGGGAGTGCCTTACCTATGTGTAAAAATCCTAAGAATCTGACTCCATACAGGGTGAGACAGTTGTGCAGTTTTGACATCTCAGAAAGCCTTCATTGCTATCTGATTTTTCAAAGTAGTCAATTCACGGGAAAAAGCAGAATTTTCTCTTAATTTATATGATGGTTCTATTTCTTGACAATTATGTATATGAAAACTCCATTACAGTACTTGAATAAAGTTTTTAATTTATTTTTTTAATTTACATCCAAGTTAGTTAGCATATAGTGTAACAGTGATTTCAGGAGTAGATTCCTTAATGCCTCTGACCCATTTAGCCCATTCCTCCCCACCCCTCCAGTAACCCTCTGTTCTGCATATTTAAGAGTCTCTTATGTTTTGTTCCCCTCCCTGTTTTTTTAATTAGTTTTGCTTCCCTTTCCTTATGTTCATCTGTTTTGTATCTTAAAGTTCTCATATGAATGAACTCATATGATATTTGTCTTTCTCTGGCTGACTGATTTCGCGTAGCATAATTCCCTCTAGTTCTATCCACATATTTGCAAATGGCAAGATTTCATTCTTTTTGATTGCTGAGTAATACTTCATTGTATATATATACCGCATCTTCTTTATCCATTCATCCATCAATGGACATTTGGGCTCTTTGCATACTTTGGCTATTGTTGATAGCTATAAACATTGGGGTGCATGTGCCCCTTCAAAGCAGCATACCTCCATTACAGTACTTTTATCTGTAAAATCAGTTAGGTTTTTAATCCTTTGTCACTATCTAGTAGGACATTTGAAAGTCATGACATGCGACAAGTTTTCATTGTAAGGGACTGTTTCTTGCATTGCAGGACACCTAGCTTCTCTGGCCCTTCCTCCTACATATTACTATTATTCCCCACAAAAACACCTATAGAAATTTCTAAAATTCCCTTAGGAGTTGGTTGTGTCCCTTTTGTAAACCTCTCACTGAGGGGAGAGAGAAGAGGGATGGATCCTTGAAAAAACTTGACATTAAGATGTCCATTAGAGGAGGGAGACCAGGGGAAGAAAACTGAAATTATCAGCCGGTGGGGGGAGAAAAAAACAGGAAAGTAATGTCTCAGAAGCAAGAGTGGAAGTTGCTGGAAAGAGGAAGCCCTCAACCATTTAAATGGCACTGAGAAGTCAAGTGAAGAGGACAGAGAAATCATTGGATTATGGATGTTGTTACCGATGCCAACAAGAGGAGTGTTAAGGAAACCCATATCGTAAAGAGTTAAAGAGGTTTAAAGTTCAAGGGAGGTGAGGAAGAGGTATGACAAGAATGGGCAGTTGTTTCAAGAAATACAGCTGTGAAGGGGAGAGGAGAAATGGTGTGCTATTTGGGGAGTATGTAGCTTTTAGTACTTAGGTTAGAAGATATTAGAACATATTTGTGTGGTAATAGGCAAAATCCAGCAGAAAAGGAAAGATTAGTGCAGGAAAAAGGGGATAATGAAGGATTATAAGAAAGGGATAAATTGTGTGATATATCTGTACTGTAAGTACTGTATAAGTTCATAGGAAAAGGAGATAATGATGCCTGAGCTGGTCATGAGAAGTCTTTGTGCTGGGCTTGAAGGATGGTCGAATGTATATAGGCAGAGTGGAAATGGGCATTTTTCAGATGAATAGGATAAACTTGGTAAAAGCAAAAGGAGAGGGATAGAGCATATGCAATTGAAGGGAGGATTCTTGTGGGTAATAAAATTTGCTAGGTAGGGGGATGTAGATTATTGAATGGTCTGAAACCTAGTGGGGAGAAGTCTGTACGGTAGAAGCTCTGTTAACCAACTTGCATTAATTCACTCATCACAGTCCCCAGTGCTCTGCATTCCTTCCATAAGCCCATTCTTTTTTTTTTTTTAATGTTTTATTTATTTTTGAGACAGAGAGAGAGACAGCATGAGCAGGAGAGGGTCAGAGAGAGAGAGACACAGAAGCCAAAGACAGGCTCCAGGCTCTGAGCTGTCAGCACAGAGCCCGACGCGGGGCTCGAACCCACTAACCATGAGATCATGACCTGAGCCGAAGTCTGACGCTTAACCGACTGAGCCACCCACACGCCCCTAGCCCACTCTTTTTTTATTTTAGGGAGAGAGCATGAACCGGGGAGAGAGGCAGAGGGAGGGAGGGAGAGAGAGGGAGGGAGAGAATCCTGAGGTCCTAAGCTGGCTCCATGCTCAGCATGGAGCCACATGAGGGGGCTCAGTCTCAGGACCCTGGGATCATGACCTGAGGCCGAAATCAAGAGTCAGATGCTTAACCACCTGAGCCACCCAGGCGACCCATCCATAAGCATATTTTTGAATACCCACATTGCTAGATTATTTCCAGTGTGCCTGTGTGCCTGCTTTTCCCATCAGTTGGCTAACAATACTTTACCGAGAGGCAGAGGCAGTTTTGTTTTTTCCCCAAACCTGTTTATGCTAACTCTATTTGTTATTGTAATTTATTTAAACCTTATGCAAATTTGTGAAATAAGTGTGAAAATGAAGTTGATAATGCTATGTAAAGACATATGGATATAGTCACTAAACATTACTCTTGAATTAGATGGAGAAAAGATTGTAAAAAACCTAGAATTCTGTGTTCATATATTTTTACAAGCAATTTTAAGTTCTACCGCCACACAAAAAAACCTAAACTGGAAATCACAGATGGTACGTTATGGGTGTGGTTTATGCAAAAAAGATAATGCAGAACTCTGAACAGTGGACCCTTACTCAAAGAAGAGGCCTTAGCCTTATATTCAAAGATAAAGGAATGAATATTTATTTCTATGTTTTATCTTAAAATGTTTACAATTTGTATCATTTTTAATGATTCTTTGATTTAACCAAATTATATGATTAACTGATAAAATACTGGTCTGGATTGCATTGGTTGAGGAAATTTCTACTGTGTATGATATGAGAAGTTTAGGAAGCCAGTGAAGACCAAGTAGTATTTAAAGATGTTTATTCTTGCAGGAATCTCCAGGATGAATGAGAAGTTCTGTATAAGAGAAATATTAATGGAAATTTATCCTGGTATTAATGTACATGTTACAGACTGTTCAGCAAGTTATATTATCATTTTGTGTTTATTTATTTATTTAAATCTTTCTTAATGTTTATTTATTTTTGAGAGAGAGAGAGAGAGACAAGAGTGTGAGTGGGGGAGGGTCAGAGAGAGAGGGAGACACAGAATCTGAAGCAGGCTCCAGGCTCTGAGCTGTCAGCACAGAGCCTGACGTGGGGCTCGAACTCAAGGAACTGTGAGATCATGACCTGAGCTGAAGTCGGCCGCCTAACTGACTGAGCCACCCAGGCGCCCCATATCATTTTGGGTTTACTCAGGAGCCTTTGAGGGAACAGAGAGAGGAAAAGAAATTAATGTTTAATGATATACAGACATTTTGCTAGGTCTGTACATGCATTTTCCCATGTAATACAACAACCTCTCTTTCAGAAGAGGAAGCAGCCTTAAATAACAGGCTAAATAACTTTCTCAAGGTAATTTGGCTAATGAGTGGGGAAAGAGAATGCTTTTACTTTACTAGGGATCTCATTAAAATCCCTGAGGTTCTTTAACAAAGTTGTAAGGCATTCATTTAATTGCTGGGTAATAAAATCTTCTTTGAATTAAATAAGACCTAATGAACTATGAATCTTCTTTAGTAGAAGGGGAATCATCACAATTTGGCAAAATACACACTCTAGCCTTTTTCTTTTCCTAAAATCTTTTATTGTTTGTTCGTTTAATGCAGTTTGGGGGCTATCAGATCTTTACTATATCTAGTATGGGTAGTTGACCAAAAAAGGAATGAAAGGCACAATATAGCAGTACAGTATAGTGGGGCAAACCAGAAGGGGGCTCTGAATTCATAATTTAAAGAATGATATGGTAGTTTTGGCAGTTGAACCCAAACCTGTTAAGTACATTTGGCTTTTGAAAGGTTTTGAATAGTTTTATAAACTTAACCACATTTTACTTCAAATTAAGCAGTTATTAGGTAATTTAAGCAATAATTTCCTTGATATTTTGAATATTAAAATGAAATTTGTAACTGAACAGTAATTTCTGTTCTTCTCAGGGTTCCCTCGATCCCCATTCAGTTTCATTCTTTACTGTTTGTGATTTAAAATAAATTATTGAAGTAATACATGAGTAGCTCCCATTACAAAAGATTCAAATCAGAAGTAAAACTTGAACTCCCCTTTCTCTGTACTTACTACACTGTACTGTATTTCCTACCATGTCAGTCCTATCTTCAGAGATAATTGCTGTCAGTTCTTTGGCATGTGTTCATTTACTCCCCCTCTTTTCCTTCAAAAAAAAAAGTTTTATCATATTTTAAAAAGCAGCTTTAATCATGCTTTATATATTTTGCAACTTGTTTTTCAGTTATTGTGTCATTGACATTTCCACATGATAGTACATAAAATCAACTCCATTCTTTAATGGAAATACACGTGATTTATTCAGTAATTTTCCTGTTGAATGACTAGAGTTTTTAGTGGTTTTTTAGGAAGGAGACTCATGTGAAAGTGTTTCTTCAGGATAAATTCCTGGAAGTGGATCCAGAATTTTATAATTTTAATCAAGATAAAGTTACTATGATTTGAATTTGAATTTTTTATGCTTTTGAATTTTAAAATAATACATTTTACAAATAGGAAGTGTATGTGCATGGTTCAGAAACAGAAGGCACAAAATGAGTCAACCTCTCATATCCTGTGTCTTTTAACCAACCTGTTCTTTCTAGTGTCCACTGTTACCATTTGTTGTATATTCTACTCAAATAACCTGTGCAATATATAAGCATGTATTATATGACTTATAACATTTTGGCATTTTTTCTCCCAAAGAATGCTATACATGCTGTTCTATAGAAGAAATATCTATTTTGGTAGTTGTTCTGTACCAGTGCAGAGAGAGAGAACTGCTTCATTTTTCTAATTAGCATTTAGACTGTGTGTCTTTTCCATACTTCATTTAACCAGTTCCAAATTGGTGGATATGTAGGTTATTTCCCATCTTTGGCTACCATGATGCTGCTTATATATGTCATTGTGCACTTCTGTATGAAGTTAAAGGGTATAGGCATTTAACATTTTGATACATTGTCAAACTATGGTCCTTAGAGATTGTTTTAATTTATACTCCCACCAGCAAAGTATTATAACACCTCATCAACACAGTTTTCAAATTTTTTGCAAATGTGATAAGTAAAAATGTTGGTTTAGTTTGCATTTCTCGTAGTATGATTGAACATCTTTTAATGTATGGTTTACCATTGAACTGGGTGGGACGTCTTAGGGGCAGTTGACATCTCTTTCCCAAACCAGTGCAGTTGAAAATCTGCATGTAATTTTTGACTCACTGCCTCCCACCCCCAATGAATTATGAATGGCCTGTTGTTGGCTGGAAGCCTTAGTGATAACGTAAAGTTGGTTAACACAGATTTTGTATGTTAAATGTATTATATACAATATTCTTACAATTAAGTAAGCTAGAGAAAAGAAAATCATTGGAGTGCCTGGATAGTTCAGTGGGTTAAGCAGTGGACTTGCTTCCAGCTCTTGATTTCAGCTGAAGAAATCTCACAAACCGTGAGATCAAGTCTCACATCAGGCTTCTTGCTGACAGTGTAGAGCCTGCCTGGGATTCTCTCTCTCCCTCTCTGTCCCTCCCCTATGTGTGTTCACTCTCTTTCTCTCTGTCTCTCAGAATAAATAAACATTAAAAAAATTATAAGAGAAGATATATATATAGTACTGTACTGTGTTTATAGATACTGTAAGTTTACACTGTATGTTTACAAAGTGAATCATCTGTAACTACATCTATATTGTCTTAAATAATACAAAGCACAGTAGATGTTGTACATATTACTAACACCAGACATAAAAAAATGGAAAGATAATGTGAAAAAGAAATTCATATTTATTTACAAGTATAATGATTTATATATTGATAATAAAGAAGCAGCAGTATGATTGCTTGATGGTAGCCTCATGTAATTGACAGGATTGCTTCACAGGAGCCTCACTTATCTTAACACTAACTAATGAATTGTTATGAAAAAAATTTTATTGAAAAATTTTTATGATATACAGTATTGCAGTCAGACTTATAATACAGTATTAGAAATGTAACTTAAAAAAACCCACTTACCTGTGATGATAGGCTGATATGCAGTTTTTCCAATAATGAGAGAGGCATACTGTAGTTATGTAATTCTTTGAAAGCAAAGTTATAAAATAGCAAGAAAACTAATGTGACTAATTCTGTTTTAACTATTGCTCATCTATATCTATATAAGTATAGGCTAACTGCTTCTGTACAAGTCTTGTACCTGATGACCTCTTAGGCAAGCAGTGCCACCTGATGATGGCACAGATGCCTCATACAGTTCTTACTGTACAGTTATTAGGTTTTCATATGAAGACACTCATATACACAGATAAGTTTATTAATTGTACAGCATGATGATTATTCATCAAGTGAAAGTGGATTGTCATAAAGGTCTTCATCCTCATTGCTTTCATGTTGAATACATGGAGGCAGAGGAAGAGGAGGGGATGGTCTTGCTGTCTCAGGTGGTAGAAATGGAACAGGTGGAAGAGCTGGAAGGGGAGGCAGGAAAGGCAGGCACATGTTAATTTGCAATTTCTAACATTTTTGCTTTTTCATTTTTCAAAAAATATTTCGGTACACTAGTTTCAGTGCTAGTATCCTAGAAAGGTCCATGTTATAAAAGAAGTTAGTGGTAGTCTTGAATAATCATATCCCTTCTACCAGGTTGTCTAATATCAATTTGTTTTCTGGCACTGCTTCTTCTACATCTTTCTCATTATCTGGCACTGGTTTGGAAACATTCATCTCCATCAAGTTGTCTTCTGTTAATTCTAGTGTGGTGTTTATTAGCTCTTAAATTTCTCTTAGATCCATATCTTGAAACTCTTCACCCTTCACCTTTTTTGCTATATCCACAATCTTTTCCATGATTCCCCCCTTTAAAAATTTTTTTTAAACATTTATTTATTTTTGAGAGGCAGAGAGAGACAAAGTGCAAGCGGGGGAGGAGCAGAAAGAGAGGGAGACACAGAATCTGAAGCAGGCTCCAGGCTCTGAGTTGTCAGCACAGAACCTGATGGGGGGCTCGAACTCACTGACTGTGAGATCATGACCTGAGCTGAAGTCGGACGCTCAATTGACTGAGCTACCCAGCTGCCATGATTCCCCCCCTTTAAAAAACATTCTTTTTTTTAAGTAGTCTCCACGCCCATTGTGGGTTTGATCTCAAAACCCTGAGATCAAGAGTCACATGCTCTACCCCTAAGCCAGCCAGGCTCCCCTCCATGATTCCCTTGTTTGGTTCTGTTGTAAATCCTGTGAAGTCTAGTACAACATCTGGACACATTTTTTTTTACAGCAGGAATTTATTGTTTCAGGCTTGATGGCTTTCATGGCTTTTTCTGTAATAATGATGGCATCTTCAGTGATATAATCCTTCCAGACTTTCATGATGTTCTCTCGGAGTTCTCTTCCCTAGTGTTGACAATCCTTTCCAAAGAATACCATGTATAATGAGATTTAAAGGTCCTTACGACCCCCCTGATCTAGAGGCTGATTATAGAGATGTTGTATTTGGGGGCAAATAAATCACTTTGATGCCCTTGGTGTTGAACTCATGGGGTTCTGGGTGACCAGGGGCATTGTCCAATATCAAAAGAACTTTAAAAGACAGTCCCTTAGTAGCAAGGTATTTTCTGACTTCAGGCATCAATGGAATCAATCCAGAAAATGGATTCTTGTTGTCCAGACCTTGTTATATAACCAAAAGACTGGCAGCTGGTATCTGTCTTTTCCTTTCAAGGCTTGGGGGTTAACAGCTTTATAGATAAGGGCAGTCCTAATCATAGACTTGACTGCATTTGCACAAAAGAGTAGAGTTAGCCTATCCTTTCCTGCCTTAAATCCCGGAGCTTGCTTCTCTTCCTTACTAATAAATATCTTTTGTGGGATCCCCCCCCGCAGAATAGGGCACTTGTGTCTGCATCAAAAACCTGTTCAGGCAGGTTTCTCTTCAGTGATTTTCTCAGTGGCATCTGGGAACTGCATTTTGGTCGGTGGCAACTATTTCTCCTGTTACCTTGACCTGTTGTAAGCCAGCCCTCTTCCTAAAATTACGACACTATCCTTTGCTGACATTAAATTATCTAGCTTTAGGTCTTTCATCTTCCTTTTGCTTTAAGTTGTCATATAATGACTTCACTTTTTTCTTGAATTATATTAGAGTGTAGTGTATAGGTAGGTATGTCTTTCTTACAGCAATCTTGTACCCATATAAAAGCTGCAATGTCAATACGAAATAAAGAGACATTTTTCAAAAAGTGCAGGGTTTTTGTACCTGTTGGCATAGCTATAGTGGTGGCTTCATGAATATTCTCTTTTTACAGTGGTCCTTATGCTGGATTCATTTATCTTGAAGCAGCAGGCAACTGCAGCTGCAAAACTCAATCTATAGTGCATATCAAGCAGTTCAGCTTTTTCTTGTTAATGTTATGACTTTTCTTTGATTCTTGGAAGCACTTCAAGCAACACTAGTGGCACTTTGTATGGGTCCCATGATGTTATTCAAGGCTTACAGTGTTGCACTAAGCACAGTGAAAAATACTCAAGAACTGCAGGAGGTTACTTTGTCCTGCAATGTGCGGTTTACTGGAGAGACGTACTGCTCCCGTGGAGCTGGGTAGCATGGTACAGTGGTTTAAGTGGATGCTCACGACACTTGGGCTCATGCAGTGGCAATAGGAAGTGGTATGAAATTATTACAGTAGTACCGTGTGTACTGCAATTCATTTTATGCAGTTATGATTTAATACTGCATCTTTACATTTCTCTCAACTGTAAATGGCATCATGTATGGTTTGTTACGTCTTTTTGTTGCATGTTTTGATCAGTTTTAACTTTTTATAATTAGTGTGTATTTTATGGTAGTAAATGATAAAATAGACTAGTATTTACATATATTTTATGCATTCCTGACATAACTGTTTCTTAGTTTATTTGCTATTTCTAGGGTTTTTTTTTTTGCTATTTATTTTGTCTATGAGTTTTTTCAATTTGTCACAAATCTCCAAAAAATTCTCAAGTATATTTACTGAAAAAAATCTGCCTAAAAAGTGGACTCCTGCTTTTCAAACCCGTGTTGTTCAAGGGTTAACTGTGCTTTAAAAACATCTATATTAAATAAATAAATAAAAACCATTTGTATTTCCGTTTCTTTGAATTGTCTGCTCATGTCCTTTGCCCATTTTTTTGATGGGTTTTTGATCTTTTTCATATTGCTTTATAGGAGGTCATTAAAAAATTGAGGAAAGTAGCTGTTTGGTACATAGTTAGCAAATACTTTGTCTCAATTTCTTGTTTATCTTTGACTTTCTTTTTTTAAAAAAGATTTTATTTTTTAATTTAAAAAAGAATTTTAAATGTTTATTTTTGAGAGAGAGAGAGCAAGCACATGAGCAGGGGAGGGACAGAGAGAGAGAGGGAGTCACAGAATTTGAACCAGGATCCAGGCTCCAAGCTGTCAGCACAGAGCCCGACACGGGGCTCGAACTTACCAACCGTGAGATCATGACCTGAGCTGAAGTCGGACGCTTAACCAACTGATCCACACAGGCGCCTCCAAAAGATTTTAATTATTTATTAAAAAAAATTTTTTTACATTTATTTATTATTGAGAGACAGAGAGAGACAGAGCATGAATGGGGTAGGGGCAGAGAGAGAAGGAGACAGAATCTGAAGCAAGCTCCAGGCTCTGAGCAAGTTGTCAACACAGAGCCCGATCAGGACCTGAACCTGTGAACCGTGAGATCGTGACCTGAGCTGAAGTTGGTCGCTCATCAGACTGAGCCACCCAGGCGCCCCTTACTTTTAAGTAATCTCTACACCCAACGAGGAACTTGAACTCACAACCCTGTGATCAAGAGTTCCTCGCTCCCCATCACTTCTTGGCCTTTTGGCTAAGATCAAGTGTAGTAAGAGTCACATGCTCCACTGACTGCCCAGCCAGGCACCCCTATCTTTGACTCTCTTATACTCTTTGCTATGCAAGAAGTTCTTATTTTTACCTAGTTTCTTAAACTTTTTCTACTCTTTAACTATGTTGCCTAAGTACATACTTGGTACTGTGCCTAATAATTCAAATTAAATGATAAAACACCTAGAAAAATATACAGAAGATAAATGTAATTATTGTTTTGAATATTTTGCTTTTAGAAAATTTCCTGGACTGATAATAAAAGCAAGTATTATAAAACCAAAGGAGGAGATTTCTTTCAAAAAGGAAAGGAGGTTTCATAGATTGTCTGCTTGAACTAGCATTTCCTAAGAATCTACATACAGTATGCAAACCTATGTGCTGGGGAGTGTCTTAAAAGGGGATAAGCTTTAGTGAACATAGAGGTTAGGGAAGATAATGGTAATAACTAATAGAATTAGGGAAGAGATCAAATTTAGGAAAGGTGAGACCATTTAGGAAATAGTAGTTCCCTATCTGTTTTGCTTTCAAGCTTCTGGACGACTTCTCAAGTTCAGTCAGATTTCATAATCTCCACTTTTTTGTCTGAAGCAAGTCCCAGGGATTTAGCCTGCTTCTTGCATTCTTCATTCCTTTTTTACTTATTTTGAATATTTGTGATTTAAAATTTATTTATTTATTTTGAGAGAGAGAGAGAGTGCGCGCATGAGTATGGGAAGGGCAGATAGATAAGGGGAGAGAGAATCCCAAGCGGGTTTTATGATGCGGAGCTCAATCTCATGAACTGTGAGATCATGACCTGAGCTGAAATCAAGAGTCAGATCTTTAACTGACTGAGCCACCCAGGTGCCCCTTGGATCATTGTGATGAAGTGTCTCCTAAGACTAGTTGTGAAATAAGATAGTCTCCCCATCCAATCCCTTACATTGTTCCTGACGATAAAAGACTTAATGATGATGGTTCACTGCTGATCATTATGTGTGCACACAGATAAGGGATTAAAAAAATAAAACAGGGAAGTTGGAAAATACAAGGATGTATGTATATATATGTATATGTGTGTATATATGTATATGTATATATGTATATGTATGTATATTTTAAGTTTATTTTGAGAGACAGGGTGTGTGTGAGTGAGCAGGGGAGAAGCAGAGAAAGAGGAGAGAGAGAATCCCAAGCAGGTTCTGCACTTTACACACACAGCCTGATGTGGGGCCCAAACCCACAAACCTTGAAATCATGACCTGAGCTGAAATCAAGACAGACGCTCAGCCAACTGAGCCACCCAGGCCCCCGCAAGGCTATATTTCTAAGTTCTCACAATAATGGGCTGTAGTTCTGGATTCCTATGCTGAAATGGTGAAAGGATGGTCAGCTGGCCTTTTTACCTTCTGATTTTATTCTTCCTTGTCCTCTGCCATTAAGACTCCTCTTTTGTCTGAGCTTTTATTCCTGAAAGCTATATCGACTCCTTCCTTCATGTTGACAAAATGGTCTGTTTTTAAGTTCTGTGTAGAGCTAGTCAAGCAGGAGAATGGGTAATTTCTTATTTCAGGTGTAGCCTAATGAACTTACTGGACCCATCTGTACTTTCTTCTCTTTTATTTCAGGGGATAGTTGCCTTTTTTTCCCCCCTCCATGATCCATCTTCCCATTGCTTGGCTGATATTAAAATTTACTTTTATTCACATTTTTTGGTATTTATATTTGAATCATTTATTTGTTTTTAGGTAAAATTTGGTAATACCACCTTTAAAACAGATGTGTATCTCAAGTCCCTCAACCCTCAGTGGAACTCAGAATGGTTTAAATTTGAGGTAAGTTTTAATTATTTTATTTTTATTTTTTAAAAAGTTTATTTATTTTGAGAGAGTATGTGCTTATGCATACACGAGGAAGTGTCGGGGGGTGGGGGACACAAGCAGATTCTGTGCTGTTAGCATAGGGTTCCACGCGGGCTTGATCCCATGAACTGTGAGATGACCTGAGCTGAAATCAGGAATTGGATATTTAACTCACTTAACAGATGCCCTTGTTATTTTGTTTTGTTTTTTGTTTTTGTTTTTGTTTGTTTTTGTTTTTGTTTTTAAATCGTAACCATCCTAGTAGGTGTGAAGTGACATTTGAAGTGTAATTTTCATATCCATTTTCCTCATGAATGAGGTGACATATGATTTCTTAGGACTAAAGACCATTTGCGTTTCTTGTACTTGGAACTACCACCTCATATTTAACTCCCCAGAGAAGATATTTAGAGATGACAGGAGGTAGACTTCACAGGACTTGGTGACTAGCTTAATATGAGAAATATAGATGTGATATTGTAGGTCATTCGTTTTGACTTGCATTTTGGTAATGACTAGTAATATGGAGTCTCTTTTGATGTGTTTATTGGCTGTTTGTGTGTCTTCTTTGGAAAACTGTTCAAGTTCCTTGGTCAATTAAAAAAACAATTTGTTGGGGAGCACCTATGTAGTTCAGTTGGTTAAACATCCGACTTTGGCTCAGGTCATGGTCTTGCGGTTTATGAATTCAAGCCCTGCATTGGGCTCTGTGCTGACAGTTCAGAGCCTGGAGCCTGCTTCAGATTCTGTGTTTCTCTCTCCCTCTGCCCCTGCTCCATTCACACTCTCTCTCAAAAATAAAGAAACCTAAAAAAATTTTTAGAATTCACAAACTGTGAGATCATGATTTGAACCAAAATTGGATGCTTAGCCCACTGGACCACGAAGGTGCCCTAGTCCCTTACTCATTTTTAAGTTGGGTGGTTTATCTTTTCGCTGTTTAGTTGTAAAAGGTCTTTTTATATTCTGAATATTAAAGTCTTATCAGATATATGATTTGCAAGTATTTTCCTGCATTTAGTAGGTTGTCTTTTCACTTTTTTGGTAGTTTCCTTTGATGCACAGGTGTTTTTAATTTGCAGTACAATTTATGTTTTTCTTTTGTTGCTCATGCTTTTGGTCTCACATCAGAGTCTGTTGCCAACTATGGGGTCATGAAGATTTACTGCCACATGTTTTCCTAAGAGTTTTATTGTTTTAGCTGTTACATTTAGGTCATTGATCCATTTTGAGTTAAATTTTGTAATGGTGTGAAGTGAGCATTCAACATCATTCTTTCCCATGTGGAAACCTAGTTGTTTCAGTACCGTTTGTTGAAGAGATTGTTCTTTTCCCATTGAGTGGTTTTGGTACCTTTGTCAAAAGTCAGTTGGACATAGGTATATGAGTTAATTTCTAGACTCTCAATTATGTTCCATTGTTTTATATATCCTTCTGCTATTACCTTTTATGATTACTGTTTCTCTGGAGTGAATTTTGAAATCAGAACGTGTGAATCCAACTTTGTTCTTTTGTATTGATTTTTTTTGTCATGGAGCATTTTGATTCCTTTTCTGTTTTCTTTCATGTATGTATATATATATTTTTTTCTTAGCTGTTTCCAAATTGACATTATGTGTTTTGAAAAATGCATCAATTTGCACATACATTAAATCTTTTGTGCCATTTTAAACTAATTATTAAGGTAAAATGTGGAATATGAGAATCAGAGAAAGTAGTTAGACAAACTTGCTTATATGATTTCAGATGGAATTAGCATAACAAAGTGTATTTCATCACCTCATTACCCTAGCAAAACATTCAGATGCTCCTATAGCTTCATTTTGATGGCTTTTTCTTTTTTTCTTTTTTCCATAACCTAGAAATGGTTAAAAAAAACAGTAGTCTTGTTGGGGCACCTGGGTTCCTCAGGCAGTTGAACATCGAACTCTTGATTTCGGCTCAAGCCATGATTTTGTGGTTCGTGGGATCAAGCCCTGTGTGGAGCTCAGTGCTAATGATGTGAAGTCTGCTTGGGATTCTCTTTCTTCCTGTCTCTGTGCCCCTCCCCTGCTTGCACACTCTCTCTTTTCTCTCAAAATAAGTAAACTTAAAAATAGTCTTGGTCAATTACATTTTTTATTGGAATGATAGGAGGAGATGGGCATTATGTATTAGTAATTTTCATGATTTAGGGCATTATTAATACATAAGAATATTTCATTTTATTCATGACAGACTACTAGTAATTTTTAAATCTGCAAAGTACTCAAGTAGCTGAGATAACTTTGAAAAATAATATATTTGCATTTTTCTGAAATTTTTATATTAATGAGATTTAGTAACTGAAGTTACCAGCCAGCCATTTCCCTTAAAATTTACTACCTTTACTATTTTGGCTAGTACTTCTAGTAATAGAGTATATTGTGTGAAAAATGTTCTTTCTTAAATTTTTTTTAAGTTTGTTTATTTTTGAGAGAGAGAGAGAGAGAGAGAGAGTGAGCAGAGGAGGGACAGAGAGGGAGAGTGAGACTCCCAAGCAGGCTCTGCACTGTCACCACGGAACCTGATGTGTGGCTCAAACTCACAAACCATGAGATCATGACCTGAGCTGAAACTAAGAGTCAGACGCTTAACCGACTTAGCCACCCAGGTGCTTCTGAAAAATGCTCTTTAACTTTATGTTTGTAGTTAACATTTGTTATATACTTTTTAAACCTTGTTTGTTTGTTGTAATTGGCCTTAGTTTATATGTTCTGAACTCTCAAATAACTATCATGAACAACAAATGGATGTTTAGTTTTCTTTCATGTAGAAGAAATATTGCACCAGGCAGTGTAATGGTTTTGGAAGCTCCATGCAATCATTTGGGACCCAGGACCCTTTTATCTTTCTTTTCCATCATTCACAGTCTGTGGCTTCCATATTCATGGTCACGTTAGCCTCCAACTTAGCAGCTGGAGTTCCAGTGATTATATCAGCATTCTAGGCTGGAAGAAAGGGCCGGAGTAAAATGGAGTACAGGAGAGGTGGTGATGAGTGGAGTGGCAGGAATATTTTAAGGCAACTTCAAAATATTATGCAATATCATCCATAAATTTTTAATTATGTCTGACTTATAGAGAAGGACCCTCTTTTCTGAAAGTGAATCATTCAGTCATAATACTACATCAGTGATTTAACAATAATTCCTTCTTATACTTTAATACTTAAAATAATCTTCAGAGGTTGGATTCTTAGCCTAAAATCAATAAGAAATTAAATGGGGTGGGGAAAGGCATAATATTTCATAATTAAGTTAAAAAACTAACCAAAGTATATGATTGCACAGTTATCGCTTGACCAAAGGATATGAAAGGAAGATACAGAGATTTTAATTAACCACAAACGGGGGCTCCTGGGTGGCTTAGTCGGTTAAGCGTCTGACCTCGGCTCAGGTCATAATCTCACAGTTTGTGGGTTCGAGCTCTGCGTTGGGCTCTGTGCTGACAGCTCAGAGCCTGGAGCCTGCTTCCGATTCTGTGTTTCCCTCTCTCTTTGCGCCTCCCCCATTCATGCTGTTTCTCTCTGTCTCAATAATAAATAAACATCAAAAAAAAATTTAATTAACCACAAACTCTTTTTTTTTTTTGACTCACAAACTCTGTCTTAACAGTATGGTGTATCTGCTATAATGACAAACATTCATAGGCTGCATTTAAAAAGTATAATATTATAGTTATAGGAAATAATCCTTTTATATTTTATACTTGTCTTGCTAATATCTGTAATATTGTGTCAATCTAGCTACTACATTTGATGAGGAGAACTGGCAAATTAGAGGATGGCATGGTATCCAGAGGAGGACAGCCAAAATAGTGAACATGTCTTCCATAAAGGAGAAATCTTTTTTTGCCTCAATCTTTGCCTTAGTCATTTTGGGTATTGTGCTGGTAACACAGTACCATAGACTGGCTGGCTTAAACAATAGCATTTTATTTCTCACATTTTTGGATGCTGGGAAGTCTGAGGTCAGGGTACCATAATGGTTTTGTTCTAGTGAGGTCAAAACCTCTTTCTGGTTTGTAGATAATTGTCTTATTGCAGTGTCTTTACATGGCTGGGAGAGATCATCTCTCCCTGTCTTTACTTATAAGGATACTAATCCCATTTATGAGTTCTTCACCCTTATGACCTAATTACCTCCCTCTCCAAATACCATCATATTGGGGATTAGGGCTTCAACATACGGATTTTCAGGGGACAGAACATTTAGTCCATTGCATTCTTCATTGTAGTCCCTCTTTTTAGTTGTGCTTGCTTGGTATGTGGTAATTGATAATAAGTAAAAGGAGAGAGAATAAACATTTATTTCATTTACTTAACTCATGAACTTAAATTGTTTTTTACTACAAATAATATTCAAAATATTATGCAGTATCATCCATAAATTTTTAATTTTGCCTAACTTATTGAGGAGGGCCTTCTTTTTTGAAAGCTGATCATCCAGTTACATTATTACATCAGTGATATCAACAATAATTTCTTCTTAATTTTTTTTAAGCAATCTCCACACCCAACTTGGGGCTCAAACTCACAAGCCCAAGATTGAGAGTTGCATGCTCCCTAGACCGAGCCAGCCAGGTGCCCCAGTTTTGCCTATAGTTTTACTCTGTGAAATTGTCTTTAGAAATTATGGTATCATTGTGCTTATTGACATCCTTGTTCTCCTGTAGGTAATATATGGAAACTATTTTGACATTCTTTAACCATTTTTGATATTATAAGTAGAGTAATAAAACACTGGATAACTATGCAGAAAAAGAAATGAAAACCTTTTGGGTGCTAATGATCCTATGTTTGTGCTTGGAGGTGAACTATACTTTTTTTTCTTCAGAAATTTGGCATCTTTTATAGAAAAAGGGATTATAACTTTTGTGCATATTAATCCCTTTACCTTTGTGTTTAGAGATCATTCTGTACTTTTTATTCAGAAATAAGTAATCTTTTACATTTGTTATATGTATATATTTGTGGTAATGAAGATTTTAAAATTAAAAGATTTAATTTTAAGATATGCTTTTAGGTGGATGATGAAGATTTACAGGATGAACCTCTACAGATCACAGTTCTTGACCATGACACTTACAGTGCAAATGATGCCATTGGTAAAGTGTACATTGATATTGACCCTTTACTCTACAGTGAAGCTGCAACAGTCATCTCAGGGTGGTTTCCAATTTATGACACCATACATGGTAAGGAGTATATTTTTAAGAAAATAAATCATAGTTTTTAAAATTTATCCTTAAAAACTTTTGTGCTACACGTGGTGGTTTTAAATTTGTATCTTTAAAAGATGTTTTCTTTAAATAGACAGTCATAAAGTATTATTGGTAGAATTGTTATTTTTCTGAACATAATTTGAAGTAATCCCTGCTAAATATTACAGTATAGTAAATAAATGCATTATTTAAAAATCTTCTAACATTGGTACTATGTTTCTGAAACATGTTTAATTGGATAATGTTGATATTTTTCTTCTTAAAAATTCTTCAAAAGTTTTTTGTTGCCTAAAGCAGGGTTCTCAAAGTGTGGTCTGGGGACACCTAGGGGTCTCTGCACAGGTTCTCTGAGGTGAGATGAGAAGTTTCAATATGATACTTATATGTCATTTGCCATTTTTATTCTCATTTTCTTATAAGTGTACAGTGGAGTTTTCTAGAGGTTTTATGATATATGGACCACACATTGAATACAGAGGAGAAATGAGAATCTAACTGTATTCCATTAAGCTAGACGTAATAGAAAACTACAAAAACGTAACAGGGCTATTTTACTAATTTATTTTTGTTTTTCAAAATACGTATTTATAAAAATGCTTATAGTAATAAATATTTTTTTAAAGTTCTTAACTTTAATTTTAATTTCCATTCTCAATTTTAATTTTAATTATAACATGGTAAATTTTGATACATGGCCCATGTAAACAAAATCTCTTTGAGGTCCTCAATAATTTTTAAGATTGTTAAAGTGGTCTTGTCATTAAAAAGTTTGAGAACTACCAGCCTGCAAATATACCATCCTTTTAGAATGGCAGATGGACCCATAAAGAACTGGCAGATGTTTCTCTCTACAGTTTAGCATCTTTCTGCGTCTTTTACATTTTTGACCTGGCAATTCCATTGATAGTAGTTTATTATAAGAAAGTTAAGATGTTTGCTGAGATTTATGTAAAAGTATATGTTTTGTGACACCTAGATCCTATAATTATTTATTAATGTGTATAGTGGTAAAATATATTGAGAAAGAGGATTTACTTAAATAAATTAGAGCATATATTATAAATTATGCTTTAGAGCATAAATTATACAGCCAGAACAAAATGCATGTTTTTAGACTACAATGGCATAAGGAAATGAAAGGATTTGTGAAATTGTAAAATTTTGTAGAATTCAGATCATAAAACATTATTATAGAATGAATTCATGTATGTTTAAAAACAGAAGAATTGCATATATGTGATATCATTGGATAAATTGGTGGAATATGTAATAAAATATTTATTCTTGGATAGTTTTATTTCTGGACTGTAATCTTATTTTTCCTCTCTGTCCTCTTGCTTTTTTCTATGTAAATGTATTATCTTTGTAGTCAGGAAATAAAATCCAATCCCATAGTATATTACCATTAAAACAGGTCACTGGAGAATTAATTTGGGCTTCGATTAAAGGCAATAGCAGTATGAATGAATTAATTTTCTAAATATTTTATATTAAATACTGTTTATAGTTGGTTTAATATGTTTATGGGCCCTTTGTTAGGAACATAATCTTATTATTTCAGTGGGTAAATGAGCAAATCATTCGTAGAAGGCCTTCCTCTATAAGTACGAATTTGACGTGAAGTCACGACAGTCCAGGAAAAATATTTAGTAAATGTTAGAGATAGAGACTAGGTCATTTTTATTTAGTAGGTCATGTTGAAAAACCCTTATTTTTGGAATTTCTTAGCTCATTTTAACTTACTACATTCATTGAAAAGAATGAAACTTCTTTGTGTTAAATCAGATTCTTCCATTAGTTGTTAAGACCATTTACTCTGGGATCATAAAGATCTGACTTCTAATCCTGGCCATACTACTTAACACTATGCAAATAATTTAACTTTGATTAAACTTTAATGTCTTCCTCTGTAACATGAGGATAATAGTACTACAGAAGTTGCCTTACTGGGTTGGTGTGAGCACTTTGAGATACTACTTATAAAGCATTTAGAACGTTATCCATGCTCACATGTTACCATCATAATGATCATAATCATGATCATCATCATCGCTGTCATCAATTTAAATGGAGCACCTTTCCAGTTACTCTTGATTCAAGTAAGTAGAGACTTGCAATGGAAATTAAAATTCTATTCATTCTTTAGTGTATACATGTCCTTCAGAAAACATAATAAACTACTTAGAATGAAAATAATTAGGAAACAAAGCATTGCTATTATGATTGATACATTATTATTTTTAATTCTTTTTTTTAAAGTTTATTTATTTTGAAAGAGAGAGAGAGAGCAAGCAGGGGACAGAGAAGAGGACAGAGGATCGGAAGTGGGCTCTGTTCTGATAGTAGAGAGTCTGATGTGGGACTCAATCTCAGGAACTTTGAGATTGTGAACTGGGCTGAAGTCGGATGCTTAACCAACTAAACCACCCAGGCACCTTGATTAATACATTATTTTAAAATCATCAGTTGGCATTCATTTGCTGGATTATTTAATTATGCTTTATTTTGTTAAGATAGAAACTTGATTTTCCTTTTGAAATTCTAGGTATCCGTGGGGAAATCAATGTAGTTGTCAAAGTAGACCTCTTCAATGATTTAAATCGATTTAGGCAGTCATCATGCGGAGTCAAATTCTTTTGCAGTAAGTAAACATATTTTATTTCTCATTTAACAGGAAATTTAATTTTTAAATGTATGAAATCAAATTAATATTTCAGAAAGCTAATGGAAAACCTATTATACTTTGGTTTTAATGGCAAAGAGAAAATTAATAATTTCTTAGAAAAACTTACTGTAGCTCTGGGGACTATTTATCTGATTTTAAAGTAAATGCAATCTATTTTTTATGAGTTCATAGAAATATTTGTTATAATAGTCCATTGGGGCATGAGGTATGTATGCATGGTTATCATGTCCATGAAGTCAGAGGAGTTTGTGAGGCAGCAGGAAGGAGACCAACCTTCCTGACCCTACTCTGGCTTGTACTCCAGCTTCTACTCCTGACTCTGGAAGGAATCAGGTTAAACATTGCTGGTAGCAGTTGCTTAATGCCAGTAGAAAGAGTGACTGGTGAAGATTTTGGATTCTTTTTAGAATTTTAAATAATTCATATATTAGTGAAACAACTTAATCTTGTTTACTTAAATCTTATGTTAATAAGTATTGGGTCCAAAGGTGGAGAATTGATTGCTAAACACCACATAATAATACAATTCTCAGCTATCTAAGAATGACTAGAAACAAGTTTGAAAATATAGGTAGAATGTTTTCTTGCAGAAATGCTACAAATTAATTCATCCTTAGAGCAATGAGATCCTAGTGACTATCGTCTTGAAATGCAAAATTTGATAGCATTTGCTACAGTCCTACCTGAAAAGCAAATAACTAAAGGAATAAGCGTAAACCTGCGTATACTGTATGGTGAATAGTAAGAGTCCACCGTTCATCTAGGCCATGAATTGAAAGAAAATCACTGCCTTGCTGAGCTGCTCATGTGTAAGCCTGATGGTATAAAACAGGTGATTATCTGAACAGTAGCATATGCTACCTTGATGTCAGCTGATTGTCAGTAGTCAGCAGCAACATAAGGGGAGATGGACTTGTACTTTCACAATCAATGAAAACAATTCCCACACTCTCATATCTACATTTGGGGAAACAAATTTGATGAGGCTACATGTGTGACATAATTAGATTTACTTGGAATGGGCTGTATAAAATTAGATAATACAGATATAGAGCCATTTGTGGTGAGTGGACATGTGTATTTTGAAGTCTCTAGTGGCCTTAAAAAGCATTATTGTTGGACACAAACTATGGAGAAGCTTTCAGCCACTCATCTAATGCAAGTTTTACTCTTGTATAGTAGGTCAACCTCTGAAAAACAAGCTCTGAAGTAATTTTCACATATCTTATTATTTTCACAGAGATGAATATTTTATTGCCTATTAAAGTTTTCTTTTGTAACTTAGAACAAGTTGCTTTTGTCAAATGTGTAAAAGATATGACTATTTTGAACTTTGTATAACTGTCAAAAAAAAAAATCCAGTGTTATTTTACTCTAGTGTAAGACACTGTAAGATAGCAGAGCACTCTAGCCAAACTTTGTGGTGCTATCCAAAATTCAGTAGGCATCTACGGTTGTAGTCCCTCAAGTGCCATGCAATATGGGCTGCCATTGGCAGGTGTGCGCAGTCACAGCCAGCCTAGAATAGGGTTGAAAACTTCTAAGTAGTTGAGTCACCTTTAAGGCATGGATGTCTATTTTAAGAGACTAGTTTGGTGTAGATGTTCTCAGGTTCCCCCCCCACCTTTTTTTTTTATTGTTGTTTTTGTTTTTGATTTTGATTTTAGGTTCTCCCCTTTTTGAATCTGACTATATCTTATTTTAAATCTAAGGACATTTGAAATTCTATATATTAAATGGGTTTATAATGTAGTATAGTGACTATAGTGACTGCCGAACCATTTGGCCATATGGCCACGAATTATTGGAAACTGCAGGGCTGTGTGACTCCTCAGATCATGTCAGAGAGGTAATGGTTTAATTTTTGAGGTTGCAATATGTGTTGTACAGAACTTTTTCAAAGGACTTTGAATAAAGTTTTTTATATTCGTTATCTACTTTCTACCTATTTATATAATGATTAACTAGCTGACTTTAATTTTGGTTTTTTAAACTTTGTATTGAATGCTGTTTAAAGTTGTCTGTAGCTTTTTTCTAAATTATAAAAATACAATTTGTTTCTACTATGTTTACTATGAGAAAGACGAGAGGTATCATTAAAGAAAATGATTATTTCTAAGAATAATATGGAACTTAGAAAACTGTAAGTATAACTATTATAATTACATTGAAATTAGCACAGTAAAAGGCGTTCTTATATATCTAGAAGGTAAGAACTTAGCTGTACATTTTTTTAATTGAATTTAATCTTGTGATAAATAGAAGTATAACAGATAATTTCTTTTAACAGCAACATCTATTCCAAAGTGCTATAGAGCTGTAATAATTCATGGGTTTGTAGAAGAGCTTGTGGTCAATGAAGACCCAGAATATCAATGGATTGATCGAATTCGTACACCAAGGGCATCAAATGAGGCCAGACAGAGACTCATTTCTTTAATGTCAGGTATTTAAAAAACAAAACAAAACCTTATTACTGATTTACTTAACACTATTACATTTTTTACTTCCTTTTGACATGCTAACTGAAATTTTACAGTAAAGGTATGAATTATAAGTGACTGATTTCCTACCCTTGGCCCCATATTCCTGAACATATACACATTGCCATCTTATAAGAGGAAATCTGAACCAGAAGCTTGTATTTCCTTCTTAACTGGGGTAGTAAAAGGAATTCGTACTTGCAAAGTGTCCTGGTGGAAAGAACCCTGAGCAAGGAAGTAGGGCACTGGATTCTGATTTTCTTTCCTCTAGCATTTATTTGTAGTCAGAGTTTAGGTAATGTCTGTTTTTTGTTGCCTTTTCATAGTCCTTCTCTGACAACTTGTAGCTCCCTGTATTTTTCCCTGACACTCTTACCCTATTACTTTACTTTATTTTTCTTGAAGAACTTGTTTACCATTTAAAATTTATATGTATATATGTGTGAGTGTGTGTATATATGTATATATACTCACACATATATATCGGACAATAATTGTAAATGTTATGTTTAATAAATATAAGTATTTTATACATATATATAATAAATTTATGTTTTAAATATAAAACAAACACATATTAATATTACATATTAATATATGTGCCAAATTTAGTATTTATCAATCAGTATATATTTATACTTAATATATAATGTTATAGTTAATATATTAAATAATATATCTTTTTTGTTCACCTCTGTGTTTCTAGCACTTAGAAGAAAGGAAGAATGCCAGGCACATAGTACACAACCAAAAATTATTTGGTAAATGAATGCATGAATGAGTGAATCTTAATTTGTCGCATCTGTAAAGTGCAACTAGTAATATATTACCTCCCCGAAAATAGGAGGCTGGAGCAGATAATCTTTTAGGTTCTTTTCAAGTTCTAAAAATCTGTGGTTTTTTTTCGAGTCTTTTTTTTATTGCTACCATATCCAGCTTTATATTATGTAATGTCAAGATCTGAAGCAGAATGAGTTTTCTTCCCTTTTTTTGTAGGTGAACTGCAGAGGAAGATTGGCTTGAAAGTACTTGAAATGAGAGGAAATGCAGTTGTTGGGTACTTACAATGTTTTGATCTGGAAGGCGAATCTGGGTTAGTGGTACGAGCCATAGGAACCGCATGTACACTGGATAAACTAAGTAGCCCGGCAGCATTCCTTCCTGCATGTAATTCCCCATCCAAAGAAATGAAGGAGTAAGTATGAATCAATGAATTGTTCTTATGGAGATTTTTATCTTTTACCTGTATGTTTTCATTTGATTTGAAATATTCTAGTAGACTTGTTTAATATACATTTTTCCATGTGGTGATTTATTTTTTTCCTTCGGTGATTTTTATTATCAGAGATGACTATGAAAATCTGAAGCTTAAAAATATTTAGCTGTTCCTAATATTTTATTTATACTGTCTTTATGAAATTCAAGTTAAATAATGTAAAACTAAACTGAGTATTTCAGATCTTTAGACACCATATATTTAAAGCATAGAATGGATGTTTATGGAACTTTTACTTATTCTCTGGGGAATGCTTAAAACCCAATACTATACTTGATAATCTAATTATGCTTTTTAGCAACATAGTATAGAAAGAAGAAGTATAGCAGGAAAGATTGACCTGTGCAGGGGTCTCCAATGTAAATGTTTACAGAGGCCAGATAGTTTATATATAAAAATAATTGAGTATAATTAAATAGGGAGTACTGAGGACTGTGTAAAGCAGATGTGACAAACTTTTTTTCTACAAAAGGCTGGATAGGAAATATTTCACACATTAGCCATATAGTTTCTATCTTTGTTTACCAAAAAAAAGGAGTTTGCTGATCCTGATCTAAAGGAAATTAGACTCATACATTTTTAAAACTACTTGTGATTCAACAAAATACTTTGGTTGGCTGGATTTGGCTTATGTATTATCATTTATGTCTAAGGCAGAAGATTTTCAACATGGTGATCAACAAGGAATTTTTATTTTCATTATTTATTTAATTGTTTTTTAAGTTTCTTTTTTATTTCATTTTAATTTATTTTTTTAATGTTTTTTAAATTTATTTTTGAGAGAGAAAGAGACAGTGTGCAAGCAGGGGAAGGGCAGGGAAAGAGGGAGGCACAGAATCTGAAGCAGGCTCCAGGCTCTGAGCTGTCAGCCTGTTGTGGGACTCAAACTCACAAACCATGAGATCATGACCTTAGCCAAAGTCAGATGCTTAACTGACTGAGCCACCCAGGTGCCCTCAAATTTTCTTTTTTAAATTTATTTATTTATTTTGAGAGAGACAAAGACAGCATGAGTTGGGGAGGGGCAGGGAGAGCGAGAACCTCAAGCAGGCTCTGCGCTGCCCATGCAGAGCCTGATGCAGGGCTCAAACCCACGAAACTGTGAGATCATGACCCAAAACCAAGAGTCAGATGCTTAACTGACCGAGCCACTCAGGTGACCCTACAAGGAATTTTTAAAGTAAAGCTTTCAGGGCACCTGAGTGGCTCAGTCGGTTAAGCATCTGACTTCAGCTCAGGTCATTATCTCACAGTTGGTGAGTTTGAGCCCTGTGTCGGTCTCTGTGCTGACAGCTCAGAGCCTGGAGCCTGCTTTGGAATCTGTGTCTCCCTCTCTCTCAGTCCCTTATGAGCTCATGCTCTGTTTCTCTCTCCTTGAAAAATAAATAAACGTTAAAAAATGTTTTTAACAAAAGTTTTCTGTCATAATTTTGGTGAAGAGGAAGATCATGGTTGAGGACTAGACATGCTGACTGTCCTACACACCAAGGGACAACTCTGTTCAGTGAAGTCTTGTTCTATCTTTTTTTTTTTTTAAGTTTATTTATATTTATTTTGAGAGAGAGAGAGCAAGGGACCGGAGGGGAAGGGAGACAGAATCCCAAGCAGGCTCTGCACTGTCAGCACAGAGCCTATGCGGGGCTTGAACTCATGAACCATGAGATCATGACTGGAGCTGAAGTCAAGAGTCGGATGCTTAACCGACTGAGCCGACCAGGAGGCACCCCTGGACTTGTTCTATCCTAAATGCCAATAGTACTTCCATTGAGAATCACTGATTTAGAGATTCACTACATTAAGGATCACAAATATTTTTTTGGTAAATGACCAGAATGTACAGGTAAATAATTTAGTCTTTGCTAAAATAACTACTCAACTTTGCTGTTGTAGCGTGAAAACAGCTATTGACAGTATGCAAATGAGTGAGTGTAGTTGTGTTCCAATAAAACTTGATTATTTACAAAACAGATGGTAGGATGGATTTGACCTGTAGGGTATGGTTTGCTAACCCCTGTCCTATATCATCAGGGAGTAAGGATGGATTCTGTAGTCAGAAAAATCTGAAATGAGATTTTCCTTTTAAACTTGCTCTTTTTGTTTAATTATTTCCTTTCTGTTAGCCTTCAGTTATTTAGATTAAATTTTAGTCACAAGAGGGAGCATAGTATTATATATAGTACCCAATTTTATTGGGAAATCCCTTGACAAGTGAAATAATTGTTTTAAGAAAACCACTTTTTTAAAAAATGTTTTTGAGAGAGAGAGAAAGAGCAGGGGATAGGCAGAGAGAGGGAGATACAGAATCTGAAGCAAGGTCCAGGCTCCATGCTGTCAGCACAGAGCCTGACGTGGGGCTCAAACTCACAAACCCTGATTGATTGAGATCATGACCTGAGCCGAAGTCAGATGCTTAACTGACTGAGCCACTGAGGTGCCCCTGTGAAATAATTGTTTTAAATAAACTGAAGAGTGAATTTGCTTTATATTCCATTTAAGATATGTCTTAAAATGATACGAACTGCCTGCTACCACAGTAAAGTCAAATTGCAGGTATAACTTTTTGAGGGATTTAGGCTTTATTTTCATTTTCCACACCAAATTAAAGGCCTGGGCCCCTCCGTCTCTTGCCACCCTCCAGCTTTATCTACCTACGTTGCCTGAAGGGGCCTGGCTTTTGCAGCTGTGATGTCTGAAGTTTTCCTCTTTTCACTAAATTACTTAGTGGAAAGAATGCTATACAGTTGGTGTCTTAGGATGATATATTGCTAGTAGTGGAGTACTTTTTGCCAACATTCAGGAATAGTTCCATTAATGTAAGTCTTCTGGGATTTTTGTAAGTGTTCTTCTTTTCTAATTTTGTTGTAGCCATCTGCCTTAAATTGTCAAATATTCACACCATGAAGAATTTAAGTTGCTTCATTAAAGATTTTCTGAAAGGCATCTTACTACCACAGTCATGCTGTTTAAAACAAAAAACTAACTAGTACTCAGGCTGCTTTATTTTAGCCAGCTTCTTTGTATTTTTGATAATCAATTTGGGTGCTAGTTTAAATTGTTTTATGATTCAATTGATTGTAATTATTCTGATATTTAATTATAACATTGAGTCTAGTCAAGAATTTGACAAAAGATAGTTTGGATTATATTCCTGTCTGAATGGATTTATTATTAGAAATGTCACTGGGGTATTACTGCAAAATAATCTTTCATGCAAGGAGACTGATAAGAATTAGAACTCCAAGAATACAAAGAATACAGATGGTAATGCTCCAGTGTATTTGGATTTTAATTTTAATTAGATGTCATATGTTGAACCTTTTACAATGTTCATTTTATTTTATTCATTTTGTTTTACCTTTATTAATGATGTGCTCTACTCCATTGGCTTATTTTTTTCCTTTCAGATGGTTAGTGTAATGCATAATATAAATCTCTTTGATATGTCCTTGCTGAATTATCTTGATGGTAGAAAGTGCATTTAAATACGATTTACTGCTTCTCTACTTAAGAGGAAAACTACTTTCTAAGAGATGTTAATTGTAATTTCTTCTCTGTACAGAACTGATTCTAAGAAATTTTAACTTCATTAGTCATTTAACAGAGAAAGAAAAAACAAATGAAATCTTACTTAGTTGTTTGTATACACATAAGTCACTAATGATATGTTTGATTTTTGTCAGCTGTATTAAACACATTTTTAATTTAAACTAGCAACAAAAACAGAAAAACTGTCCTAGTGTAAAATCAGTGATATTTTCAGAAAGTAATCTGTAAACTCTGTGAAAGACCCATTGTTGCCAGTTAATGATAGCTCATGTTTGAACCTTGACCAACTGTGCTTGTTGGGAATGTTTACTGGCCAGTAAAAAAGAAAAGGCCAGGAAAAGTTGAGCTCTTGATCTGCTTTTAGTTTTAATTCTAAAAAATGGGGATATATTTTCAGAGTATATTCACATTTGATTTTTTTTCCCTCATGCATAAGTGAAGGCAGTACGTAGTGAAATAATTGCTAATATGAAGGATTCTTAGTTTAATATGCCATTCCCTCCATTCAACATAACTATGGCCTTTTAGCAAAATTTCTTCATGAAAATTTAAATATTATATGTGAATATATGTGTATGGGATCTAAATATATCTATATATACATATTGATATGATCTTGCAGGATGTCGGTTTATATCTTATAAAATTTCAATTCCAACTCAGAATGTAGTTTAATAAATTCTGTTTAAATTTAAATAATATATTCTGTTTGACAGCTAGATAAAAATTATCTATATTGTTTTATTAATGTGTTTTGAAAGGCAATGTCCTCTTTGTTTTGCTCCCCGTGTAACCTATTTTAAGAAATATACTTGGTGTGCTATAATACTGGAATGTTTGTATTTGCTTATATCCATTTAGTTCATTCATTTTTCTTTGTGCTGTCATTTCTCATATTCTTAAGTACCAGTGTTACAGACAGAAACAATTCTGTTAAATTTTCTTTATGGAAAAATATAAATAATTACATCAATTCAGTTTCAGAAGTAACATAAGAACTTTATATTTGACCTTCACTTTTATGACCTTCACTTTTATGGGTGCTTTGTCCCTAAAATACTGTGTAGTAAGTAAGCTTTATGGTGATCAAAACATTTTAAACAACTTAAATTCCAAATCTTAGTCTTTTCCTTATTTAATGCCACTATTTCTGCTTGCTATTTTCCTTATTCACAGTCCTAATTATTATTATTAATCTGATCATTTAAAACTATAACTGTATCCTATCAAGTTAGTATTTAGCTATTCTTTTTAAATTTTGACTTGTTTTTTGCATGTTGGAGATTAAAAATTCCTCTCCCCTAACTAAAGCTCCTTGAAATTATTTTAACATGACTTTGCTATCTGTTGTATGTATTGTTTTCTTTTCTTCCACTTTGACTACAAATTCCCTCAGGTCTCCGCTGGTTCATCCTCCAAGCCATGGATGCCGCTCGACTCACAACAGCCCAATTCACACTGCTACTGGCTCACGACTTACTCAGAACTTCTCTGTGTCTGTTCCCACTCTCATCTATACTGGTACGAGACTGCTCAGACTCCAGAGCTGGGGAAGGCAGGCCACAGGCAGCATGGCTGCCGAGGGCAGGCAGGCAGGCAGGTAGGCAGGTAGCTTAGTGTAGGCAGGTACCATCAGTCTTTGCTTCTCCTCCTTATCTCACTTGAAGTCCAGCTGCAGTGAAGAAATCCAGTATTTAGCCACCGCAGAGGCTCTAACTACTTGGAAGTGAAAGTCTAGCTTCCAAAGTCTCTTCCATAGATCCCCTAAGAACCCTATCCTATGTATGTGTCCTGTAAGTTTTTAGGAGAATCCACCTAGGATTTGCCATTATTTCTGCATTTGGTTAGAAATAAAATTGATTATTGGATTCTATATGAAATAGCTGGCAAGGCTTCTTATTTGCTTATTTTATTATGTACAAAACCTGTTACATAGTAGGGTCTGTTTTATTCTGTGGAAGAGAACTTTTGGAAAACAGGTAAGCAACTATTCGTGTAAAATACAATGGCTCCGTGTAGCTGTATTCATTTTTCTCTCTGCTGTGTTTTTAGCTGTGGCACTCTTGATGCTATAGGATAAGGAAACATTTTTCTTTTGAAGATATCTGTGTGTGCAAATATAAAAACAGTTGTGAATATTTGCACACACCATTTGCAGCATCATTTTTTCTTTTGTAACTTAAAAAAGCATTGTTTATTTGAAAGTATTTTCAGTCATGTATTCTTTTTATTTCTCCTTTTAATATTTTTTACCCCCTTAGTCTGTCATCTCATGCTTCTTTGCTTTTTTACTTGGCTTATTAACTGTTCCAGTGCAGATGATTATTTCTCTGGAGAATGATGAATGTTTAAACAGCAATTGGTTGTCTTTGACCTCATACCCAGCTCCACACTTAAGAAATGACTGCTGGCCCTGCCCAATACTTTTCCTGGTGTTTGGATCATGCTGCCTTCCGTCAAGTCCTTTGGCACATGATTGCTTAATATTTCTCCACCTTCTTCTGGCAGGATTCCCTTCAATGAAGATCCCAATCCCAATACTCACTCATCAGGACCCTCAACCCCTCTGAAAAACCAAACTTATTCCTTTTCACCTTCCAAGTCCTACAGTCGACAGTCCTCTTCTTCTGACACAGATTTGAGTTTGACACCCAAAACTGGTAAGGCGCTTCCACCCACCTTTTTCTTTTATTTTTTTCAAATTTGTTTCTGTTCTTTATTAGCTTTTCATCCAAGGCTTTCCTCCTTTTTTGGCATTTAAGTTAAAAGATAATGCGAATACTGATCATTTTCAGTTACCACCATTAAAATATGAAAATTTCATGTAGTTCAGAAATTAGCTTGTTCAAAGATTTGGATTTATTGATTTAATCATAGTGTAGATATGAAGTTCAGAATTTATTTTTGTGTGTAGACAGTTTTCATTTCATGCTCATATTATGAGGAATAACATCTTAAGGCTTTTGAATAGAAAGTAACACTAGAAGCTTGCAATCCAGTTCCTCATGCAGTAAAAGCATTTTTGAATTCATTTTTCTGTCTGTTTCTGAATTTAATTCTAAGATTTTATTATGAAAACATTTTTGGAACAATTGAAATGGTTATATTGGAGTACATACATCTATTAACTTCTTGTTATTTAAAATGTTTGGTTTTGCTAGTCTTACTCTCTAGGTTAGAAAATAGCATTTTTACTTTACTTATTCTTACATATTTCTCAATGTATGAAGTTTATAATTTTTCCCTCTCCTATTTGTATTTTGATAAATAATTTCTGTGAGTTTTTATGAATGTTTTATGATAAAAGATTGTTTAAAAAGTCAAATTATTTCATGACTTCTTAAAGCAGAATTATTCAGATCTTTAAAACAGTATTAAGAAAAGTAAAATACAAAAAATTAAAAAGTTAGCAGTTGGGAATTTTTGCAAATACTATCTTTGTCTGACAGTTTCCTCTCCAGATTGATGAAGACATTTTGTATAGTTTCTCTGTTATTTTTATCAGCTTTAATAACCTTTTGTGTGTTAGGCAAGAGATTTATGAAATCATCCCAGATTTTATGAAAACAGTGAAAAGCGATCCAATTCCAAAACCAATGCTACTTATAATGTAAAGAAAGGACATTAAAAAGAAAGCCTGTAGATTTAGTATCTACTTTTGTAAATAGAGTCACAAAATGTGAGGAAGATAAATATGAATACCAAAGTTCTTTGAAAAGAATAGCCTATTTTTCCATATACATAATATGAATAACATCTAAAAATCATGAGATACTTTATAGTAATTGATGCTATGGAATATGGCATCTTAACCATATTTATGCCATAGAAATTGAACCATTCAAACTTCAGTGAAAAATTTTTATTTTTAAATAAAGAATCATATTCTGGCCTTCAAATTCATGCCTGTCAAAACAAGGAAGACTTAGATAGTATTTGAAGAATAAGTTTTCTTAAAAACATTTTTCAGGCTTTGACTACTGGCTATTTGTGTATTCCTTGTTACATTTTCAATATTCTCATTTTCATTTTTCTTTGCCATACCACAGATAATTTTTTTAAATGTGTATTTTTGAGAGAGAGCACAAGTTGGGGAGGGGCAGAGAGAGAAGGGGATGGAGGATCTGAAGTGGGCTCCCTGCTGACAGCAGCCAGCCTCAAACTCAGGAATCATGAGATCATGACCTGAGCTTAAGTTGGACTCTCAACTGGCTGAGCCACCCAAGTGCCACCCAAAGATAAATTTTTGAAAATATTTTCTTGGTCTTTCTGTTTTCTTTTCTTTAATTCACCAAAAAGGCCAAGTGTAAAAAAGATTATGAAGTAAGAAATTAACTGAATCAGATTTCTCTTAGCTTTCTTATAGGCAATCAATTATATTATCAATAAAAACTTGATTGCATCTTATTTTCTAGCTCCAAAGTTTTAGCTTTTAAATATTCATTTATAATAGTTATTATTATTATGTCAATATTCATCAGTTGCCTTTAAATAAATTGTTTTGCTACTTTCATATGCTATTCACTATTTTTAATAGCATATTTATGGAACATTAGCAATTTTTAGTTTTTTGGCTTTATCATGAGTCCCTAAATATCTGTGAATATTCCTGAGGACCATTCCAAAGGACATATGAAATGGCAAAATTATGATTGTTTTAAAATTTCTAAAACTTATAATTGAACAAGTATTTTCATGTTTCTCTGCCTTCAAATTTACCTATATACAAAATCAGTCTCTTGAGAAATGGTGAGGATAAGGTGATCATGATTGATTGATTTATGTAAACTGGGGAGCCAAAAATAGAATAAGTTAATAAAGCTTTAGACTGAGAAAGCTGTTTTTCTATTTGTCATTAAAAATATTCATGTTGATTTATTTCTATAGATTCTAATTTTTGACATTTAACCAGGCTTTATTTTCATATTTTTTCCCAAGTACTCAACTAGTAGGAGTGGAATGTTAGAGTACTAGTGTTAGGATATTGATTTGACAGCTGACTCAAGCTAATTTTTTACTTTTTAAAAAAAAAGGCTTTTAACCATGTATAGTTTTTATAATCTAGAGAGTATTTGCTCCTTAGGTATGCAAGTCTTTGTAAATGCGATGTTATGATCAGACTTTCGTATTTAAAATTTAAAGGAAAAAAATGTAGTAACATATATCTCAAATCTGGATCGAAAGAAGCTAGTATTTTTTTTTTTTAAATTAATGATGGCAACTGTTTAATCTGGTGGTTTGCTTTTTTATGGGTATTCAATTAAAATACTCATAAGTGATCTATTTTAGTAACATTCGAAGAACTGTTCTTTGCCATTTTAAATAATGTTTGTATTTGAAACAAGTTTCTGGCTTTAAAAATTTATAAAGTACACATTTTAACTTTATGCATTCTTAAGGGAAAAAAAGGCAGGTAATTTAAACGTTTTTGAGAAATCAGCTCAAAATGACTAGAATGGCATAAAATCCTAATTTAATCCTGATTTAAAAAATTTAACGAATGCAGAGTTTGTAAAGGTTTTGCTAAGTTTTAGACTATGCCTTTTATTTATAATATGTTGGATAGATGGTCTTGTTAATGACTTCCTATGCATAGTGTAATTTATGTAAGCATTTTAAAATTCATTTTTACTGTTATGTTTTGCTTCATCATTGCTTTCCTTATCCTGCATTTTCTGATCATCTTCTGAATCTGCATCTTTTCTCTGCTACTTTCCTCTACAGCACCTTACCCACAGGGGCCTAGGATTTACCTGTGTCCCAGCTCCCCCTCTCTCTCTTGTGGTTCCCTTCATCTTAAAAAGTCCTGTCTCCTCCTCTCGGAGTCTAGCCTTCCCCCTCATCACTCTAGCCCTGTCAGCCCAGTTCTGAGGAAAAGTGTTTCTTTCAGTGAAGAGCTGTTCCTGGCTGCTTCTGGTAGGATCACATTATGTCAGCTTTTTAATCCCTTTATTTTAAATCACCTTTGAAAATGATTAATTATTTCATACTGTAAAGAAGTATTGGGTGTTTTATACAGGGCATACTTCTTATTTTTCTTATTGGTGGACAGAGTTAAATGATTAGAATGATTGTGAGAACATGACTGAAGATTACTTGATGGATAGTTATGAATATTCTGCTGAAATTATTTTATATACTAAAAAATTATATGTCTGAGGACATAGATCTGGATATTTCCAGTGATTATTAGGTTCTTATTACTACAGTTTCTGTTTTAGATGCTTTACTTTCTTTCCCTTCACACCAACTCCATTCACTTTGGACCTGCACCATCATGTTGCTAAGCCATATGATTACATTAGTAAACAATTCTGTTTAAATCAATTTAAGTCTCATTTTGGTGGTATTCTTTCATTATCCATTTTTTTTCTGTCCATTGCATTAATTTTCAAGTTATTCTGTATTTTCTGATGTTTTGTTTTTGTCTACAAAATTACATTTTATTTTATGGCTTTCAGTATGCTTCATGTAAAGATCTTAGTTTCATTTCTATGTTTAGTATTGTATAGTCTCTAAAAATCACGTTTAGGTTACTAAAAGAAAAATAAGTTTCTTTTTTATTTTTAAAGAACTGAATGGGACTATACACATGCTAACCTTTGTTTCCTTATCCAAGAACAGCTAAAAATGTAAAAGTAAATCAGTCCCTGTTTGAAGTCATTGCAGTAAATCTTACTATATGTATCTACAGTTTTAAAAGGGTGGGATTGAACTGTTAACTCCAGTCTATAGAGCATTAGCTTCTCACCTGTCCCCTGGTTTCTATAATTTTTTGACCGTAATTGGTCTATTGGTATTATCAAAAGAATAAAATAAAGTAGGGAAAGAAATGAAAAATTAAGTCTTTAAAAAAACACATCTAAGAGCTTGGGAAATATTCTTTCATCCATAACTATGTACATTTGTGATGTGTCTATTATATGTCTGTGATTTTTAGTTTTTAAAAATACTTTTATGTTGGTTTTTGCAAATGATTCTTGAACACTATGAATGTTAACAGTGTTTTGTCATGAGCATTATATTTAAGAATGGGAAGTTATCAGAAAATAGATACAACTATATTTCAAAATTGCCTAAAATTCTGCCCTTTAGAGAATTTTTGAATATTTTAAGTAAGCACAATTAGTGCTTCTCCTTTCTGTATTTACTTTTAAACAAACATTTAGTGTTTCTCGGTTTCTTTTAGTACTCTTAAATTGTTAGCATAGTGACTACGGTTGACCTTTGAACAACACACCCCTGGACAAGCTGAAAATTCACTTATAACTTCTGATTCCTCAAAGCTTAACTATTAATAGCCTACCCTTGACTGGAAGCCTTACTGATAACATAAATAGTCAATTAACACACATTTTGCTATATGTATTATTTACTGTATTCTTGCAGTAAAGTAGGCTGGAGGAAAGAAAATGTCATTAAGAAAATCATAAGGAAGAGAAAGTACACTTACAGTACTGTGCTGTATTTACTGGAAAAAAATCCACATATAAGTGAACCTGTACAGTTCAAACCCATGTTGTTCAAGGGTCAGCGATAATTGGTAGTGTCTTGATTATTTTATATTAGAAGACTCAACTTTTAAAAGTTGAATATTATACAAAAATTCATCACATTAACATAATTAAAAAAAGTTTTAGAACAAATTGAGTCTAAAACTAATGGTGATCAGTACGGCTTTGACATCTTGCTTCTAAAGAAAACTGAATAAAATCGAGTAAAATATGTGCTGAATAAAGTACTTTAAATGTTTGGATCGTTTTAATAGATTTTGACTCATGCTATTTATGAAGATGAATGCAATTAAACTTTGTTTCTATAGTTGTTTTCTGGTTGTTATTTATGTACTGATGTTCTGTAGGAATGGGAAGTGGTAGTGCTGGAAAAGAAGGGGGGCCATTTAAAGCTCTTTTAAGACAACAGACTCAGTCAGCACTGGAACAAAGGGTAAGAGCCACTCAATATTCTTTATTCTTAAACTGTGAATATGTTTTTTATTATGCTTCCATTGTTTATAACTTATTTCCATAAGCTAATTTTGATCATGTACCTGTAATGTAATTTTGCAGTCCATAATTTGTTTAAGGTATCAAAGTAATTTGTTTATGAATAGTTACTTTTAATTTGGAATAGTTCTGTAACTTTTTTGTTTGGTCCTCCAGTCTTTTATTAGAAATAGTCTATTTGGAAATATCCATTGAGTGATGAAGTCATCTCTAATTTTACATTAAAATTATAATATATAAAAGGAAATAGAGTTTTCCCAGAAAAATATTTTAGTTGTATTATATTAACATAATTCTTTAGTATATTAATATATTTATATGCTGAAATTATTCTTATGGCTGGCCAATCTCTTAGGGGTAAAAAATGTACAGACTCCGTATTTCTACAAATTAACATAAACAATGTGGTTATTTGGTATGTGAATACATCTTTTAATTATTATAAGTTTAATGTTTAGTTAACTGTGCTAAATGGGAAAATGAATATTAAAATTTTTGGATGATTTTTCTCTTTATTTTTTATTTTTTATATAAACTTCATTGCTAAGGGAGGATCGCCTCATAGGTTCTGTAGAAGGCGGGTATGTTTCTGAACATGTGTGAGAGCCTGTTTCTTGTATTGGTACCTTTTCTAGTTTTAATCTTGATCATTTAAGTTTTATTTAAGCTTTAACAAATGTTGCCAGTTTTTTTTCTTTCTGTAATGCAATTTTTAAAAACTTACTAGCACTATGAGGCTCATTTTTTTTTCTTCTTAATTAATGCAGTGCATGATTATTTATATGTTATGTCAGTTATTTTAAGGCACAGTTCCATAGCTTTCATTGTGTCTGATTTAAAAGTTATAAGTGTTTACAGAATTTTCTTTTACACGTTCCATTTTATATTAGCATTATAAAAAAAAAGACAAAACAAAACATAGTAAATACCTACAAAAGAATGCATTCTATAAAACAAAGATATTCTCTAGAGGTTAGCTTTTGAGAATAGTTTTTTTTTCAGATCCTGTTACTACAAACAATATAACAACTTCTTTTTTGGACTTTTTTTAGACTTTCTTTCCTGTGCTGGAAGTACCTGTATGCACTGTTTGCCCTTTAGACAAGGCTGGGGAAGAGGAGAGCTGAGCTAAGCAGAATGATGAGACTTTAGCTGCACACAGTTTTCGCCCTGTACCTATCAGGCAGCAATTGCCTTTGAGCTACTTTGTCACCTTGCTGGCATACCAGATGCTGTCCTGCAAAAGCCCACTTAACCATTCAAACCATTTGTTAAAACCAAATATAGAAAAAGACTAGAAACACAGCAAAGAGGGGCAGAGTGAAGGAGTGCATGTTCGCTTCTCATTTTTTAGGTTAGAATGCTCTTCCTTCTTCTCCCTTCCAGTTTTACATTCTCTACATAGTTCCTTACACAAGGAGTATTTCCTGTAATTATCATTCTAGAATTCATAAGAACAGAAAAACTTGGGTTGCCTTGATGTTTGGTATGAGATTTTGCCTGGGTGTTGTGCCTGTGACTTTATTCTATATTGGGAACTTTTGAAAACATTTAGCTTTAAAAGAAAAGAAAATACTAATCAGTGAAAATTATTTTAGATTTAGTTTAGATAAAATTTGTGTTTTCAAACATGCGTTTAAACGTTCTTAAAGTTTTGGACACATTAATACATGGGACATACGTTATTAGATAATCCTCATGGAATTAACGGTAAAAGATGTGGGAGAACTATAGTTTTCATTTACAACTTTATAAAACCTTAGTTGGCAATATATTTATGTTACCTAACTCTGCAGTAGTCACTTGAGTTTAGAAACTACCTCTCTCTCTTGGGTTTATAATAAATAGAACAAACATTATGATCTTTAGTTTTCCTAAAAAGCTATGGCTGCCATTAGTATATCTTTATTTCGGGAAAGAGTTGTACAGAAGTATGAAGAATTCTCCTTATATGAGTTCAGATATGCCTTAACTCTGCCAACTTAAATCCTAGATCAAATTGAACATATGATATACCATTTTCTATATTCATTTTTTAAATATTCATTTCTACCCTGTGCCATCCTTAATAAATTGTATGGCTCTGTTTTTTTTTTTTTTTTTTTTTTTCCCTTGAGGAAAAGAGAAACTTTGTCCAGCATCTTTTATTTAATGAGTTATTCAAGTAGCAGGTATCAAAAATAAAGCGTTATCTTTTTTCTGTCACAAAATCAGTAAAAAATAACTTGACAAGATCTTGGTAATAGGTTTCAGATTATTAGGAGACAAGATACGGAGATAAAAGTTTTATTTAAATTTAGGTTCCACCTATGAACTATTTGATGTAAAGCAAATAGATTTATTTTTCAGTATGACTCTTCTTTCACCTGTAAGAAAAAGGAAGTTACTTTTCAAATGCTGGGATGTATATATATTTTTTTCTTCAGTAAAGAAACCTACTTCACTTGGTTTAACCTAGTATTTCCCAAATATATTTTACAGTAGAATCTTCCACTTAAAATACCTGCTAGTGAAGAACACACCTTGGGAAACATTTATATAAGCTTTGATGTCAAAAACTCTTCTGATAAATTATGATCTTTGTAAAAGTGGAGTAAAATTATGCAATAAATCATAGTAGGAATCTGGCATGGGGTTTTATATCTAAAAGTTGACCAAGGTATCTTGGGATAATAAAAAGTATATCTGATAAAAAATAAACTATTTAAATATATTCTAAGAAAAATACTACTTAAATGTTAAAAAATTACTCCCATGTGTTCCCAGACTTTCCATCTAGCCTGCCTTTGAACACATGGTATTAAATAGATTTATGCTGCATGTGCTTGGCTTATGTCAAAATATCAACATATGAATTCTTACCTAGGTAGCACAAGGTAAGGCACTTAAAATATTAGGAGTCTCCAGAGAAAATGTCTTCTGTGGTCTCTGAAATTCTCATCTGGGCGTTGAAAACGGGTTGGGCTTGGCTGATCATAAGGAAGCTGTTCTTTTCAATGGGAGAGAACCTATACATTCATCAGGTATAATGATAGGCTAGAGATTAAAACCAGCTCCTTGCTTCACTGTTGTAATCAGAAATGACAAGAAGCCAGATGATAAGGTTTGTTGCTCATGTGGAGTCTAGGCCATCTTGACTCTTACTTTAGGGTATGGAAAAGATTATAAAGCATAGTTTTAAGATACTTTGCAGAGGGCAGGCACTTTGTAGGTACCCCTTAGTAGTCACTGGTGTTGGGGGTGGAGATGATAGGGATTTAGCAGTCCGTCAGCTATAGTTCTTCTGAGAGAGTTATCTGAAGATGTAGTTTTGGTTCAATAACAATGCCATTTTTATTTACTCCAGGTTAAATATTGTGTGTTAAAGTAGGTGTGCTAATTGGATGAACTGGGGATGTGTAGGTCAGAGTTTTAAGTTTGCAGAGTGGGTGTCATTGTCTTTGGGCAGCCATTCCCCTACTTTTTCCGCTATGACCACCAACTCTAGTATGATGCATTCCCTCTTGTCCTTTTATCCATCTTCTGGAATTTGGGAGAAAACTCAGAATCTCAAGTAGAAAAATCATTTAGGTTCATTTTTATACTTACCTAAATTCTTTCTTGTTTTTTTTGGAGTTATTTTTTAAAATAATAATAATAATAATAGTTAATTATTATTATTTTGAGAGAGAGAGAGCGTGAGCAGGGGAGGGGCAGAGAGAGAGGGGAAGAGAGAGAATCCCAAGCAGGCTCTACCCGATGTGGTGCTTGAACTCAGGAACTGCGAGATCATGACCTGAGCTGAAATCAAGAATCAGATGCTTACCTGACTCAGCCAATCAGGCAACCCTTACCTAAATTCTTATATGCACATGTGTTCCAATATGTGAATTTACCTAACTTATTTCTCAGTTTTACAAGGAAGTACAGCTTTCCATGTAGCTTATAAAAATTTTATTTCCAGTGTCTCTTGTCCAGAATATTCAGAATGTTTAAGTACAAAGATTAAATGTAAAGTGTTTTTTTTTATACTATGTATGATCTCAGTATTTTGAGGAAATTTAAAAACTGTATACTTAAAATTGAAAAAAAAATCCAGGAGACCGAAATACTTAAAATACTTAAATTTCTCATAGCATAAGTTTACTTGTATATTTCCCACTTAAAACTTAATATTTAAAAAATTCAGGTGGAAATTAGGAGGCATTTTTACTAAAATTTTATAATAATGTAATTGAAGTTTTCCTGTCTTTTTTTTTTTTCCTTTTGCCTCTCACCTGGGCCAAACCTATCCATTTCCATAGATTGATTTTTATTTTTTTTAAATGTAGCCTAGGTTTTCCTTACCCTTGTTAAAGATTACTTTTAAATTCTGCCTGAATTTATTTCTGAATTAATGTGTGTCAATAGATACAAGCACATATGTATATATGTATTTTATACTGTGGGTTACTGAAGTACGCAGGACTGTTTGCCTTTGTGCTAAATGACTCCAAGTTGCTGTGCTTTGTGAATTATGCTTTGGTGAGTTTGTATTCTCCATGCTTTGAGCACTCAGTCAGTACTTGCTGCTTTTAATGTGCCTGCTTCTAGTAGTACTCTGTATCTCTTTATCTCCCAGCTTTCATTTGCTGTATTTAATCTTCTGTCGTCCAGAAAAAAAGATACTGATGGATTTTAAAATATGTTCCTAAAATGATATATTTATAATTACTGTATATCATATTATGGATATGATCTATAGGGATCTCTTCTGAATCAAATACATAAACTTTAGTACTTGGAACTATAACAGTTCTTTTTTGACTGTTGAGAGTTCTGTTTTGCCCATTTTCCAGTTCTCAGTTAAGTTCTGAATAGCTGAGGCTACTGGTAAGTGATTTCTGGTTAAGTGAGCTACATTAATCTTGTAGCCAGATGAGTTGGGTATTAAATTTCCCTTTCTTGCATCCAGTTTGTGTAACGTGAGAGGCCTCCATATTTGGAGAGCCACTGGAGCTCCCCTTTGTTCCCTGGGTGCTATTTCAATGAATTTCCTTTCTCTACCATTTCTCTCGTGCCTCTATATTGATGAGATTGAAAGATATCCTTGAGCGAGAAGGGAAGAATAAAACTTGGAAGAACTTGTGAAACTTTATTTCCTCCCTTGCTGTCATCTATATATATCTCCCTTTTCCTTAATATACATTTATGTACTTAAATTTTCTCCTGCTGCTCTGGTGTTGATAAAGTAAATAACCTCACACCATGATTCTCTGGCCACTTCAACTTGGTATTTGCCCTTCACTTTTCTGTGAATCTCTTAACTCACACTGCGCATTTCTCTCACTCCTCCCTCAGTCCCACATTCTTGTTGATCTCTTGCACCAGGCCTTCAGAGTCTTCACCAGTAGCCTGGAATTGGGTGTGTGTATGTGAAGAGGTATCTGCCCCACTGTGAAGCAGACACGAGGTAGAAGGGTAGGGGAATGAATCCCTTCATCTCACTGTGACTTTGCATCAGTGTAAGAGATTGAGAGAAAGGAAGAGTGTGTTCAAATATCTCAAACTGGAACTCTGAGAAGCATTTTTTTTCTCACTGAGAATTGATAAAAAGAGTGTTTGGATTCTGTATAACATGATATATATGGGAAAATAGGTTAGGAACTCCAAACATCCAAGGAAACTTGATTACAAAGCATGTGTAATGTATAACTGGTAGCCTTTTGTTAAGGGATGGAATTCATATCTCATAGTATGACTATAATCTAAGGGGATCAGGCTTTTTAACAAGCACATTTTTTGTACTTTACAGATGGTCAGTTATATTTTTCCCCCATTCTTTCTACTAGGAATTTCCATTTTTTACCTTGACGGCATTTCCTCCTGGATTTCTCGTGCATGTTGGGGGTGTCGTTAGTGCACGCTCTGTGAAGCTTTTGGATCGTATCCACAATCCTGGTATGTTCCTTAAAAGTTTGTTTTCAGTGTTTCATTTGCTTAACTGTGGTTATTAAAATTGATTTTTGTAGTTTTTTAGAAGAATCAAATCTATCTGAAAAGAGAAATGAGAAAGAAAATATAAACTGGCACATGTTGCTTTAAGTATTTGCAGTAATCTTACTTAAAAATAATCAAATAAGTAGAAGTGTATTTTATATAAAACAAATTTTGATTCATTTGTGACCTAGATATCACTTTGAAGGAATCTTGAAATTAACTTCTGAGTCAGCTATTTGACCCAGACTAATAATACATTTTTACAGTTTGACCATTGCAGCCATTATCTTAAGATGTTAACTGTTTTCATTAGCAATAACTCTTTGTAGATTATTTTAGTAATTTCCTTATTCCTAAAAGCAAGTGTTCTTTTGAAATTTAATTGTAAACATTGTGTATTGTCTAAGAATTAAAAAAAAAGTGCTGTCTGCTTTCTCAGTTTCTTTTCTGTAGCTGTTTGTTCTATATAAGGGAACAGGTAAGAATAGTAGGTAACTTCTTTAAAAAATGGGGCCATGATTATAAAAGAAGAAAGGCATCAAACCAGTCTCAGTTTCAGGCCCTTGGATTAGGAATGCTTTGGGTGGTTTTTCTAAATCTAAAATAAGCATGAGAAGTATGGTAGAAACTTTCCATTTGCAGTGTGTTCTTGCATCTCTCATTGACTGGATTCCCAGTAACTCATTCAAGTCACTTATTATTTTGATGACATACCTTAAAGCTAAGTTATGTTAGTATTCTTATTTGGCATATATGCATACATGTTTTTGAAAATTTTGAATTGTCACTTCCAATAACCTCTTCCTGAGGCTTGTACTGACAGCTACAAAAGGACTAAAATGCTTTGAAACCATTTTCTTTAAAACATTGCTGATAGTGATTTTGAGGATACAGAGCATTACCATCCTTTTAAATTAAAAAAAATTAATTTGGTTTTTTAAATTAAAAAAAAGTAAAAGTGGCTTGATGTCATTTGAGTTAATAATTACAGAGAAACAGAATGGAATTTTTTCCAGACCCTGAATGAGATTTCAGGAGAGGAATAGTAGCTAGGATTATTTAACTCTGAAGCTGAACAAATACATATTTTAAGCATTAGTCTTCTCTTTTTCTTCTCTGGTTTATTATTTTTTTCCTCTGTTCCTTATTTTTTCTGGTCAGTTTGAGGTCTTTTCTTCACGTAGTATTGTATATTCTGCAGTAATTAAAGGCATATATAGAATGATGCCAGTTTAATGTATTGAGACATTGAAGACCCTGCAAGTTCCATATTTTTGTGTTTGGGAACTTGAACTATTTGGAAAGTGCAAGGAAATACTGAGTTAATATACCCGACATTAACTGTGTGACCCAAGGCTTGTTACCTGTGTTTCTATGCACCATCGACTCAAATATTTTGATAGCTGGCACCCACTCATAAGCGCCAAACATGGTTTCAGGAATATATTTAACTGTTGGTGGTATCTTCTGTTCACTGAAAACATTTTGATTTTATTGTTGCTTCCCTGTACTCTGAGTAAGCTATAGAGTCTGGGAGAACAAACAAGGGTTATTTAAATAAGTTAAGTAGAGAGCTGTATTTAAAATCACATTGCTTTTTACAACAAACTCTTTTATAGGGTTTAGCATACTTGCCAGTTTATTCTAGTGGTATGAAGAAATGTAAGAATCCAGGCTCAGGGAAAAAAACAGTATTCCTTACTACAGAATACAATTTGTGTATTATAGTTATCAGCTTATCCATTCTCTTCCTTTCCTCCCCTTTCAGAGTATTTTTTCAATTCATATGAAAGTTCAAAAATTTTCAGTTACTTATGTGCTATTTCCCAAAAGGTATGGGCATAGACATATAAATGCTTTTAATGATATAGAAGTTATATTTTAATTTTGTTTTGTTTTCAGTTAAATGCAAATCAACTATATATTCTAATGGTTTCAATATTATTTTGATAGAAATATCACATTTTTTGGGTTGTTTTATATATGCATTATAAAAGAACATTTTTTATTCTTAATGTTTCATAAGTAATTATTTATGAAAAAGATTTAATTTGTTGAAAAAAGCTGGATGTTGAAACAAACACAACTCTAGATTAGCATCTACCATGATGATGATGTATTAATTTTATGACACTGAGTTACTCTGCTGAGAGAAAGTTACAATGGATTGAGATGCATGTGCTAATGTTAAAAGTGCTGTATTTGCACTCTTAGATGAATCTTGCAGTTATTTTTTGACTAGTGATTATGGGAAATTTTTATTTTATACTGAGTGTAGAAGGAAAAAATTCTTATTTTAAAACCACTACCACCTGCTAACTGGATTATTATTTTGGAGTTAGTTCTTTTAGTATTTTCTCCTTTGTTAAATATTAAGCAAACATGATATATACAACAAGAAAAAGAATGGGGTGGTTTTAAAAATCAAGGTCATTATCTTAAATAATTAGACTTTAGTTAATGTTAGATTATGATAGCATGCTCCTTCTTCTCTTTCTATTTCTACTTCTTATTAACTCTGCTGTCTATGTCTTTCCAGTTCCTGTCGAGTGGTGTTGTCAATTGTGTTCTTGTTTGTAGTGTTTTTTGGTTTTTTCCTACTATTCTGCACCTAAAACTGATCTACTAATTTGCTGTTTTGAACTCAGCCTTTGTCGGAATTATGGGTAACACAAGATCTTACAAACTGCTAGACTGGAATAGTTTCAATTCAGGTATTTTGATGGTCATTCAGTACTACATATGCTGACAAAAATTATGGCAGCTCAGTGAAGTTTTTAGAAATGTTCTAGATTAAATAGGTTTAATGTCAATTCAGTTTTACAGATACATTCTACAGTACATATGTTATAACTCTTATAGTTCCCATGGAAATGCAAACATAAAAATGTGTTAACTAAATGAATTAACTAAAACCATAGAAATACCATAAATTATAAATGGCTTATGTTAGGTAATTAGCTTTCAGAATGCTAAATTTAAATTGTATTTATTATATTTTGATAGTTTCTTCCTATCAGGTAAATGATATAGGCATTTATTAGCTTAATGATTAAAGAAATATTGTTAAATATCAGTATTAAATGGCTAGACTTGATATGCTTAAAGTATGTTTAAACTTTATTTAGATTTGAATATATTTAGTATTCTATAAATACTATGAAAGCGTAACTATTACCATTTTTACTTATAATTCTAGAAGTGTTTCAAATTTGTCAAGTAAGAGATTGGGGGGGGATTAACAGCTTTTACAAAGCTCCCTTCCTTCCCCTTCCATGTGAGAATATAATTTTCTTTTTAAGTAATTTTATATGTGGATATAGTTTGTAGCTTTTAGAGAAACTACGATAACTTTACAGCTGATGATGTGGTTTAGAGTCAAAGCCAATTTTTCTTTTTGATAAAATCATATTCTCTTAGTATAAATATCTAAATTTTTATGTTACTCATTTGTGGAATTAAATAATAGAACCATTTTGATTCAGTATCAGAAGCTGGTATTTTGCCTAAAGAATTTTACCAGTTCTTTGTGTCAGAAAGTATATCTATTTACAGAAAAACAAAAACACCAAGAGGCTCAGCATTTAGATAATATCCCATAATCTTTTCAATATCGTAAACTTTTTTTGTTCTTAGGAGTCCAGGATGTAAGTTCTGATGTAAGTAATGCATGTTTGAGTATGAAGTAACTCATGTTCATCATGCAGATTTACCTAAATTCAGTCTAGTAAACAATCTGGTCAGGTCCAACCTTTGCAGATTTAGACTGACATCAATTGGTAAGTCTTCAAGGAAATTACCTGTATTTTCTGTCCAAGTTTTTGCCAGTATGTTATCACATTGATTAAAATTAAAATAATAGTTTTGAATGCAATATGTTATACCAGTTTTTAAACAGCAGGAAAAATACCCTGCTGGATTCATTTAATAAAAATTAGAATATATTTTTAAAAATTAGGCATATTAGTGTATAGGAAGAGAAAAAGCCTAATTATGTAAAGAAAGGACTTTGGGAACAGATTGATCATTAATAATTTGAGGAGCTTAAAATTTGTCAGGGCAAAAATGTTTCAGAGTGAGATGTGTGTTAGATAATAGAACAGTCTTGGAAAGTAGAAAAGCAGTTAAATCTTATTGATCTAATACTTTGTTGTGTGTAAGCAAAATTACAGAATTTGGCAAGGAGAAACACAGTTGAGGAAGCAGTATATCTTGCCATCATTTAAAATAAATTCAGGTAGTAAGTGTATGAAAAGAAAAATGGATATGAATTACAGAAATATTAAAAGAACATAAGGGATACCTGGCTCAGTCAGTAGAGCATGTGACTCTTGATCTTGGGGTTGTGAGTTCGAGCCCCCTGTTGGGTGCAGAGATTACTTTAAAATCTTAAAAAAAATAAATAAATAAAAGATGACACTTTCAGTTTAATATTCTCATGGTTTTTTGCTTTTGACTAATATATTAGAATCTTTATAGTAATGGTACATACTCAGAAATCAGACTGATTTTTATATTAGTTTAGGAAAATAATGTGATACTTTGGAAAAAAATTTGATAAATGTATTCAAGTCATTTATGTATTCTTCTCTGTAATTAGGAAATATTTAGCCATTATTATCCTACATTACCATAGAAAATCAAGAATTGACCATGTCAGTAAAAAAAATAGTTGTTGATATATAATTTTTATTAATGTTAGAAATTATTAATCAATACTGTATTTCCTGGATTCTCTGACACCATTTATTATGGGAGGTATCATCAATTAATGATAGCTTCCCAAGAGGAAAGAGAAATACTACCATGTTATATATATTAATTATTAGATATTCTTATTTCAGAAACATTAAAATATAGAAAGATATAGGAAAAGTTTTTATCACACAATAGTATCTCATGAATTATATATCATGCAAGCATTTATGAAAGTTTATTTTGTGTCATTCAGTTTGGTAGGTAGTAGGTGTGCAAAGATGCTAGTCACCCTGTTTTCACAAAAAAGGTCATATTCTGGGAGGTTAGAAAAACATGTTAATGGTTTACTGTGTGGTATGATGTGTGGCTTGGTGTGGTGTGATACAAGATACACAATTAAAGAGGACAGCATGATTAACTACATGGATATGTAATTCTTGAGCTCAGTTTGAAGGATATGTAAGAGATTCACATAGATTTATATTTCAGACAGTGTATTTGGAGGTATGTTATTCCATCCTTTTAATGTAGTCTGAAACTTTAGCAGTGTATTACAAAACAATATCCTAGCCTACTTGTTTGATGATGTTTACATAGTTACTTCATACTATTGTTTGACATTGAATACAGAATGTCTTGGTTAGTTCAGCTTTTTTCTCTGTGTGTTCCTTTTTCTCCTGCTTTGCTGTCCTAGGTTGTGTTAACTACAGTGATAAAAAATATTTTTATGGAGCAGGAAGGAGAAAAAAAAACTTCAGTTACCTGAGAATTTATTTTAAAATTACAGTATTACCTTTTCTTAGCTTGCTTCTTATGTTTCTGGCTTGGTAACAGACTTTGAGAAAGACAAGAAGACTCTTGCTGCTAGGAAGGAGGAGGCACCATGTACAAATCTTGTGTTGTGACAGGCCAGGAACAGGGACTGCATAGGAATAAGACAGGGTATCCCACGATCACATTTGTATTAGATTACTGATTATAGCATGGAGAATGGATTTAAAGGCAGCAGGACTAGAGACAGGGAGGCCAGTTAGTTGACTGTAGTATTCCTGGCCAGATGAGTGACCTAGGATTTGGTGGCAGTAGGAGAGCTAAAGTTTATAGAGCACTTACTGTGTGCCAGGCACTCTTCTAAGTGCTTTAGGGAAGTAGGTCATTTAATTCTCAAGACAGATCTGAGGTAGACATTTTTCCTATTTTGTGGATGAACAAAATGAAACAACCATTTTCCCAAAGTAAAATAGGTAGTTGTTGGGCTATAGAATGAACCTAACTACTCTGGCTTCAGGGCTTATACTCTTAACCACAAATTTATAAAATATTTTAAATGTAAAATTAGCAGGACTTGATGTGGCAAGTGAAACTGTCTCTTGGCAATTTTGAGCTGAGAGAAAGAGAGATTAGGATTATCGTACACAGCAACAAGTCTAAAGTCCTAGTGAGCAGTTGAATCCTATCTTTTGGAAACCCAAATCTGTTTGAAAATTGAGTTGTAAAAAATATTTTCAGAGTAGATTTTAAAAGTCCTAGCTCATTGTCTCTCAATGACTATGATCTCTTTTTTCTTTCTTCTGAATTTACCATTGAAAGTATTTCTGGATAGCCTTCGGATATAGTTTTTTTTAACGTTTTTTTATTTTTGGGAGACTGAGAGACAGAGTGCAATCAGGGAAGGGGCAGAGAGAGAGAGGGAGACACAGAATCCGAAGTAGGCTTCCGGCTCTGAGCTGTCAGCACAGAACCCGATGTGGGGCTTGAACCCACGAATTGCAGGATCATGACCTGGGCCAAAGTCGCATGCTTATTAACCAACTGAGCCACCCAGGCGCCCCTATAATTTTTAATTAGTAATAGCCTCAGTGTAGTTGATGAAAATTTGTTATTTTTTTTTTTTTGTATAGGATGCATGTGAGCTTAGATATTTTATCAGGAATTAACAAGGAAATATAAAGAAGATATGTAATGTGGTTTGAAAAGTATGAATTTGAAAGAGCTTCCAAACTTAGACAATATTTTTAAAGAGTGAATGTTTTAAGTACTGAGTTAGTAAAACAGCTTGTTTAAAACTAGATAACTTTTAGGGCACCTGGGTGGCTCAGTCGGTTAAGCATCCGACTTTGGCTCGAGCCCCGCATCGGGTTCTGTGCTGACAGCTCAGAGCCTGGAGCCTGTTTCAGATTCTGTGTCTCCCTCTCTCTGCCCCCCCCTTGTTCGCACTCTGTCTCTGTCTCAAAAATAAATAAACATTAAAAAAAATAAAAAAACTAGATAACTTTTGTTTTTGAGAATATTTTTTTATTATTATTTAAACTTTTAGTTTTATTATTTAAAAATTTTTTTAAGTTTATTTATTTCTTTTGAGAGAGAGACAGAACAAACAGGGGAGGGAGGGAGAATCCGAAGCAGGCTCCATGCCGGCCCGGTGGAGCCCCATGCGGGACTCGAACTCAGGAACCATGAGATCATGACCTGAGCCGAAATCAAGAGTCGGATGCTTAATCGACTGAGCCACCCAGGCGCCTTTATTTTATTATTTTAGATTGCAGATTTTTAGGACACATTATACTTAAGATTTTCTCAGTCTTATAATAAATGAACTTTTGCCAGTGCTAAGAAAAGCTTTAGATTAGTGGTCTGAATTTAGAAAATGTTACTCTTTTTTTGTTGCTCAACTGAATTGTAATTGTTTAGAATATTTACTTTACTTGAGGGGCAAAAATTAATAATCAAAACCAAGAAAAAGAAGTTTAATTATTACTTTAAACATATTTTATATACTTTAAACATATTCAAAATGTGACTCAACCGATGTGTGGGGAAATATTTTTAGAATGTATCAATCTGATAATCTAAATTTTTTTTCAGTTTTAAGTAAAAATCTTTTATTCGGTGGATGTTTGTGGTGTGCCTACCATGTTTTGAGCAGGATGTTGGGGATTGGGAACACGATTGTTCAGCCAGGCAGACACCCTGTTTGCGCAGCCAATCTAGGCTATTCTTTACACTGTTTTGCTGTGCCTGCATGCATGCATGTGTGTGTGTGTGTGTGTGTGTGCGCGCGTGCGTGTGTGTGGTGTAGTAGTAGTGGTAATAGTAGTAGTAGTAGTAGTAATAATAATAGTAGTTTAAATGGAGATAGGCTTTCTTGGAACTTAAATTCTACTGATGATCTCAGTAGTTATTTTTACTCCATCTGAGAGCTACTTACAAGCAGATGTGCAAAACTAAGCCTAAAGTAGTTAAGTAGATTTTGGTTTAAGTATTTCAATAAGGGTTTTAGGAAGTAGATATATAGAGTTCACTTATAAATATAGCATGTATAATGTGTGAGCTTCTCCTTATATGTAATGCAACATATAAATGTAGTAAAAATTTTTCTGTCTATATATAGTGTAACTGGATACCAATTACTGTCCATTCTTTATTATCTGTAATAGAAAGTCAGATATGTAATTTCCTTAATTTTGAAATTTTACTCTTTATGTATATCTAATATAACTGGATATTAATTACATTATTATAATGTAGTATGTAAATGTTATATATAATCTCTCCATATATAAAGAGGGAAATCTCACAGATAAGGAGTACTTATATATCTGACTTGTTTTATGAATAGTGAAGACTCCAGTTTGATCTAACATGGATTATATCCCAGCTACCATCCTAACATCCCAAATTACTGCAACTTGATGTCTGCTCTGAATTTGGACATCACTTACTCTATGATGGGACTGTTCTTCCTAGGTTGGTACTGAATCCCCACCTAGTTTGAGGTGGTATACATACTTGAACCTGAACTCTCTAATTTCTATTTCATTAGGCGTAATTTATCTTCTTCAATAAGTTGTTTTGTGTTGGAAAATTACTTTAAGGTGTTTAAGAATGTGGCTTTTTTATGCTTCCATTAACAAGATAGATTATCATTGTGTTAAAAATGTTTATTTGAGCCCATCTAACACTTTATCTCCTCTTGTTTATTTAAAACTTAGATTGAATAATTGTCCATTTTCTTTTTTCTCTCAATGAGATTAAAAGATTCTCAAGGACAGAATTATTCTCTTCCAGAGCTATGTAAAATTAGAATTAAATTGAACACTTTAGGTAGTCAGTGTTTCTTAGTTGCAAGTGTGTGATTGCCTAAAATCTCAAAGGGATTCAGTTTTATAAAGGCATATTATATTGAGTTGTTTCCTTCTTTACTTTCTGAGATATAAACTTTTATTATCATTTTAGGAATCTTTACCAGTTTTACCTGTACTTCAGAAATAAGATAAAATGTTAAAGGGATGGCAAGATATCAAGCTATGTCCATGCTCTAGAAAAGTAACAGTAATAAAAAAAATTAATTGTGATGTCAACCCAAGTGTGCAGACAGTACCTCTAAAAGAAGCATCAGTGAGGTATTGATGTAGAGTCCAGTGCATGCCTATAAATAAAAGGATATATTAAAAGATTTGTGATATTATCTATGAGGAGTTTTGACCCATAGAAGAAAATATAAAATAGTATGAAATGTAATTTATATAATACAAAAATATTAATACCTTCTAAAGTGAGATCTTTTAATAATTATAAATAGTTCTATGGATTGTTTGGAGGAGCATGGTATTTAAAGTGAAGATATTTTTTTCTTGACATCTCTGAAATGTTTATTAATTGTGACCTTCACATCTCAGCTGTATATGCTTCAAATGACTAAATTGTATCTAGTTTCATGAGTGGTATGTAGAGTTGCCATAAATTTTTAAGCCAGACTCTTTATTTTGCCTTTTATTTCACTTTTGGAGAGTGAATAACACAGTTCAAATTGAACCAATGTATTTCCTATAAGAATGCAGTTAGCAGTTATTTAAGCTTTAAAAATTCCGTAATGGGTTTAAATACTATGATATTTCTGAATTTACAGTTATAATAAGGCTGAATCATAATTACTAAGTGAATATTCTTTGGCTCATCTCCGATATAAATATAATGTAGGTTTTGAAGATAAATTTAATTTTTTTGATATTAAATAAATTATTCTTAATTTCATTTTAATTAAGCAACCCCTAAATTTAATAGCCAAAAAATTCATCCTTTGGCTTCTTGCTTACGGTTGTAGATAATTATTGTTGATTCAGTTCCTAGTTTGTGATTAAGTGCTCCCTACTGTATGCTTGCCTTGCTTCCACCTAGACTCTAGGGCCATTACTTTCTGTAACCATTTCAGTGAGCTGCCATAGTTTTCAGTCTGTACTGTCACCTGATCCAAGCATGCGCCAAAATATCCACTGTTTCTGGCTCCTGTCTGCTGAATCTGCTTTGCAAAACCCTTTGTTCTTTGAGCTTTTGCTTAAGCCAAAAACAAAATTTAACAAATTCTTTGGAGTGTGGACATATGCCATTTGCTTCCTTAGCTCCCATGTTGTGTAACTCTTTAGCTTTTATTAAACTTGTAAATACTTTATTAAATACACCAATGGCATCCCCATGTGCAGTTGTGTGGCTCATGTGTCAGAATAAAGGCTGCTTGTGCCTCGTCAGAGGAACATGAATGCTCCACTTGCGCTGCAGTCAGCCCTTTGTTGTCTTGATTTTTTTTTTAAATCAGCCACTTATTCTTTCATAGCGTTTGGTTTAATTATCTGATTATTTTGTGTGTTATACCAAGGTAAGTTTGATGTAAATGACTTTGTATTCTATGTAGTTACATGTATTTCATAGTGATTATGATTACATACTTTTCCATTTAGACATGCTGGCCATTTCTAAATAAATATATCCTGAACTGAAAATAAGTAGTTTCCTCCATTTTTTTGTTACTAATTTAAAAAACAATGTTATGGATTACTTTCTATAAAATTCATTTTAAAACGGAAAAGCTACCACGTCTTACTTGTGGCACAGCTGTAGGCAAATATAATGTGAGAAAAATCTATTTTTATAAAAACATAGTATACAGTTATTTGCCTTAGTATATAATATTTTAAATTTCCAGAAAGATTTAAAATGTAAATAGTGGGTTCTACTAGAGTTTTTAAAGAAAAATTAATCTTTATTTTACAGTGTTTTTCAGGGAAAAGTTATTTTCTAAACTGAGATATATTTCTATTATTATTTGTGATACCTATTTTCAAAGAATCATAAATAGTTTGATAGTCTGAGCAGCTACATGAACAAGAATTTGTCTTATGATAAAAATGCCCTTATTAAGAAAGGATGTTAAATAGATACCCAAATTGGTCCAGAAAAATGTATGTCTTAAAAAAAATAAAATGGATTTGAAAATGTTTTTGTGCTGTTAATGTCTACATTACAGGGGGAATATGAAGAAATTCTTTAACATAACAGTGTATGTGCAAAATAGGGCCACCTAATTGTCTTATACATTTCTTAATTCATAATATTGATTGCCAACACCATATTGTTGTAGTCTTTTCTATTTCTCTTCTTTATTTTATCTTGTATTTGGATCTTTTTCCTCAGTTTCCTGGAATCTACATTTCTTTCTTTCTTTCTTTTTTTTTCTTGAAAGAAAGTTTTAGGGTAGCTCTGTCTTGGATCCAAAACTTTAATACAAGAACTGGCTGGCATCATTTGTAGTTATGACATATAACTCCTCATTTCTCCCTTTTGCTGATCTCTCCTCCCTGTGGAGGAAACAAAATTATATCCTAGGAATGTCAGCTCTAACAAGCCTTTTAACCTTTCTTTACTTTGCTCTCTTCAGTATTTTACTAGTGAGTATAATTCTACTTATTCTACTTATTTAAAAAAAACATATTTTGAAAACTGGATATATACTGAAATTCAAAAAAGAAAGTTTTGGGATTGTTTGATTTTCAGTTTTAATAAGTGCCTTTTATGTGGAAAATTTACACTGAGAATTTAGCATCCTATTTAGAGTTAGATTAAGTTTTTCCTATCCCAAATTGTTCCCAAATGGAATTGGCCATAAAAAGAAACAAATTAGGATATGCTCCTTATAGACTGTTTCTGTTTTTAACATCTTTGCACATAAAACGTTACTATAATTTGCAGCTGCTGTTCACCAGTTCTTTGCAGCTAAATGCAAGTGATTAGGAAGTATGTGTGCCAGATGCTCCATTATGAACAATATCGGACTCCTCTGTGTTAAAAAATCATGCACTGCTGTGATTCTAAGGCATTTTCTTAATTACAGAACCATACATGGAGTTACAGTGTACTACCTGAAGTTTGTCCTTATATACGTTAACCAAATTATTTGTATTAAATTCAACCTATTTGCTTTCTTTATTTTAAATTGGCTGGTCCCTTCATTTCTTGTTACTTTGCTTTAGGATCCCCAAGGATGGCTACAGATGGCTTTCTCTTTTTTAACATTGACAAATCTTTGCCTTGGAAAGAACCTAGAATATAGTGGGTTATAAAAAAATAGGTACCAGGAAATGAAATGAGAATTTAAATTAAATGTATGGATATGACTCAGAATGTTCACTGAGCGAGGTGAGTGAGACATAGAATATTCTCTCAGTTTAGGATTAGAGTCTGGAAACTCTGGGTCTATGTTTGAAGTTGTATCTAATAAAATATATCCCTATTGATGTCCCCTAAAGTAATAAAGCAAATAGAACTAGTTGATTTATTTTCTAGCAATCAAGTTTAAAATGTTAAACTTTTTGAGAAGCAGCATTAAATTAAAATGTTAATAAGCATTTTGAGAAATAACATTTTAAACATGTGAAGTTAGTTTTAAAATCTGTTATAGACCAGTACATCTTTGCCTTGCAGAAAATGTTTATTTTAAACATTTCTTTATCATATAAACAATGTGCTATTGAGTAGTGAACTGATATAAAATTTATCTTTCAGATGAACCAGAAACTCGAGATGCGTGGTGGGCAGAAATCAGACAAGAAATAAAATCACATGCTAAAGCATTAGGCTGTCATGCTGTAGTGGGCTACAGTGAATCAACTAGCATCTGGTAAATGATAATAACTTGATTTTCTAGATGCTGTAATTTACAGATTGTCATCTAAAAGGGTAAAAGCTTTATGCAAATATAGAGAAAAGAATAATTATGGAGTGATTCAGAAACATGGACTTTGGAGTACACGAGACTGAGGTCCATGTGCCATTTTTGCCACTTAATTATTAAGCTGTGAAATTTTGGGAAAGTACTCCTCTCAGCCTCAGTTTATACATTGAAATGGACATAATAACCATCTATCAATTAAGGTTACTGGGGAATTAAATGAGAATTAATAGTGGCACATAGCAAGTCTTAACTATAGGCCTACTTTACTCCAGATTGTGACCCCACTAACTCTTTCCTCTGGGATATTTGGAACCCTTGATCTAAGGTAGATGAACTGCCATGTGTCTTTAAAGTTTGTCTGTCAACTCTACCTTCTTTTACTAACTGCAACTTAATTTTCTTCTGCCAACACATCATCCTTCCTAAGTCTGCCGAGTGAAGAAGGGACTTCCATACTCCTTGGAGTAATAGTTCTCCATTTCTTTTTATCCTACCTTTCATTTGAACAACCTCTTTTAACTTTAAAGTCCATGCCATTCCACAGCTCAGACTTCTCTACCTCCAAAACACTTTTCTGTCTTTCTTAATGCTCTGCTGTCTCCTCCAGTTGAACACGGTTACCTCCCTTCTAACAGCTTCTTGACCTTGTACCTTCTCACTCAAGTCCTCCTCTGTCTCTCAATTTTCAACCATATTTTGGGCTTCATTATTGCTCAAAATGATTTCCCTTTAAAAATTTGAAACTATAATGGGGCGCCTGGGTTGAGTGTCCAACTTCGGGTCAGGTCATGATCTCGCGGTCCGTGGGTTCGAGGCTTGTGTCGGGCTCTGTGCTGACAGCTCAGGGCCTGGAGCCTGCTTCGGACTCTGTGTGTCCCCCTCCCCCATTCATGCTCTGTCTCTGTCTCTCAAAGATAAATAAAAGTTAAAAAAAATTGAAACTATAAAATTTCACTCCTGGATCACAACTTATTATTTTCCACTTATCTCATTTGCACATTTATACCTGGTTCGTTTTGACTTTTATCTTAACCAAGATTTTTCCTAGTTTGTTACTTGGGTTCTGATTTGACCTGACTGCCATCAATGAACCCTACTTTCAACCCCTTGAAAAGTTTATAATAGATATCATCTAGAAACTGTTTAACCTTCTGCTGTCCACCTTCTATTCTTTTTTTTTAATGTTTACTTATTTTTCGAGAGAGAGAGGAAAGGGAGGAGCATAGAGAGAGGGAGAGAGATTCCTAAGCAAGGTCCACACAGTCAGTGCAGAGCCCCATGTGGCTGTATCTCACGAACCACAAAATCATGACCTGAGCCAAAACCGAGTTGAACGCTTAACCAACTGAGCCATCCAGGCACCCCCACCTTCTATTCTTGGTTAATTCTTACTGTCAGCTATTACATGGGTCATCCTCTTGTGCTTGTGGTGGTTATTATTTTTAGAGAAAAATGATTCGACTGGTAAATGTGGAGAGCCATGTTGTTTCATCTTCTGAGGTCCCTTTCTTTTCATTTGCGGACCATGTGTGGTATGCTTGCACCTTTCTGTCCCCATTGTAGCTTTTCTATGCTTGTTAAACTAATAACTTTGTTGTGCTTATCCTGCTTTATTCCCCAGTAGATTATCTTAGCTCATTCATAGATTTAGTGTCATATGGTTTCAGGTCCTAGAGTTACGGTTTTAAAAGATGCAGTTTTTGTTATTGAATTCACATTTTACTGGAGAATTATGACAAGTAGAACACATTTTATGGCAGAGATATCCCAGGGTGCTGTGGGGCCCAGAGGGTTGGAGTTTATAAGTAAGATTTGAAGAAAAGGTTAGTGAAGTGACTGAAGCTAAACTAAATCTCAGGAGATGAGCATGAATTATATAAATGAAGAGAGGAGGCATGAAGGGAGTGTTTAAGGCTAGAAGAGTAGCATGCGGAGAAGGCCAGAGGTATAGATTCAGTGTGGCAAGAGATAGGTCACTGGTTGATACAGGAGTCTACAGAAATGAGTCAAATTGATTTACAGAGAAGTTTGAATTCACCTGATATAAGCTCCTTTTTTCCCTCTGGACCTCAAAAAATTTTTGTATTTAAATCCCATCTTTGCTAATTTTTTTGGTTCTAATCCATCCTGTGTACTATTACTGGATAAACTCTTTGAAATGTACTTCTGCTCTTAGAGCTTCTTAATTCAGCACTTCAGGGGCTCCACCTTATTCCTTGACATTCTCAGTGCCCGCCTAACCATTTTGAGCCTGGTCTCTTTCTCTACTCAGTTACAGACCACGTGACCATTTCTTTCATGTCCTTTCAGGCTTCTGGTCCATTTATATTGTTACCAACATTTTGTCCCTAGGCTGCTACTTCTCTCTTTTGCTTTGTGTGATCTCATTCAGTAATTTTGCAGATTATTTAAAATTAGGTGATATGTAATAAAGAATTCCAAAGAACTCTTTTGAAAATGAGTTTTTATCATACATATAATGTAGTTTAAACTCCATTTAATATATCTTGGGTATTATTTGTTTCAGATACCTTTTGATTATTAAGCTTAAATTAAGCTATAGGGATATTGATAATTACATAGTTATGCTTTTAAAATGACTTTAATAAAGTTTAATATGCACTTGAGTATTTTAATACAGTTTAAGGTTTATTGCTAAATTCAGCAAAATGATTTGTTACTACTTTTGAGACATTCAGTCTTTATCAGGTTTACCATATTTTGAAGGAATTTATTGTCATAATATTGTATTTTATCTTTTACAAATTTTTAAGTAATAAAGAATTCTTGCCCTCTTCATTTTAATAACATTATTTCTATTTTGTAATCCTTGGATAGGAGATAATCTTGTGGTATTATTAATATTACAGAGTCTAACTTGAATTTAAATTGTCACCTTGTAATCACTTTGATATTTAACATTTTTCAAAGTTAGATTGCCTGAATATAGTTAACTATTTTATGTTTTTTTTTTCTTTTACAGTGAAGAGGTCTGTATTTTGTCTGCATCCGGCACGGCAGCTGTACTGAACCCTAGATTTCTGCAGGATGGCACCGTGGAGGGCTGTTTGGAACACAGGTTGTCATGGCAGCCTGGCTTATTTTCTATGAGGGCAAAGAAGGGAGAGGTTGACTTTTGTAACTTTGGAGCTGGGATAGTTCTTCTGTAAGAGGATGGGTTAGTATAGAAACCAGGACCAGGCACTTCACTGCTTCTTACATAAACTACAGCAACAGAGAAGTGTTGAGTTCTGCACTATATGACACACATTGTTATACTTTTTCCAGTGTCTTGGTAAGTTACATGTAGGGCTCTCAGTTAAAGAATTTCAAGTGTATATTTTTTGTTTGTTATAGTATAGAAATAATTTCCTTTGATTTTTCTCTTCCTTTCCTGTCTTACCTCTGAAACAGAAAAAGGTGATGAAACAATTTGCATAAAGAAAATTCATAATTTACAGAACAGTTGAAACACTGTATTGTAACAAAATTATATATAAAAGTAAAGTATAATTTTAATGTGTATGAAAGAGAAAGTAAAAGTGAAATTATTAGGTAAAATAGATTACTTTTTGGTTTATTTGATTATTAGTCTCTTAATCTGTTAGCTTCCATAAATGTCGAAAATGCTTTCCATAAATAGATCAAGTTATCAAATATATATATATATATATATACACACACACACATATATATACAGAAAACTATTAGTGTGATACCAGAGTACCTGAATAATATAAATTTTAATTACTGTATGGATATTTGCTTCCTCTCCCCCCCAATATTTGTATATTAAGGAAGACAGCAAAAAAAAAAGTCTATATGTGATCAAATTTAGTATGAACTTGCAAGTCTCTGAATAACAAAGATATTCTAGCTCAGGTAGGGACATAGAAGACCTTGGGTCGATTTCTTCTTTAGTTTATATTAAAAAGATATTTTGACTATCATAATATATTGCAGAGCATTAAAAGTCATCATAAATAGGAAAAAGAAGGTGGAGCATTTTGAAGTGTATTAAAAGTCAGAGTGCTCTATTTTGAGTTGTCCCAGTGCTGCAGTATAGTTCTCACACATGTCAGTAGATTTCATTATTGAGTATATAGAAGCCTGATTTTAAAATGGCCTTTCCCATGCAGCTTGATTATTTCAGTATTGTGGCTTGGATGGACACAGTGAATTCTCTTATATGGCAATCTAGTGCAACAGATACCATCCCTATCTATAAAGGAGGAAACTGTCTTTCCTTCTTGCTATAAAACTATGCTTACTAGAGAAAATTTCGGGAGAGTTGAAGGAAGAAAACATTCTCTGTGAACTCAGTAGTGAGACAGTCCCTTCTGTATACTTCATATTTTAAATGCTTTCATAAATTTAAATAGTTCTGTTTCTATGCTTATGATATTGCATCATTTATGTTCAAATTTCTGTGAGGTGTTGAGTTAAAAATTACCCGTGTTCAATCTTTTGTGCCCCTTTGAGATGACACATGGGTTTTTGTTCAAACCAACCAGCATTAATATCTGTCTTCTACCTTGTATTTAGTGTGACTGAACAAGTCACTTAGTATCTCAGGTTGGTTTCAGGCCAAGAAGGACTAGTTTTCGTTGCTCTTTGCTTCTTATTATATTGAGGGGGCGGGTGTTTAGCTATGTTTTCCTACTTAATTTAAAAAAAAAGAGCTTTTCTGGGTAGATACTGTCATTCTAGTTTTATAGAGGAGGCTCTGAGAGGTTAAATAATTTGTACAAGATCACACAGCTGCACTTAGCATGTTACTTATAATATACCAGAATGCCATTCCAACAATAAAAGAATAATTAATATATGGGAGTAATTTGATTTAGAAGGTTATTTTGGAAATTCAGTGAAGTAATGTCTACAAGGAATCTGCAGGAAGCCTGACTCCTTGTAGATATAGTGTGAGTTCCTTTCTCATATTTAATTTGTCTGCTTACCAAGTTTCAACTTCTGACAGGTCTCTTTAGATTGGAGCGAATGGAGAACCCACATCTTTCCACAGCTCTAGAGGTGTGGCTGTGTGAAAGTCTGGAGTTCTCCATGGAGCTTTCTTCTGCTTCCATTTCTGTTCCCCTAATTTCCTCAGATTTGATGAGTAAAAAAAATTTTCATTCTAAAGTGAATTGATAAGCACTATTACAACAAACATTTTACTGATTGAAAAGGTTGTGTGTTCACTTGCAGTTTATGTTGTTTGTGAAACACAGGTGTTTTAGTTTCTCAGAAATGTTAAATTCTGAGATTCTAAAGTCATTGGAAATTAGAAACGTTAGATTATGCCTATTTTTGACTTTTTAAATTAAAAAAATATTTAATGTATATTTTATTTTTGAGAGACTGAGCACGAGCTGGGGAGGGGCAGAGAGAGAGGGAGACACTGAATCCGAAGCAGGCTCGGCTTTGAGCTGTCAGCACAGAGTCCGATGTGGAGCTCAAACTCACCAACTGTGAGATCATGACCTGAGGTGGACGCTTAACCGACTGAGCCACCCAGGTGCCCCTTGACTTTAAAAAACTTTTAAATAGGTTTGTTTTTAACCAAATATATATATATATATATATTTATTTATTTATTTATTTGGTTGTCTGGTTAAAGAGGTTTTTTGGGGGGGGATATTTTGGTGATTATATTCATGTTATATTTGTCAGTTCGAAAATGTCACCCTTATTATTTAACCATTTGTTTTTATGAACTAACTTTGAGATAATAGTAGTTTTTGTCAAGTGGGACATCCTCAAACGTATGAATCGATGCAATCAATGGCTACTTGTGTAAGTCTTGTCTCTCATCCAAAAGTGTATGGATCTGATTTCATGGTCATTTTTAATTCTTAGCAGTCATAGTGGGACTCTCATAGCTCACATAGTGGTAGAAGTTATGTAGTTTATATACAAGTACTGTATATGTAATATATGCTTTTGAAAAAGTGTATAGAATTTTTAAGAATGCTTCATTTTTTTCCTTGATGTATTCATATAGGCTAGAAGAAAATTTGCCTGTAGGTTGTGGATTTTGCCACATACCATATGACGAACTGAATATGCCATTTCCAGCTCATCTCACGTACTGCTATAACTGCAGGAAACAGAAAGTTCCTGATGTTCTCTTTACAACTATTGACCTCCCAACAGATGCAATAGTTATTGGAAAAGGTTGTCTTATTCAAGCAAGGTATATTTGTGTAAACAGTATTTGGGGTCCCTGAAAGAGTATGAGGTATGGAGTCAAATAGACCTATTTCAAGATGTCTGCTGTACTGTTTCCTACCTGACAGGCTGGGCAGTGCTATCTGGACCTTGTATTTAATTGCATGGAAAATTGGGAGGAAAAGTACCCTTTTTATAAAACTCAAATAAGTTTAAATGCAAAGGCAATTTTAAACATTTAAATTCTATTATTATGAAGATTGTTAAGTAACCTGTTGCAGTCTAGTAATGTGACTCTGCTTTAAGGACATTAAATATGTAGTACATTTTAGAAATTGATTTTTTTTTCTTAAAAGAACAGTGCTATGTAGTGTTTCTTTTACTACTTAATTTAGCTCTTAACAGTTCCTTTTAAAATGTACTGGAGTAGGAAATGGTAAATTGTGGTTGACATACAGGAAGCAGCTATAACTGTCTAGGTCACTAACAACTGCCAGGCTACTAAATCCATAGAAATGCTTTTCTTTTCTCATCTTACTTGACATCTCAGCAGTAGTAGTAGTCACACAGTTGATCACCTTCTCCTTGATACTCCTTTGACTTCATAGTGCCTTACCTCCACCCCTGCTTTTTCCTCCCTTATATATAATCCTCAGTGTCCTTGTTGATACTTCTTCCTTTTCTTAGTCCTTGAAGGGCCGTGGATATAGACCCTCTTTTCAAAGCTGTCTTCTAGGTTGAACTCATCAACTCTTACAGGTGTGCTTTCTATATGTCTGTGACTCCCAGATTTATAACTCTAGTTCAGAACTTTCTTCTGAGCTTCAGACCCATATACTTTCACACCCTATCTTGATGTCTTGTAGGCATCTCATACTTGTTCCAAATTGAACTGCTTTCTCCACCTCTTTCATATTAGTCTTTATTTTTATGAATGATACCTTGCTCTGTCCACTTTTTCATGCCAAATATGGTCCTCTTTCCTAACCTCCCTGCATCAAAGTTATTTTACAAAGTCATGTTGAATTTTATTTTTGAATATATATATATTTAATTATTTAAAAAAAATTTTTTTAATGTTTTATTTATTTTTGAGAGACACAGAGAGATAGAGCACGAGTTGGGGAGGAGCAGAGAGAGAGGGAGACACAGAATCTGAAGCAGGCTCCAGGCTCTGAGCTGTCAGCACAGAGCCTGACGTGGAACTCGAACTTATGAACCACGAGATCATTACCTGAGCCAAAGTCAGTTGCTCAACCAACTGAGCCACCCTGGCGCCCCTTTAGTTTTTATTTTTCAAGTTTATTTATTTATTTTAAGAGAGAGAATCCTAATCCAGGCACAGAGCCTGACATGGGGCTCAGTCTCACGTACTGTGAGACCATGACCTGAGCCAAATTATGAGCCAGAGACTTAACTGACTGAGCCACTCAAGCACGCCTGTGTTTCTGATATGTTTACTTTTGCTTTCAATTTCCTCTTATATCTTAGACCTTCCATCTGGGATTGTTTTTCTTTTGCTTGAGGTATAGACTTTAGACCATTTATTTTGGTGAACTATTTTTGCTTGTCTGAAAATATTTACTTACCTTTAAAAGATATTTTGGGCTGCCATTTATTTTCTTGTAGCACATTGAAGATACCCTTCCATTGCCTTCCAGATTTTCATTACTACTGTTGAGAAATAACCTATTAAATTAACTATTATTCCTTCGAAGGTAGCCGTCCCCCACCCCAGGCTATGTGTGAGATATTCTATGTATCTTTGCTTTTTTGCCATTTCCCTATGAAATGTTAAGTATGGAATTTTTTAAATTCTAATTGCTATATATTGGGCTTCTTGAATCTGTAGATTCTTTCATGTGTTTTAGAAAAATTTTAGATATTTTCCTATGTTTGATCTCTTTTCTTGATACTATAATTAAAAATGTTTGACTTTCTCACTGCCTCTTTTATATATGTTACTCTCTTGTCTGTATTTTCTATTTTTGTTTATGCCATGTCTTGGATACTTTCTTATCTTTCAGTTCTTTGATTCTCTCTTCAGCTGTCTCTAATCTAGTAAGTTCAATATTTGGGGCTTTAAATTTTTGATGGTCTATTTTTATTTCTAGAAGTTTTATTTTGTTCTTTTTCAAATTTAATATGTTATAGCCTATGACTGATTTTTTAACTGATCATTTTAATATCTGAAATATTTATATTCTCTTATTTATGTTTTTTATTATTTATTATGTTTCATTTCCTTAGAGTGTGATAGGCTCACAGGAAGTTGGAAAAATGCTACAAATAATACCATGTACTCTTCACCCAGCTTCCCTCATTAGTGACATCTTAAACAGCCATAGTAGAGTATCAGCTAGGAAATTAACATTGGTATAATACTGTTAACTATAATATAGACCTTACTCAGTTTTTATACTTTTTAAAATTTTCATTCATTTATGTATTTGTGTGTACATGTATAGTTCTGTGCAACTTTATACCACAAATAGATTTGTGTAACCACCACCATAGTGAAGACACAAACTGTGTTCGGTCATCACAAAAGAACTTCTTCATGCCATTTCCTTATGTTTATACCCCCCACTACCCCTTGCCCTGGTCCTGTGATGCTTTTAAGAAGATTTTTTTTTAAGTTTATTCTGAGAGGAAGTGAGAGAGAGCACAAGAAAGTGAGGGGCAGAGAGAGAAGGAGAGAGAATCCTAAGTAGGCCTCACACTGTCAGTGTGGAGCCTGACACAGGGCTCGAACCCACGAACTGTGAGATCATGACCTGAGCCGAAACCAGGAGTCAGATGCTTAACTGACTGAGCTATCCAGGCACCCCAGCTTTTAAGAAGATTTTTTAAAATGTATAATTTAATCTAGTTTTTTATGTTTGTTTTGGGTAGGAGGGAGTAGTGCCTATCGGCAGTTTTCAGAGTGTATTCCCTAGACCAACCAATAGCATCATCATGCTTGGGGGAGCTTGAAATGCAGATTCTTGGCCTCACTCTAGACCTATTGAATCAGAAACTCTGGGCAAAGGGCCTAGTAATTGTTTTCTAGTGCCCTCCCAAGCTAAAGTTTGATTACTACTAGCCTAAATAGCCTGGCTTGCCAGTTTTGGGATCTTTCCTTCATCTTTACTGCTACCTTTTTAGTCTAAGCTCTCATTGTTACCTAAATTGCTTTTTGTCTGCTATTCCCTCATCAATTCTGTTATCTTTATTCCATTGCTGTGTAGCAGTGTAAATGATATCCTAAAACATAAATTGGATTATGTTACTACTTAAAATATACCCGGAGTTTCTCATTGCTGGTAGAATAAAATCAAACTCCTTACCACAACCCATAGGCCCCTACCATGATCATGGCCTTACTTACCTGCACCTCATCCATATGACTCTCACCCTTGCTCACTTCACTTCAGTGTAGTAGTCTCTTTTTGCCTCTTCTCATATGCCACTCCATTCCATAATTGCCTTTTTCCAATGCTCCTGGTTCCATCTTGTCTTTAAGATCCCAGCTCAGGTATCTCTCTTGTGAAGCCTTATCTCTAGTTATTCCTACTTACTTCACCTGGTTCATTTTCTTCAGAAACCTAATTTTTTTTAAAGTTTGTTTATTTTTCAGAGATAGAGAGTGCATGCAAGTGGGGGAGGGGCAGAGAGAGATAATCCTAAGCAGGCTTTGTGCTATCAGCACAGAGTCCGATGTGGGACTTGATCCCACCCCCTTGAGATCATGAGGGATGCTTAATGGACTGAGCTATCCAGGAGCCACCCCAGATACCTGATTCTTAAACATAATCCTAGGTTACCTTGTTTCTTTGTTTATTCCCACCCCTCTCCACTGGAGTATAACCATGAGAAAAGGGACTCTGTTTTGTTTGTTGATGAGTGCTCACTGCTTAAATAGTACCTGGCACATCGTAGATACTCAGATAAGTTTTGTGTTCTTTTTTTTTTTTTTTTAATTTATTTTGAGAATGAGAGCATGAGTGAGGGAGTGGCAGAGAGAGAGAATCCCAGGCACACTCTGTGCTGTCAGTGCAGAGTGCAGTGCAGGGCTCAATCCCACGAACCATGACATTATGACCTGAGCTGAAGTCAAGCCAGACCCTTAACCAACTGAGCCACCTAGGCCCCAAGTTTTGTGTTCTTTTAGTGAGTAAATTAACTTTTTTCCTTTGCTATCCATTCATCGTATGATCACATGGAGTTATGAAACCTAAGATTTTAAATTATATTCTCTAGTGATTTTGATCCATACTCTTTTCATCTCTAGAGATTTTGAGATTTTTCTTTTTTATTAAAATAGGACTTTTAGCAAAAGCATACACCGTGAAAAAAATGGCAGAAAAGATTATTGATATAACTTAATAAGCTCATTTGACACAAGTCAATGTTTAATTAAGCACACTTATAGAAAGTTTTAAAAATTGAACATTTTTTAAGATAGTACCAAGAATACTGTCTAGTGACTAAATTATTCTCCTTAACAGGTTATGTCGCTTAAAAAAGAAAGCACAGGCAGAAGCAAATGCCACAGCTATCAGTAATCTGTTGCCATTTATGGAATATGAAGTGCATACTCAGCTAATGAATAAACTAAAACTGAAAGGAATGAACGCTTTATTTGGACTGAGAATTCAGATCACAGTGGGTGAAAATATGTTGATGGGCTTAGCGGTAAGTTTAGATATTTTGGTTTTGTTTTGTAATTCCTGTAGTTGTAGTAGATTCTGTTTTGTGTGATTCTAAGACTTTTAAAAAGACTTAACTAGAGAAACTGGCATTGAGACCTTTAAGAGTTGGGGACATTATAGAAGTGAAAAATCTTGTAATAACTTTTAAAATATATTATTTTCACTTTTTATGAATTATTTAAAATAAAATTATGAGATAAAATTTATTTATATTTATGTTATTATATTTTTATATTCTGACCATAATCTCAATAGTCAAGTTTCTAAAAATTATCATGCGTGGCTTGTTTAGTAAGTTGGTCATCAGTGTTCCGGACTTTATTATTTTTTGTGCAAAATATGTTATTTTTTATGCAAAATATTTGCACTGCTAACAGGGTTTCTTCTCTGCACTGTTAACATTTGGGACTGGAAGACCCTTTGTTGTAGGGGCTGTCTTGTTCGTTTTAGGGTGTTTAGCAGCCTTTCTGGCCTCTGCCCACTAGGTGCTAATGGCTTCCCTCCAGTGTGACAAACAGAAATGCTTCTAGACATTACCAAATGTCCTTTAGGGGGCAAAATCACTTCTGATAGGGAAGACCACTGTATTAAAACTGCCTTTAGTTGTATGGAGAAAATAAAGAAATACATATGAAACACTGCTTACTGCTGGACAGAGAATAAAGTTTTATACTGAATGTGCACCTGTGGTCAGCAGTAGGATGTGCAATAAAGAATATGTTTCTTAAGTGCTGATAAATTGTGAGGTGGTAGAAAGCTCTTTATCTCAGCTTTATGTTCACCTTGGCTTCTTACAAAGTATGTTCTGACTAGAGAGTTGTCTGTGGGGAAAGTAAGAGTTGTCTTTATAAGTAGTCTGAGACCCAGAGAACTGGATGCCTGCAAAATATACATAGATAAACAGATTAACAGTATTTATGGAAATCCTGATATATTTTAGTTAGACACTTTGCTAGCTAGAATATTTGTGATACCAGCACTTTTTAAATTGGAATTCCCTGCCATCTTTCTGACATGCATAAATATTTAATTTTAAGAAATTTATAGAACTTGTCTTTTTTCTCAGTATGCACTTGTAGATAAAATGCTAACTTATTTCCTGTTCATACATTTACAAATATGTAAATTTTCATATGTAGGGGATAATTGTGTGATGATAAACTAATCAGGTAATCACAATTTTTTGACAAGAAAAATTTATAATGATTAATGAAAGTAATCTGATTTATATTAAAACATTTGAGATCTAGATTAACTTGGGAAGAAAGTATTCATTATAATTCATTCATCTAAAAACTTGCATGCTTAGCATTATTATAAATGTATAATTTGGGTTAAACACAAAACTAGTTATTGGTGGGTGTCTTTGGGAACTAAGCTTGATTCAGATTCAAAAATTTAAAAACACTGTGCCAACCGTATCAAGCACTTCTGATAGTTGTGCCCCAGGAAACTAGTTTGTGGTGCTGGTGTAATTTTTCATTGCTTGCCTGAAATCTGCCTTTTTGCCAATCTTTTCCTTCTTGATCACTGGGAATACTCATTGTAATTGGGATTTGGATCTTTGTGTTGTGGTTTAGTCCATGCATTTAAATCTCACGGTGCCAAGAGTAGCTTCCTTGATAGTTGAGATGGATGCCTGCTGGGTGCCTGGCACTGTGCTACCCCAGAAGGAGTGCAATATTATCTTTGTAAAAGGAGAAAACGGATGCTATGATAGATTGAAATTTGTCCACAGTGATATGGTTGCATGTACCAGAACTGGATTTCAAATGCAGGCCTGTCTTATTCCAGAGTCTGTGTTCTCAACCATTCTGAGCTGTTGCCTGCCTCGTTAGTGAGTGCAGTTAAGAATGTGCTAGAGATGGTGTGCTAGGGCTTCACGTGGCAGGGTGAACATCAGAGACTGGGTCATAGATGTAGTCATGGACACTAATGAACAAAATTGGAGAGAGAGCTTGAGGATCAGTCTCATCTACTAGACATCATCATAGAGTATCATACCCTTTCTAGGATGGACTTTCACAAAATTGGCAATTGATTAAAAAGAATAATGATAACTCATATAGTTCAAAATGCACAAATATCCAGACTTAAAAGAAATGTCTTCTCTTGCCTGTATTCCACTTCTTCATTGTTAACAATTTGATATTTATACTACATATTTTTGCTTTGCTTATATAAGCATACTTAACTGTAAATGCACATGGGGTGTGTGTGTGTGTGTGTATCATGTTTCCTATTTCCCTTAATAGTTTTCTAGTACTGATGGCGTGTTGTATTGTTACGGGGTCAGGAATTAATAGTCATTTAATTAAATATTTAAAAGAATTCTGTATTAAGTAAAGTTTTCTTTCTTCATAATTATGGAGGTAGGGTGGTGTCATGACAAGTTCTTGGGGTTTAGAGTGAGAAATATATTCAAATCTCTTCTCCACATTTGTTGATAGTGTGATCTTGAGTGATTCCTGTCCTTTCTGAAGTTCAGTTTCTTCACTTTATAAAAGTTTCCCTTTTATTTTGCCACCATAAAGGTAAATTATGTACTCACTTTTGAACAAAATTTACTTTTTAACACTTTTTAATTTTTTTCTGAGCTGGTTTTTTAACATAACTTATTTTTTACAATTATAAACTAAAAATTTTAAAGTGCAGTGAAAAGTAAATCCTTCTTTCACTGCTGTCCCCACCAGCCCAGGTTTCTCACCAGAAGCAACCAATTCCTACTGCCAGTTATGTGTTTCTTTGCTCTTCCAACATACGTCCAAATGCGTGCACTGATGCTAATGATCTTTTTCCTGTAAGGCAAAGACATCTTTCCTAAAAATGAAAACTTAAGGACTGTTACTCTTTAGATATTTTTTCTTATTATTTCCCCATTATTTTTAAAGTCAGCCACAGGTGTGTATTTAGCTGCTTTACCCACGCCCGGTGGTATTCAGATTGCTGGGAAGACTCCTAATGATGGCTCCTACGAACAGCATATATCTCATATGCAAAAGAAGATAAATGACACAATTGCTAAGAATAAAGAATTATATGAAATCAATCCTCCGGTAAGTAAAATAAATCTACATTGTGAATACCTTAGTTCTTATTTAGGGGTTAATATATTTTTGAGTTGTCTTATTTTGGACATAAAAATATTTTTTTTCACTGTTGAATTTTGCTTTCCTCAATACTCATTCTTTTCACCTCTCTTTACATTCGTTCTCAAATGTCTCCTTTTAGGGAGATGACTCTGACTGCCTGATTTGAAAATTATACTCACCCATCAATTTTTGATATTGCCTTACCCCCTTCTGTGTTTTACTGTTTTTTATTTCTTTTATGTGTGTGTGTGCATTTGTGTAAACACGAAGAAATAGGTTTTTGATTTTAGTAATTGCTTGTTACTCCTAGTAAAATGAAGGCCCCTTGGGGCTGTATTCCTGAGGCCCAGAACAGTTCCTCCTACTAGCTTCTTGATAAATATTGTTAAATGATTAAATAAATGGTTTAAATGTTCATTTTTAGTGAAAGAAAGATTGCTTTTCTATGATAAAAATGTGAAACAATACACCATTTTTCACTTTTAGCTTCTTTTTTTATAATTTTCCTACCAGCCACTTCCATAGTCTGTCTTTTATACCAGGTATGAGTAGGTATCACAGGGCTGCCTTCTCTGAGGACGCCTTACAGTCAGAGTCTGAATTGAAAGAAAGAAGTGTTTGAGTTAGAATGAATCTATTTGTTTATCTGAGTCTCTGATAATGAAATACTTCTGTAAAAGGAAAGTGTTTAGATAACATTATTATTGTGTTTGTTTTTATTATTTGATTTTATACACACTACCAAATTTTGGTTGGTTGTCTGGGACAGTGATCTGTATTCTAGCTGTCGATTTATAGCTTTCTAGCAAAGTTGTTAAGCTGGGAGGAATTTAAAAAACTTTTTTTTTAATGTTTACTTATGATTGAGAGGGAGAGGGAGACAGAGGATGAGCATGGGAGGGGCAGAGAGAAGGGGAGACACAGAATCCAAAGCAGGCTCCAGGCTTTGAGCTGTTAGCACAGAGCCCAATGTGGGGCTTGAACTCACAAACTGCGAGATCATGACCTGAGCCGAAGTTGGACACTTAACCGACTGAGCCACCACGGGGCCCCAAGGTGGAAAGAACTTTAAAGATATGACGTACAGCTAGCACACTGTTAAGTGTGGTAGTCACTGGTCGCATGTGGCTGTTGAGCACTTAGTATGTGTCTAGTCTGAATTGAGATGTGCTGTAAGTATAAAATACACACCGGCATTTGAAGACTTAGTATGAAAAAGAATGTAACTTATCTCATGAGTATTTTGTATATTGGTAGCATGTTGAAAATGTAACCTTTTGGATCTAGTGAATTAAATACAATATTTTATCAAAATTTATTTTATTTCCTTTTTATTTTATTATCTGTGACTTGCTTTATATTTCTATTGAACAGTTGTGATGCAGAGAGCTTCTTTAAATTCACTAAGAAAATTGGTGTGTTAATATATTAATACTTAAATAGCCTCTATAAAAGCTTTCTGCACAACACTTTACTGCTTATTTGTAGTACATTATTTTTTATAATTATGCTTTGATATTTGAGCATTTTCTAAGAGTATTTATGCCTGTTGGGGAGAATGATTTGCAACGCTTTATGTTAGGACTCCATGATATAAGCTGACGAAGCCTTTTGCTTAACAGTATTTATCAACTCTGTACTTCCATGCTGACCTCTCACAGGAAGAATTGAACCCTCCTTTTTTATATTCCTCTTGTACCTCTATGTGCTTCTGTCATAGGGCCTGTTACATATTATTGCACTTAGTTTTTACATGTCTGTCTTTCTTTAATAGTGTGAGCCTTTTAAAGTCAGAGACATATTTACAAAATATGAATTAACTCACTTCATCTATAATAAATATTTATTGAACGTCTGTTTTAGAAGTACATTTTAGAGGAGGGACTAAATCTGTTATGATTCTTAAAGTTTCAGCATATACAGATTTCATGTGTTGAATAGAACCATATTTCACAAAAGACTAATCAATTAATTTATGAATTTTCTAATATGTCTCTCCTTATCTCAGATAGTGAATGAATGAATACCCTAGTCTTTCAGCATAACCCTCTCGGAATTTGACAAAGTCAGTGTAGTAGGCCACTCCTCACTCATATTGCAATTTTGTCTTTTCAGTTTCGAAGACAATGTATGCCCACACTGAAAATGTGAATCCGTGTGTTTCTTCTCTTAGGAAGGTAGCTCCTGCTGCCATGAATGCGCTTGTTTGAGTTTTTTTCCTCAATATTGAAAAATCTTTCTAATGCAGGGGTGTAGTACCACTGAAATGGAGAAAATTGAGTCAACCAAAGGTGTCAAAATACCTTAGGTACCCGTGGTGGAACCTCATTATGAACTTAAGATACATTAAATACCATATAGTTGCTTTATTAGGTCCATGACATAATGAGCAGAGGCATAACCAAATTAAAAAAATTTTTTTAATGTTTATTTATTTTTGAGAGAGAGAGAGAGACAGAGCACCAGCAGGGGAGGGGCAGAGAGAGAGTGGGAGACAGAATCTGAAGCAGGCTCCCTGCTCTGAGTTGCCAGCACGGAGCCTGACGTGGGGCTCGAACTCACGAACTGTGAGATCATGACCTGAGACGAAGTTGGACGCTTAACCAACTGAGCCACCCAGGCACCCCAAACCAAATTTTAAACTACTAAAAAAATTATAAAAAGAAGGGTGTTACCTAGTGAGAAGAACATTGTACTCAGAGTCAAAAGAACTGATAGCTCAGTTCATTGCTTAAACTAGTTTTCATACCCGGGCAAACTGCTTTACTTCTGAACTGCAGCTCTTTCTCATTGTGTGGTCATCATAATGGGCACCCTGTCAAATTTATACAGGGCAACTTTATTTGGGGTACGAACAAGAGAAACGAATGTGAAATTACTTTATAAGTAGCTATTACAAAAGTGTGGTGGTAGTCTTGTGTAAGGTATGCACTAGCAACGAACATTTAAAGCTGTATTTCTGAAAAAAATTTTTCTTATATTCCTTGTTTTTTAAAAAACATAGCTCTGTTATGCAAGCAGTAGGCTAAGCCTTTTCCATTTGTGCTCGCATATTCACACGCTCCTGATAGTCCTTATAGCCAACAGATATTTAGAACCTCTGGTTACCTTTGATCTTTGGCTATGTAGTAGGTGAAAGCTTACAAACCCATGTAGGATTGCACCATACACTGACCTTAAAAAGGTCATTGTTGTAGCTACCAGTTTATTTAGATTAACAAGTTGCACAGCAAATCCCTGCATAATGTGTATATTACGTTTGCACACACATACACACATTTATCATAGTCCTCATTTTATTACGTGGCGCTTTGAAAAATTACCACTGGATAAGAAAAAGTATAAAAGGTTAGAATCCATTTGGAGGACTACATTTTTAATGATTTCTGGGCTGTTTAGTTTTTAAATGTTGGGTAGAAAATACCACATTGAACTGGAAGGGCTGCTGGTTCCTTACTCATTGTGGTGTCCTCTCTGTACACTAGATGTCAGTGTTGCGTTGCCATGTCTGTGACAGTCACGTATGTTTATGGATTAAGTGTATCAAGGCTACTGTTGTTGATAAAAGGAAATATCCGTGTACTCTCTAAAAGGTTAATTAGTCTTAAGAGTTATAATTAAATATAGAGTGTGAGTATATTTTACAGATTTTTTCTCCACAGATATTAATATAAAAATTTAAAACCAAACTGAAGTGTACAAATATCAAATCATTATGCTGTATACCTGAAATCAATATAATGTTATATGTCCATTATACTTCAGTAAAAAGTGAAAAATAAAAGACTGCAGTTTATAAAATAACCCCAAAACTGAAAAAGACAGTCTTATGTGATATAAAGCAATTATATTTCTTTCAGGAAATATCCGAAGAGATCATAGGATCACCCATCCCAGAACCTAGACAACGCTCAAGACTTTTAAGATCTCAGTCAGAAAGCTCTGATGAAGTTACAGAATTGGACCTTTCACATGGGAAAAAAGATGCTTTTGTTTTGGAGGTATTATTACATTAGACTAAGGGTTTTTGGAAGATGTACATTTTTACAGTCAGATGCTAAATTGATGTGATGTGGTGTTGTATTATTACAACTGCTATAAATCTACTTAAAAATGTTATTATAGAAATGACCACAGACTTGAAAATATCAGAACTTGGTAATATATTTTTTGTTCAACACCAGATACAATAATGCAGATAGTTCTGGAAAAATTAATGGATGGGTTAAAATAAAATGATGCTAAAATTTTAAAAAAGTAATGCTAGATATTGGAGCTATTTTGTAAATTTGAATGAATTTAAATAAGAAATTAAAATGTTGTTCTTTCACTTACTATAATTATTATCTACTTGCTTCAAGTGTTATAACATGTTACTATAATTGTATCCTTTTTACATGTAATATGATAAGTACTATGAATTCTGAGTGTAGTGTTTTCTTACTGAATTCAGAAGGTATAATTGAACTTTGATTATGAAAATACACTCAGAACTTCACTGAAGGATAAATGTGACATGGAAGATATATGGGGCCTCCTCCCTCACAAATCTGTTCCCTCTGTCCTCCCCCATAAATGGTTAACTTTGAAGGATAATCTTCCTTTGATATTTAAGGAAAAGAAAATAAATGAGGATACTCAGAAATGTTCTAGTAAGGTGCCAATTGAGAGAAAAAATCAGATGCCTTTATTTTAGTAAAGCAGGAAGCTGATGGTAGATTGTGTTGGGATAAGGTTGGAAGTTTGAAGAATCTAGAACAATGCCTATGAATGTGATCGGGATGTCAGCCATGGAGGATGCACGAGGCTTAACTGAGGCGAGGGTGTTAATTTGTAGAAAACTTAAGCTCTATGGATGTGTGCCTGTTTCTTGTATTTTTCTACGGTCTGAGAATAAAAAAAAAAATGGAAGTTGGTAAAAGAATATGTCAGGCTAAGGAGGTAAAAGGTTCCAGGTCCAGGGTACTGTTTGGAGTAGTGTTACTCCAGGTGTGCTGTGACTGCCTATAGCATCAGCACCATCTGGGATCTTGGAAGAAATGCAAATTCTGGGGCCCCTACTCCAGGTGTGCTGTGACTGCCTATAGCATCAGCACCATCTGGGATCTTGGAAGAAATGCAAATTCTGGGGCCCCTACTTCAGACCTGGGAAATGAAAATTTCAAGGTAGGGCCCAAGAATCTAGCATTACATGAAGTTTGATCTGGAGCATTATTGATCTTTCTGGTCCTGCCTGGATCCTGCCTAAGTAGAGAAGAAAAGGGCTTCATATCTGGCCAGAAGACTGAGAACAAGGTGCAGAGTTATGAAGTAAGAGAAGAACAGACAGGAAGGACACTGTAGTTGGATCTGGTGTGGAATGTTTTGGGGAATAGTGGGTTGAGGCATGGTATGACCGTGGTAGCTAAAGTTAAGTTAAAAATGGTTCTTGAAATCCCAAGGGTAATGTGAGGGGATGATTAAAGTGTGTGAGAGTCAGAACCCCAACGTACAGGTGAATGTCAGTCTTTGTCTAGTTGGATATTTTCACTATTAATTATTCACAATGAAATATTGTGTTATAAGAAAAATGGGATTTGGAGTTATTTTTTTTTTTAGGTGTGCCTTTAGATTTATCCCTATGTAATTCAATTTTAAAGCAGTTTTGTATTTAAGGCAAAAGGTCTTGTTTTTTTGAAATTGTTCTTTATTAACTAATAACAAATAGAGACAATATTTGCTTATGGTATCTTTGTAAGCTTTTTGAAACATGTCTCATAAAGGCTTGATAAAAGGCTTACTTTTTTTTAACTGAATGTACTTTATAATGTGAAATATTTATGTAAAATTATTTATAATAATTACAGTGGAGAAATTTACATATATTAGAACTTTCTTTTTCAAGTTTTATATTTTAACTTAGGGAAAAATAGCTCCACTTTTTCTTGACTCTTATGTTTTCTATTTAGTAAGAAATGAAACAATGATTTTTTTAAAGTTTGAAATTACTATGTATTTATACTTACATAATAGCTCTAATCTTTTTATTTTCAGATTGATGACACAGATGCAATGGAAGATGTACATTCTCTACTTACTGATGTTCCTCCCCCTTCAGGTGAGTGGGAAAAACTTACTTTTGAGATGAGACTAGCTTTACGTATCAGTATTTTAGCTCATAATTATTACAGTGCTAACTTTATTTTAAAGACTTTATCAGTATCACATCTTGTCATGTGCTTTGCTGCTCCAAGCCTAAAAACATAGTTTAAAAATATTTATGTTAGAACTTAGGTGAACTAAGGGGGCACCTGGCTGGCTCAGTCAGTAGAGCATGTGACTCTTTTTTTTATTAAAAATTTTTTTTTAATTTTAGAGAAAGAGAGGAGTAGAGGGAGAGAGAGAGAGAGAGAGAGAAAATGTGGGAGAGGGAGAGATTCCTAAGCAGGTTCCATGCTCAGTGTGGAGCCCTGGAGCCTGATGTGAGGCTTGATCTCATGACTCTAGGATCGTGACCTGATCTGAAATCAAGAATCTGACACTCAACCGACTGAGCCACCAAGCACGTGGAGCACGTGACTCTTGTTATTGGTTTTAAGTTCAAGCCTGCCACTGGGTGTAGAAATTACTTAAAAATAAAATCTTAAAAAAAAAACCCAAAATTGAGGTGAATTGATTTTTAATCCTTTTATGTTCATACATACAAAAGAAACCAAACTGATAATTTATGGAGATGATCTAAAGTCTACTGAAGGTGTAACATTTTAGAAAAAAGAATAAATGGATCTTATAGTTAGAATTCCATGTAATAATTGAAAAATGTTACTCTTTAACATAAAAATAGATGAAGTGTTCTATAGTTTAACTATGATTTATTTCAACAGGCTTTTATAGTTGTAATACAGAAATTATGCCTGGTATAAATAATTGGACATCAGAAATACAGGTAAATCTTTTATAATTTTAAGCAAATGTATGTGGTTTTAGTGAGTTCCATCTTAATATATGTTTTCTCTTTGACCTCCTTATTGCAATTAAAATGTTAGCCTTTTTCATACCACATTATTTATTATTCATTATTTGGCAGTTTTATCAACTGTTAACAGCATTTAGTTAAAAATAATAAAATGATGTGCTATTTTATCTCCCCATATTTAGATGTTCACGTCAGTAAGAGTAATCCGATTAAGCAGCCTTAACCTGACTAATCAAGCCCTTAATAAGAACTTTAATGATCTCTGTGAAAATTTGCTCAAGGTATGAATCTTTTGACTATATTTTAGTTAAAACTCCTAAGAATTATGAAATTAAAATATATATATATATATGTTGTCTGGACTATCTTACACAATTGTGGGCCAAATTATTTTCATTTACGTACTATATTAATTTTAACTCTGTCATCTGATAAAATGCTAAAGTTGTCCTCTCCATCTTAATATGCCACACTCTTGTTGACATATATTTTGTTATTTTATAGTTTTAAGCTTCATATAAATCTATTGTATATGTAAAAATTTAAAAAAGCCTTTTTCTTATATTATTTTTTATGACTTATTGGTAAATAAGATTAAATCTTACTGTCCGCTTAAATATTTAAGATAATATTCTTAATGTAAGAATACACAAAACAGAAGTGGACCAGCTTTGTTTTAATCTTTTAAGTGTTCCTTTTGCCATAATAGAGTGCATAGTGAAAAATCAGTTTTTAAAAATGTTTTGATTAAAAGAAGTGCTATCACTAATATTTTCTGTTGTGTAGAGCCTGTATTTTAAACTACGGTCTATGATCCCCTGCTGCCTTTGCCATGTAAATTTTACAGTATCCCTGCCTGAAGATGAATTAATACAGGTAATTAAGATTCAAATTATTATTATTATTATTATTATTTTAATGTTTAATTATTTATTTTAAGAGAGAGAGCACAGGCAGGGGAGGGGCAGAGAGAGAGGGAGACAGAATCCCAAGCAGGCTCTGCGTGGTCAGCACAGAGCCTGATGCAGGGCTCAAAGTCCACAAAACCATGAGATCGTGACCTGAGCTGAAACTAAGAGTCGGATGCTTAACCAGCTGAACCACCCAAGCACGCCAAGATTCAATTATTATTAAAGAAGATTTCTAGCTTTTATCTGATCTGTTTTAATATTATAACTCTATCATAAGTGAATAAGTATAAAGGATTTTGCTTTAGAATATTTTTAAACATATTAGAATGAATCAGTCTATGCATGTTTTATTTTTCTGAACTCTAGTAATCTAAAGGTAGAATTGTATTTCCAGCATAGGATGTTACGTATGTGGGATTTCTCCAGTCCCCATATTTTAGAGAAGGTACTTGAGCTCTTTCAGGAATATCTAGGTTTAGGTATATATGTCGGACTCAGTTGTAGTCTGAATATCTGAGACTGTTGGTAATTCTGATTCAGAGTCTTAACCAAGAAAGGCAGAGTAGCCAGTTAGTATAAATTGTTCCATGGTACTGAAGAAGGTTTGTGAGAAACTTATTGTGGCAATGATTATTTTGCTAATCACGTTGTTTCTGTAATTCTAGGTTACAGTCACAGCAGTTGCAATAACTTTTGACAAAAATCAGGCTTTACAGACCACAAAAACACATGTTGAAAAGTCATTGCAAAGAGGTAAACCTGTGATGGATGGGAGCATAGTTCATGTTTGTCTACACTGTCATGTTTGTAGTTCAGTGAAAAAGGTAGATTAAATAAAGGACTTGTTTCTTGAAGAAGACATACGTCACTTTTTCTGTCTTTATCAAGGTAACTTTGTGGATAGGAAGAATGTGATTGACTTGGTATTTTTCACACATGAATAGGTGGTTCACTGGTATTTATTTCCATAAAGAATGCTGCTGTTTTTAGGCTTCGGTTATAGTATATTAATTCTGCAGAAATTTAGTGATTTCTGTCCTAAGGTCTTCGGGGAGGTTCTCAAAGCATCTGAGAACCTACTGATGCAGTAAGCATCATGTATTTTTCTTAAGAAAGGTCCCACAGTATTCAACAGATTCCCAGAGTTGTCCTTTATCCAGTAAAATTTAGGAAGTACCATCATTAATATATTCCAAATAAACTTATTATCTAAAACCACTTATGTGTTCTGAAAAAAAGGAATGGGAAATAGTATACTTTCTAAAATTTAAGGACTTACCTGGTAAATGAAATCTACATGGTTAGTCTAAAATTTTACATTTCACATGTAAAGCATGAAGTTAATGTCAAACAGAGATGTATTAAATGATTGTGTTAAGATATTTATCAAAGAAGATAGAAAATAACCACACATAGAACCAGTATGGTACATAGAGTGGGATAATAATTGTTATTGAGTTTTTATTATTGAGTTTGTATTATTATATGCTAAGAGATTTATACTTAGAATTTTTTCTAAATCTCACAACAGTCCTAGCAGGGAAGAGAGCATCTCTCAGGATTATGCAGGTGAAGGGTTTCTGTGGGAGAAACCAAAAAGAAAATAACCAGAATAAATTGGATTGGGGGGAAATATATATTTTATCCCAGATTCTTAGTTTAAAAAAATTAATACTAGATCATTACTAAATAACTATAAGTGTTTTTCTTGCCTCTCAAGCCTCTACAGATAATGAAGAACTGCTGCAGTTTCCACTGGAGCTCTGTTCAGATTCACTTCCTTCTCATCCTTTTCCACCAGCTAAAGGTTGGTTAAGTGAGGGAAATGCGAACAAAATCCTAGTTTCTCATTCCTTTACTTCTTCATTGTAGGTAGTCTTACTTAATCTTGAGATGAAGATTTATTCATTCCCTCATTGTCTGTTTCTTCATGTTCATACAGGGGAGAGAGTAATATTCCTCTTATTTTAATTTCTCAAGTAATGTCATCATAAGTTATTAAGGTAATTTTTCATGTGATACTCCATTCTTATACTTCAAATGTATTACAGTTTTATTTTCAGAGATCTGGATTTCCCAAAGTAACTATTCACACATGATATATTGATACTTATATTCTATTTGGTAAGGTTTCTTTTTTCCCAGCAACAGTCGAATCTTTTCAAAAATGTTTAGATTTTGATGGACAATGAAATACTTATTTTCCTCAGAAGGTATGTGGAGAGGTTTAGATGGGGTTAGAACAAATAAAAAAGGGATGAGCTGTCTTTTGAATGTCTTGGTTATTATTTAAGGACCATTGTTATATACTTAAAAGATACTGCCATATTTTCAGATGCAAAGTGATGCTTTCTTAAGAGCAATACATCTACATAGATCTGTACAATGTTGGAGAAAAATGGGAGGTAGTATTTTTTATTTCTCTTCTGATTTCAGGGCAATTTTTATTAAAAGAATTTTCAGAATTACTATACCTTATTTTGTAGCATTACATATGCAATAAGTGTAGTTTGTGTTTTTTCCTAATATTTTTATCCTGAGAAGTGATGCATTTGTTATTTCAAACCAAATTGGCTTTTCTAATTTTTACATTTTATAATGCAAGGGAAATTGTTAAATGATTTGTACTTATCAGTTATTTCATCTGATACCAATTAGTTATAATACAGAATACTGTTATATTCACATTGCATATATGTCTTTACATTGCATAGAGTGTCTTTACCAAATCAATACAAGGCCTGTTTATCTATGTAGATAAATAAATCTTGTCTCATATTTTGAAGATGAAAAGATAAGCTCCTTTCAGATTCTAAACTTTCTAACATGGTAACTGTGATTCTCTTTCTTTTTTATGTTAAAATTCTACTTTAGAACTCAATGGAGAATGTTACCATAGTTCAACTCCCTGAAAGAATAGAGAGGAAAAATCAAATCCAAAGATAATATGAGTTCAGATTTATTAGTTAAATATAGCCTTCAGAACAAAAACAAATGTGAAGAACCTTCCTAGAACTGACTAGACAGAATTTTTTCTTAAACATCTACTTTATACAGGAAACTTGTATTTAACACAGGTTTAGTTAAAATCACCTTTAGGTGTCATTTTATTTATCTTTACCCCGCGATGGGTGGGGTAGGGTGTGGAGGGGGAACCAAAACCAAAAATCTAATCACAACCACAAAAAGATTTGATCGATTGCCAATCTATAGGAATATATATTTTTGAATATAGGATTCTTTTAGCTCAACTTTACCTTGTTAATAGTTACTGATTTCTGCAGAAAGCTGGATTTAAATTCTATAAATTTGTCATATCTATATTGATAACTTGCAGTTTCTGCAGTAGCTTTCAAAATATTTTCAAAGGTAATTAAAACTATGCTTGTTGGTGTCATGAGTCTATTTTGTACAAATGATACTCTGAACTGAAGAATAAGGAAAGAAGACTTTGAGTAGAATAAGTCATATCTGAACAGTACTTAAAATATTGCAGTTCATTTTGGGGAGTGTGGAGAAGGGCCCTGAGGTGGAGTAATAAAGTAACAGATCTGGGTTCTCTTTTCAGTTCTGCAACTGGTAAAGTGTGAGAACTTGGGCCAGTTAACGTCTAATAAGCCTCAATTCCTCTTTTGTAAAATGTGAAAGGATTTTACAATAAGCCTAATTGAGGCCAATTAAACCTCAATTCCTCATTTGTAAAATGTGAAAGGATTAAGATTCTCTCTGGCCTTTAACTCTGATGCCTTGGGGTTCTATAGTGACTGATTCTTTAATAATTAACATGTTTCTGTTATTAAAAACATAAATCAAAAGCTAATTAATCAAAATCAGAAGCTAATGTTTAATTAAGTTAAATTAAAAATTTCCGAAGAGCTTCAAATCTGTTAAGTGAATAATTTTTAAACTCAACTTCTCCAAACCATAGAGTTTCTTGATAGGTGCTTCATGGCCTTCTAGGAGGCAGGGTGGGCAGGGAGTGAGGGGAGGGGAGGTCTCTGGACCCCCTACCTCTGAACTAGAGCAGCTTCGATTCAGTATGCTTTTACGTATCGAGTTTCTGTATGTGGTTTTGTTGTAAGAAAGAGTTTCAAAACGTTTGAAAACCCCTGAATCAGATCATTCTGCCATCATCATTGTCTTCATACTAGCATCACATCTAATACTAACATATATGAAACTTTTTATACTAAGTACTTAACTGCAAAAACTATGTGTTTTTCCTTGACTATTACATTTTAGAATCATGAGTAAATACTAAAAAGTTTACCTGTGCCTTTTTGTGAATACTTTTGTAAGTGGTAGTTTCTGTTGCATGCTTATTTATTGTCTTTGCTTCCTCAAGTCTTTTCAGGAGGACATGGGTTATACTAAATATACTTGAAGAAGGTAACACAAAATATTTTGGAAAATTTGAGGATAGGATGGGTTTTGAAAAGGTCTGAAGAATGGAATAATAGAGTATAATACATGAATGTAGGAATTGAGCATTGTAACATGAAGGGAAGTTTTAAATAGACAATAGAAATATTTGTCAAAAGTTAAGCAATTTGGAAGTAACAGGCAAGAGAGAGAAACGTAAAGAGTGCTAGGAATAAATCTTCTAAAAACTTCTTGGTTTTCTTATATGCAACCACAAGAGGCTTAAAAGTCAACTACTAATATTGACAAATAAGTAAATATATAGTTTTATAGTTTTTATAGTTTTGTTAAGGTCAGTTAGCTAAGCTGATGGAGCTTTTCCCCTTTTTTTTAATTCTGAAAACTTTGAATCCTAATTTGTTTTTCATGTTATTACAGATAGGGTGATTTATTAAAAATTGTTATTTCTTTATGTTGACAGAGTACTTTCAAGCTCTATGCACAGTATATTTATTAATACTTCCATCTTTTAACTTGTAGATAAGCCTTTCCTTTTTGTGTTACTGAAAATGAGTGAATATTATGTGAAGAAAATATACTTCTATTATGTGTATCCTAATTCACTGTATGGAGTAAGCCTGGGCCTGAATTGTCCATCCATGTTCAATTTTTTTCTTTCGTCTTTTGTTATATTTGGTTTTGTTCCTCAAAGTAACATAATAGTTTGATGTAGGTCTCAAATTTATGGCTGGTTTGATTACCTTGGTAGGTGTCTTGATTTTTCTGATTTGAAATATTAAAAGGTGCTGAGCCTGAGTAATTTCTTCCAGGAAATTATCATGTGGAGGTCATTAAAATTCTTTGATGAATATTAGGAACATAGATGAAGTGGCATCAACATAAATTACTTATATTCACAGGAGGCTGTATTATGAGAAAAAGGATAGCAAATTTTTTATACCACTCTCATAATGTTTTTTCTCATCATTATAATATCTATACTTTTCTAAATATTTACTGTTCTACTCTGAAATGGTTTTAAGAGACCATTATATATATAAATAAGTATATATTTATATATAAATGAATTTATATATATAAAGGCATAGAACAAATATAGTAACAGTGGGGAATCTGCCTGAAAGTAATCTGGGTAAAAATTTTAAAAAATCAGTAAGATTTTTCTTACAGACTGTAGTAAATCTCAAAACTTTTATGCATGTAGTTTTTATAAAAGGTTAGTAAATTATTTTTGATATATGTCTAAAGACCTACATCTCAATATATTAGGTACCATACTGTGGGCCTTAAGATCTTAGACAAATGTATGTGAATCATGTGCCACTATAAATATATTTCAAATACTTTATAAGTTTATAATAGGATAATAGTTTTCATTAAAATTCTGAGAGTTTAAGGGTTTTAAAAGATTTAATTGAGTCTATTTAGTTTTTATATACTGTTAAATGAAAGTGTAAAGAAGAAAAGTCTTTTATACCTAACTGGATCCTGCTTTCATTTTGCTTTGTGCTGGGGGGATAGCCTCATGTTCAATGGCATAAGCTGTAGGCTGGCAGGAGTACTCTTTGTATTAAGCAGCTGCTGATTACTGTGATGAGCAGAGGTCAAATTCTGGATTTCAGTATCAAACAAAACAAGTTGGCTTATACCCTCCATACATTGCACTCCATAATTAGATGTTCACATTTGAAGTTTTTTGTCTTTATTTTTATTGAGGCTATAAGGGTTATTCTTTGTTAAGCCAAATTTGATTTTAGAAGATAGTTTAATTTTTTAAATTTAATTACTTGCCTCACATTATTTTAAACTATGCATTTGAAATATAACCCTATAAAAACTACAAAGTTAGCTTTTATTTTATTCTGCCAACTAATGGTTCTAAATTCTTACAACCATTACATAGTTCTTTACACTAACTAAAAATATCTTTATGTATTAACAATTAATTGCATGTCTGTTTTTTCTTTCTTTTTAAAATCTGCTTTGTCACTACAACCAAATGGTAGCAACAATAACAAACACTGAAGTTCTCCATGTTATTGATGGCCCCGACCATCAGTGGGAGGTCCTGAAAGGAGAGAGATGCTGAGGGGAAGGAGATTGAGAGGAAAAGAGAAACTGCAGAGGGGAAAATATATGAGAAACTCATCCCAGATATGGTAAGGAAGGAAGGAAAGAGAATTGGTGGAGAAGTAGGGATAGGGAATCTTTGCTTCTTCAAGGCAGCTTGAGTTCAGTGAAATCCAGAGTTTGTGGAAGAGGGAGTAAGCAGCAAAGAAAATTGAACTGGGTTACTGGGTTATTTGGAAGGGAAGATATAAAGGGTGGGACGGAGGGGAAAAGTGAATGCCTGGAAACAGGAAGGAAAACAGAAAATGGGAGTTGAAGAAGACAAGTGGTTTAGGCTATTGTACTCCTTCCTTTAAATTGTACAAGGTGGAAGCTTTCATGACTGAAATAGAGAGGCTAATTGTCTTTGTCATCTAATGTATGTATGTGATGGTAGTTGAGTTTTTCCCCCAGTGGACTTCCCAAATTGAAGCTATTTATATTTTTTTCTGTGCTTTAAATATTTTTTTATCTATAATATGGCAATTTCATTATCAATCCACCATATTTGAATATCATTATGGACAAGGTTTATACCGAATGTTTATACACATAATTTGTTTTGTTTAACTCAGTCATTAAGCCAGATTTTATAGTTATAGGATATAGCTAATCAGTATATAGCTAATCAGTATATTATAGAATGATAGAAATGCTGAAAGAGACATAAAGCTAAATTTGATCATAATAACTTAAAGCTGAGAGTGTTTAGCTAAATAAAGCATACATTTTTAAAGACTTAAGATTGCATATGTATTTTTTTAAGTAGGCTCCCTGCCCATCATGGGGCTTGAATTTACAAACCCTGAGATTAAGACTTGTTTGCTCTATTGACTGAGCCAGCCAGGCACCCCAGATTGCATATTTTTTAATCTACTGGAGAATCTTTAGAAGTTTCAGGGACTTTTTTAGTTTTGGTAATTTTCTTAAGATGACCAGATAAGATTATCTCAAGTAGTTTTTAATTATTCAGAGCAAAGATGATCTGTATATTCTAACATGAATAAGTTGTCAGAATAGTTAGTGATCAGTGTAGAGCTGTTATCATCGCCAGTGGATACCTTTGTCATTGGTTGTGACAAGTTATTTAGGAGAATGGAAGAAGTCTCAAACTTCAGAAGCATTGGAGCATGTGTAATTGATGGAGGAAGAGTCGTTGCCACATTAGTTTCTGTTTATCACCAGTATGCTCATTTTCACTCAACTGTTTTTAACCTAGGTTAGTCTCCTGCCCCACACTGATAGGGCTTGTTAAATACTCTTAGAGTGTACTAAGAGAATAATAAAACTTTATTTTCTATTTGCCTTGCTAACTTTCTAGGATTGTTCATTTGGGGATAACAGGGTTATCACTTACTGATGACTTTTTAATGAAGCAAAATAATTGTTTTCTTGTATCTAGTGGGAAAGGAAATTGTAAGAGAAGTGGGCTGCTGTGTGGCTTGATTGAGACTTTCTGCAGCTAGAATGGGGATACCTAACATAAGAAGTGTTTGTCTCAAACTCTTCCACATAGGTATACAAATGGCTAGCAATGGGCATTAGCTACTCAACAAATCTCAAAAGATTTTAGTAAGATTTTTACTCCTGAATGTGAAGTATGTTCTCTCTCTCTCTTTTTTTAAAGTGTTGGCTTAGAGATTACATATATGTTTATTTCTTTTTCACCAGAATTGCTAGTTTGTCAGTGAGTCAGACAACTAATATCTGCAGCACCTTCTCTTTTGAAAAGCTTATTACCTTGAAAGCCAAACTGTAATTAGAGGAGCAGAGTGACTGAGAATCTGAGGTCCTTAGATAACTGAGGTATTCAAACGTCTGAGGTGCCGATGTTCATCCATTCCCAGGACCACCTTATCTTGGGCCTTTTCTCTGTGGGAAAAATTAAGATCATAGCAAGCATGTTTAATGAACCTACTGTCCTGAAGTGAGATAAAAAATCATCTCCCTTAACCTTTCTCTTAAGAGTATCTGCTTTTTTCTCAAATTTTAATTCAAGTACATACATATATGAAGGCAGGGAATAGACATTTTCCCTTGCTTCCCCCCCCCCCCAACTCTTTGTAAAAATTTTTTGGGAAAAGTAATAAATAAGTGTATGCGATGAAATATTCAAATTTTACGAAAAAATCAAATAGTCCAAAATCTAGCTCCCTTCTCCATTCATTTACTTTTTCAAGAGGCAGCTATGCTTAATCAGATTTATTATCTGTCTTTGCAAAGATATTCTATTTATCCTTTAAAAAAATCCACAAATATTTTACAGATCATTCTGTACCTTTGTTTTATTTTTCACTTAATATTTAGAGTTGGAAACAGATACTTTCTACATGTTTAAGCTCTTTTGGTGGGCATTTGTTATTAAATTACATGCAGTTGCTACTCAGTGGGGAATTTCATATTACCCAGATAATACTGAGTTATAGAAGATAATTTCATGTTAGTAATTTTCACATTTGTTAAAGCTTTGACCCCTGTTCCCTCATTTTGAAAACTTTCACAGAGTTCCTAAGGCCAAGTGTATTTTCTCTAAGTCTCTGCTCCACAAGTCTGTACTACATAGGACATAGGAGAGCCGTGGGACCCATCTGGGGTATGGGGGCTTAGGGTAGGCATTTGCTGCCCCACTTTCTGCCCAGTATCTGTTTCAGTGCTGAGCTAGCTGTCCCTGGAGATGTGGTAGGCCTCTGAATGTCCGTTCTGTTCTAGTCTCCTTCCTGTGGGTTTTCTCTCCTCCTGCACCTCCAAAACTCCTCAGGATCCTGAGTCAGGGAGGACTCTTCCTGTCTAGATCTATGGTCTTGAGGGCATGAGGGTCAGGGCACACCCACAGCATGGTACCTCACAGTCATTTTGTGGACCCTACCTAGTGAGTCCTTTTATTCAACAGCTCTGTATTATAAGAGGAATGTCAGCCACTCTACACTTTCCAGTATTAACTGATGGTCACTTGCCTTATAAAAATGGGGAGAGGGAGTATGCATACTTCCACACACCCAGTTAGCAAGAACCTGTCCAAACCTTATTTGGTATAAGGTTTAACTTCGTTAATTTAAGAATATCACCAAAATATTAACACATTAAGCAGAGATAAAAAAATATGTGTTTTCTTTATAATTTTTTTATTCTCAGAAATTTTTTGTAGTGCTGTTTAAATTTGTACAATACTTTAGCTATAATAAAAATATGAAATATTAGCGAAAATTCTGGATGCTCCTTTTATGAGATTCCTGGAAAGAGAGTGATCCTAGTTTGGGATCCTAGTCATGTCTATGGAGAGAACTTTTTGGTTCCACAACATCTTAATGCCACCAGAGGAAACTGTTGATAGTGAAGTCCTTGAATGAAGGAGGATTGGTAGTGAGGGGGGCAGTTATGGCTAGTAAGCAGCTTGTGTTTATCTGTGAGACACAGGTCATTGCCTTGTCTGTAGTTTTTTTAAAAAAATTTTTAATGTTTTATTTTTTTTGAGAGAGAGACCGCGTGAGCAGGGGAGGGTCAGAGAAAGAGGGAGACACAGAATCTGAAGACAGGCTCCAGGCTCTGAGCTAGCTGTCAGCGTAAAGCCCGACATGGGGCTCGAACCCACGAAAAATGAGATCATGACCTGAGCTGAAGTCATATGCTTAACTGACTAAGCCACCCAGGTGCCCCCTTGTCTGTAATTTTTAATCTTACTGGCTCCTCCCCTCCCCAAACATTTCCCTTGCAAGTTTCATTTCAGGTTTTCTTCTTAATTTCTCTGCACAGTTTTCTCATCCTGCTTTCATCCTACTAACACTTGTTATTATGTTGATATTTTCTCATGTCTATAATGTTTCTGAAACTCTTCTTGTGTTACAGTAACAAGTAGTCTTCCTCAACATGCTATTTATTAACTGAGCTAGTTTTCATATATGAGTAGAAACTGCATTTAAAACCTGAATTCTTCTATTTGGTGTGCTTTTATAATGAAGCCATAAAGATTTCCTCCTATTCATCTAGCTTATAGAGGGTATTGACAAACAGCAAAGAAGAGATACTGGCTTGTACTTAGCATCCAAGCTAATGTTGTTCATATTGTCTTATTAGAACACCTGGAGAGTGCAAGTTCTAACTCAGGTATACCAGCTGCACAGAGAGGTGAGTTTGTCTAATTAAGCAAATAGTCACCAAAGGTGTGAAATTCTAGTGTGGTGGTGCATAAACATACAGACATTGGAGAAATGCACTGGACAGTGGAATAGACACCAAAATGTGGCTTTACTGTAGTTAGAATGTGTCATTAAAAATATTAATTAACCTAATATTTAAGTTTTTAGCATCTTAATAGTTTCCCTGTTTCTAAAAATAAAACTTTAGCTCTTTGACGTTCTATTTAGCTTAGTAGTAGTAAAAGCTATTTTATTTAAAAAGGAGAACTTGTTAGACTCGCACCTGCCTCCCCACTCAATGTCGTCAGAAGCTTTGTTGCCAAAATCACACATGAAAACAGAATAGCGACCAAGATGACCCTTTGGCCTTTCTGTTACTGATGGTAGAAAGAATGTGTTTTAATAAAAGATAAGTCAACCAGTGATTTTTTTTTCATGTGTTCTTCAGCATTTGATTCTCATTATTTTTGTTTTAGGGTAAAAATAAGGGATTAAAGTTCTAAAATATAGGCAGTTAAAACCTTGTAAAGTAAAAATAATGGGAAATAAAGTTAGTCAAAGCAGTATATGGTCCTTGCACTGATATTTTGGTTAGACCTTGCTTCTGTTACCCCTGAGACCACACAACTATGACATCACCAAATATGCTCAGCCAGCTAATTGAGAACTTGGTTTTGGACAAATCAGTGTCTAAAGCTTGACTCTTTACTATCTCTCATATCTGACTTGAAAAGGACCATTCTCTTTCTAAGTTACAGTTAAAATTACATCATCAGAAGGAGTGTTATGACGAGTAAGAGACGTCATCCATATTTTTTCTTTGTTTTTTCTTTTGTTTTCTGTCTGTGTTTTCAGCAACGTCAGTTGATTACAGTTCCTTTGCAGACAGATGCAGCAGCTGGATAGAGCTCATTAAACTGAAAGCTCAGACCATAAGGCGCGGATCAATTAAGACAAGTAGGCGGATGTTTCTACCACATTATGATCTGAGAAGCATATCCCTGATTTCCCAGTGGTGAAGGCTAGACCTTTCTACCCTGTAATAACATTGCCAATCAATCATGTATTGGAGTGTGAAAGCTGCAGACTCTAATGGTCATTTAGCAAAAGTTATTGAAGGGCCTTTAGATTTGTTCGTTTTAACTGTAGAATTAGGTTTTAAAAATTTTACTTTTTGTGAAGGTATTCTTAAAAGTGTGTAGATACTGTATCCTTCTAATGGAAGGAAATTATGAGCTCTCTTATAGAAGAGATACACTTTGAGGACCCTCGCCACTGTGTAGTATATGGCATCTGTTAGTTTACCAAGAGTGATAAAGAGGGCTAAAAGAATGGAGGTATTTCTGGATTGAAAGTAGTAAACTCTTATCTCACTGCTGGAATCAGGATCATTACTTATGTGTTCTTTATACTCCATGTGTTTTGACAGACTTTGAGGTAAACGTATATGACTGTGAAAGAATTTATAGTACATTAAAAGAGAAGAAACGATGTTTTAGAGGAAAGATCACAGGATATGGAACCAGCCAGATCTGGTTTGGGATCCTAGAAGTGTCATTTTAATAGCTGTGTGACCTTGGGCAAGTTACTTAATTTCTCTGAGACTCAGTTTGCTCATGTGTAAGATGGATAATAATATTTATGTTGCTGGGTTGTAAGGATTAGATAATATATATGCATGTGTGGCTTATAGTAGTTACTTGATAAGTGCTAGCTATTATTATGTTATTTTATATACAATTTTTAGACAGCCAAGGTCATTTGTTTTTAAAATTATGAGTTTGATCAAAAAGGTTTGGAGAAGAAACCCATTACAACTTGTTAACATAAGGTTTATCTACAAGTTGACAATGACGAAGTTGTAAGAAAAAGATGGAAAAACTGCACTGGGAAATATAACAACTTTCACACTCTCTTTGTAATAATTTGTTCCTACAGCAGATAATTTTTAATGCTCTCCTGCTTTTTCTTTTTCTTCACTTTATAACGATCATTGTGTGTTGTAGCTACACCGCATCAGCATTTTCTTTTGCAGGAATGCCATTTTTCTTCCAAAAGAATTCCATTTCAGCATTTCCTCTCACGTTTTTCTTTCTCTTTTTAATTGCATGCAGTGCATGATAATTTCTTTACTCTCATGACATGGCTTACCCTCACAGACAGCTGAATGTTGTCACCACTTAATTTGGAAACCTTAGGGAAGAATTGAGTTACCAACATCTGATGTTGATGTTTTCTTTTCGTTCTCCAAATTTAGCTGTCACCGTTGAAAAAGCAAGTCCGATGGGTGAAGGAAATTTCCGGAACCGTTCTGCTCCACCTTGTGCAAATTCTACAGTTGGAGTTGTTAAGATGACACCTCTTTCTTTCATTCCTGGAGCAAAAATAACTAAATACCTTGGGATAATTAACATGTTCTTTATCCGGGAAACCACTTCTCTTCGTGAGGTAGGTAATTTTATAATATTGTTTTTGTGCATTTTCTGATTGTAGACATTAATATCAAAACCAAACAAATTTCAGATTGTTATTTGTTGCCAAAGTACTCAGACACACACACACATACCTTTTCTTTTTTTTTCTTCAATAATTTGTCTGGATTGATTATAGATTAGACTTAACAAATTTCATATAGCACTGAGTATTATCACAAGAGTTGTGTTGGGTTTAATTTCATTTATTTTTAGAGATTCCAGAGCCTTATCATAAGTAAAACAAGTATATTGATCCATGTTGGATTAGAGCTTTAAAACCCTGAAAGAACAGTTTAGTTTTCTCAAGTAGTTATTTGCCTGAGATTATTTAAATAGCAGTTTTTATGGTTTACATTTAGAAACTGTAGGGAACTATATTATGGCTAGATGTCTATGGATAGTTTATGTCTATTTTTTTCTCCCCCTGAAAAAGAATGTGGCTGCTCATTTTATTCCCCTCCTTCCAGAAGTATATGAGAATGCCATTTATTCAAATTCTTACCTCAAAGTGGGTAACAGTAATTATAATGTTTTGATGTGGTCACATTTAAGAATCAGAGTCAACCTATTATATCTTTCATTACATAGGAATTTAAACTCAAGAAAAAAATTGTATTTACATTGTATCTTATGTTATGAAACAAGGCTAGAGCAAATTAATATTGTGAATAGGGAAATTTTTAAATTATTGAGATATGAAACTCAAACTCTTCATTTTTTTAAGTCTATGCATTATAAAGATACCTTAACTATGCTCTTTTCCTATTGTGTCATCATCAGTGTTTCTATACTTCCTTATACTATTTTTTTTTAATTGAGAGAGAGAGAGAGAGAGAGAAAGACCCTGAGCCAGGGAGAGGGGCAGAAAGAGAGGGAGAGAGAACCTTAAGCAGGCTCAACACTCAGCATGAAGCCCAGCGTGGGGCTTGATCCCACGATCCTGGTTATCATGAGCTGAGCTGGACCCTCAACTGACTGAGCCACCCAGGCACCCTGCCCTCATGCTGTTTTTTTTTTTTTTTTAATGGGGAGGCTGCTATTTTTTAAAATTTTTAAAAAAAATTTATTTATTTTTGAGAGACAGAGCAGGGGAGGAGCAGAGAGAGAGGGGGACACAGAATCTGAAGCAGGGTTCAGGCTCCGAGCTATCAGTGCAAAACCTGATGCGGGGCTCGAACCCATGGACTGTGAGATCATGACCTGAGCCAAATTGGATGCTTAACTGACTAAGCTACCCAGGCGCCCCTATCATGCTGTTTTTAATATGCTCACCATTCTGCACCTGGCACCGTGCCTGGCAAAGAGTAGACATAGATATTTTTGTGTAAATGAGTGAATGACTTCTGACAGATTAATTAGATAGATGTTTTCTTTATGATAAATTTAAATTTAAAGTTTTTTTAAATCACATTCTAATTGTGTTGAGATGGAAAAGATACTGTCTTAATATATTCTCAGAAACTTTTTAATATAGAATTTAAGTAGGTGACGATTTTAAGTCATTTAAATTTGACCAAGAAAGTTGGGTGTGAGGATCTGATATAGATGGGTAGATTAACTTTCCAGTTCTTAGTAACACATGGGTATTGCACTATGTTAATCCATAAAATTTTGTTTCCTAAGTGCCTTCTCTATTGCTTGAGAGCCTTGCCCCAAAATGTTGCTTTACAGTGGATTTCTCTTCAACAGAAATTAGTAATATTAACTGTGTGGCATAGTATTCCAAATTTATTTGTTACTTGATAAGTTATTTGCTTACAATTATATGATCTTTTAAGAATTACCCACTGTAGTCTCTGTTACTCTGCCATCAGAATTTCTAGATTTAAAAGGCAGGAAGAAAACAGATACAAGTAAAAGAAAAAAATGTCCTGAGCTATGATGAATTGAAAGTAGGCTAAAATACCTCAGTTCCTCAATTGCAAAGAGAGCTGCCTTTACAAAACTATGGCTTTTTAGAAAGGTGTCATCTGGTCAAATGTTTTTTCTAACAGTGCATTAAATTTTGCCCACGACTTCCAGTTTAAAGTTGGAAATTTCTTCCTAGACTGTAAATTCTACCTCTAGTAGAATTGATGGAAAGTTGAGGTTGAAAAGCATTTTAAGCTCTCAGCTAGATTTTTGTTTCTGTTTTGTTTTTGAACCTGAAAACATCCCCCAAACTATTGGATTTCATTCCCTGACAAATATGTATGGAATACTCAGTATGTGCACCTGCTGAGCTAGGTATTAGCATATAGTTGTGAGCAGAACAGATGGCGGTCTCTGACCTGATGGGATTTACAGTCTGGTGGACCTGGAGCATGGTGAACATTAAACAATCATGTAACTTATGTATAATTACTAGTGATATTAAGTAATATAAAGAAACACAACAGGGGCTATCAGAGGAAATAACAAGGAAACATAATTTAGATCTGATAGTCAGAGAAGCTTTCTTTGAGGAAATTACATGTAAACAGGGACCTGAGGAATTGAGTAAGAGTTATTCTGGTGGAAAATTGGGGAGGAGCCTTTAGAACAGCATGTACAGTGACCCCGAGGCAGGAATAGTGCTTGACACGTTTGAAAAACTGATAAGGGGCGCCTGGGTGGCACAGTCAGTTGGGCATCTGACTTCAGCTCAGGTCATGATCTTGTGGTCAGTGAGTTCAAGCCCCGCATCAGGCTCTGTGGTGACAGCTCGGAGCCTGGAGCCTGCTTCAGATTCTGTGTCTCACTCTCTCTCTGTTCCTCCTCCACTCACGCTCTGTCCCTCAAAAATGAATAAACAGTAAAAAAATTAAAAAAAAAACTGATAAGGCAAGTGTGCCTAGAACATGGTTCAGGATGGGGGATATGGATAGCAGAGAAGTTTTATTATTTATATTTGCCATCAATTTGTGTGAATGATAGGAACGATTTGATGGAGATGTTGAAGATGGAGAAACAATTTGAATTCCTGCTCTGCCTTTTTTTAATTAGCTGTGTGGTCATAGCTAGTCATGGACATATTACACATTCTCTGAGCTTCGGTTTTATCATCTGTAAAGTAAGGATATTAATCCCCATCACAGACATGTGTTCAGTAAAGGTTTGTGTGTTCATTCATGCAACAGATCCCTGTTATGAGGGAAATTAAAATAATCATCTATTATATTAAGATCATTTAAGATGTTTTACTATATATTATTTGGTATTTTATATACATTCATGTACACATATATAGTTTGATTTTTTTGTATATTATTTAGGAAGGAGGAGTCAGTGGTTTTCTCCATGCTTTCATTGCTGAAGTGTTTGCAATGGTGAGAGCTCATGTCGCTGCATTAGGAGGGAATGCTGTTGTCTCCTACATAATGAAACAGTGTGTCTTCATGGAGAATCCAAATAAAAACCAGGTGAGATGTAGTCAAAAGCCTCCTATGAGGGAACCGGAGGATTTCCCCCTTGGCTTTCCCATCTCCCACCCTCTTCCCCAGCCCCCACCAAAGAGAATTGCACTTTAGAGCTTTTTGATTCTAGATGTTTAAAGCATGTTTAATAAATATATTAATAACCATGGTCATACATAGATCAGATACTGTTTTCATATCTCAGGTATTTTTAAATTATCTCTGGAAGCTTTGCTCCTAAGTTACTGTAAAAGACACCTCTCTAGCTTGGACCAAGATCTGTCCAGTTCTAACTGCCATACTCGTGAAGAGTACATACATCCTGATGGGGCCACACTCTTTATCTATTTCTGTAGTCACATCAGAGTTTGTTTTTAAAAAAGTTTTTTTAATGTTTATTTATTTTTGAGAGAGAGCAGGGGAGAGGCAGAGAAAGAGGGAGACACAGAATCAGCAGCAGGCTCCAGGCTCTGAGCTGTCACCACAGAGCCCAGTGCGGGGCTTGAGCCCATGGACCATGAGATCATGACCTGAGCCGAAGTCGGATGCTTAACCGACTGAGCCACCCAGGCACCCGTTTGTGTTTGTTTTTAAAGTAGCCTCTGTGCCCAGTGTGGGGCTTGAACCATTGACCCCTAGATCAAGTAACATGCTCTACCAAATCAGCTAGCCAGGCGCTCCTGTTTATCTGTCTCTAATAAATAATTCTGTTAGTGGGATCAAAAGATGTTACTTAGGATTAATTTTAGAATAAATTTATCAGTATTGTTCCCTTTAAAAAACTCATTAATGGCTTTTTGTTCAGGTTTCTTGTGAGTTGCCTTCTTTTCATTTGCTCATTTTTCTATGGGGTTGTCTGACTTTTCTCTAGTGACTTAAAAGCCTGTGCTTTTTCAGCTATGCAACACTGCCTCTAATATAACAGAAAATTATAAGCATATTATTGGGTTGGTGATCATACATATCCTGTTGTTTGTATAGGCACAGTGTCTTATAAATGTAAGTGGTGATGCAGTGGTTTTTGTTCGTGAATCTGAGTTAGAAGTGGTATCAACCCAGCAGCCTACCGCCAACTGCCAGCCATCATGTACTGGAGGAGAAGTTACCACCTGAAGTAAATTAGAAAGAGCTCGACTAAATGAAATTCATCTGTCTCCATTGTTTTGTCTTTAATTATCTTACTGGACTTTTAAAAGTGAACTTAATTGAAATAAATAAGAATTGGTACATTATGAGTAGATTTGATTTGTCTGTAATCCCTTGGAGGCATGAGAATTTTCGAACCTTGATATTTTGTTTGCCAAGCCAGGCCCCATGAAATCTTGACCCTTCACCAAGTTCAGATAGATTTCTCAGAGAACAATAGCAGAGATGGAAACTGTAATTTTTGTTGACTTTAATAAAATCATACTTTGAAAATGGTAAGATTATCAAGAAATTATAATAGCTACCCTGGTGTAATGGAGAGAAACTAAGCAAGAAATTTACCAATTGTTAATAAATAATCTGATTTGAGGGATGTGTGGGAAAATGGAGAAAAGTTTTGAGAAAACTTTGTTTCTTAATGTGTTTTATTTTGTTAACTGAATTCGGAATTTGGTAACAACTGAAAGGGAAGAGTGCTTCAGCCATCTTTTAAAACGTTAAAAGTACTGTAACTTGGATCCATATTGTGTCCTAACGACTGTAAAAGAAAAAGTAATTTATTAGAGCCAGTGTCCTTCCATTGAAAGTTTTAATGATGTTTGTAAGGAAGGAGGAAAAAATTAACTACATAACTTTGTAACTGGCCAAATTTTGTTAGTGTTTAATTTGTCTAGAAGAGACTTGGCTTCGACTGGGAAGAAAAGGTCAGTGAATTTTGTTGAAATAGATAAAATATAATTGACCTACTAGGAGCATAAAATTATTTCTAATAGAATCATACTGCACTCCTACCAAATAAACAGAATTATATCTGAGGGATTTTTGATGGTAGGTTAGATTGTATTTGGCATAGAATTTGGAGATGTAACTTGTAAATATGTAAATATGCTGCAGAGTGTTGAATGTATACCTAGAAACACCTTCTCTGTCAATGCCAAATACCTAGTACAAAGGAACCTTAAAAAGTACATTCCTCCTTTGCACAATAAAATTTCTGTATAAAACTCATGATTTTGCTCTTTCAGGATAACAGACTACCCTAAAGATTAGGAATCAATTTCTTGTTATCACAGGTGTCAATATTTTTCTGTATTTTGTTTATAATTTTATTTTTTAAATAAAAAGTTTATAAACTGGAATATTCCTATGTCTCTTCCCTTGTGTAGTACTGCCAGTAGTCTGAAAACCCCTTCCCACCCAATCATCTCCATTCATCCCGTCAGTCAGCAAACATCTGTTGTGCATCTGCTGGAACTGTGGCACTTTCATGGTCTTTGTTCGGTAGGTATTCACATTCAGCAGCTGTTTGTTGAATGCCTGCTAGATCCCAGGGCACAGTTTTAGGCAGTCAACAAAATACACCTAAGTTCTTATGATCATGGAGCTTATTTTCCATGGCTACCCGAGTGAATAATTTGTAAAATGTGGTATATGGTACCATAGCAATTGCTAATGTTTACTGAATGTGTACGACATGCCAGGCAGTGTGACAAATAGATTAACCTTCGTAATTTTGCAGAAGTAGATACTGTAGTGAAGCCCCATTTTATAGTTGAGGAAGCTGAGTAGAGAGTTTGGTTTGCACAAAGACACAATAAATAGTAGAGCCAAGATTCAAGCACAAGCAACCTAGCTCTGAAACCTACACTATTAAGTGAGAAAAATGTATGTAGCTTGAGATGGAGGCAGCTTCCCAAAGGAAATGATAGTCTGGAAAAATATTCAGTTCACTGGAATTGACTATTTGTTCATAGTTTTATCCATCCATCCATTCATCCAATAGCTATTATGTGATTGCTTAATAAGTTTTAGAGTCCTTTCTAGGCAGAGGAATAATAATATCACTAATGAGTATTTTGTGCCATATTCTATGCATAGAGATACATTATTACTAATTCTTAAACATAAAACTGGCTGGGTGGCATTATCTCCATTTTGGTATGAACAGTTGTATACTCAACAAAGGCCTGGGCTGATTTCTAGAAAGCCTGGAGTTTCCTTAACTACTCAGGCTTTCTCTCTGTCTGCTCACATGGGCCATCTGCTCACATGCTCCACCTTTGAAGCATAATAAGCCCATGCTGGCTCCTTCCAGAAAAGCTAATTGTTACCTTATACTGCAAGAGTTGCTGCTCTTTTCTTTGTGTGGATTCCCTCAAAAACGGTCATTTTGAACAATGTGCTGGGACTTACTCTTTTGTAAATACCGAGGCCACTTAATCGTATTTACAGCATGCCTCATATATATCTTTCATTCTTAAATGTTGCTCCAGAGGTAAACTACACAACTGAACCAATGTTAGATCTGCTACATGCACTGACCCACTTCCTGCACCTTCTACTTTTCCACAATCCATTACTTCCTGGCTTCCATCTCCTGCTCTGCCCTTTGTATGCCAATGATACAAGCATTGGATTGCAGTATTGGATTGCTGACAAGCTTTTTCATACATGCACATATGCTTTTTCATTAGTGTATAAATGGGATCATAAACAATTTTTTTTTATTTTTATTAAAAATTTTTTTTATTTTTGAGAGAGACAGAGTGTGAGTAGGGGAGGGGCAGAGAGAGAGGGAGACATGGAATCCGAAGCAGGCTCCAGGCTCTGAGCTGTCAGCACAGAGCCTGATGTGTGGCTCGAACTCACCAATGGCAAGATCATGATCTGAGCCGAAATTGAACGCTTAACTGACTGAGCCACCCAGGTGCCCCCATAAACACAATTTTTAAATAGAGTGGCTTTATTTTTTACTCTTTTGCCTGGCTTTCTCCCACTTTCCTATCATTTCTATTAACAATCCCCTAATGAGTTACAGTTTATGTTCAATAAAAATCTAAATGTACAGTTTAAGGGGCTATGGCAAATGGGTTCAGTTGTGTAACCACGGTAAAGGACATACCCATCACACAAAGGAACATTTCCATCACACACACACACACACACACACACGAAAACATTTCCATCAGCCCAGGAAGTTTCCCTCCTGTTCTTTTGCAGTCAGTCCACTAACCCTTCTGTGTAAATGAGATCTTGTGCTTGATGACTTTCACTTTGTGTAATGATTTCTAGGTGCATCTACATATGGACAACATTTTTGGCTATTATGAATAAAGATTTTTTATTTGTTGGCACTTTTCTATGAAAATTCAATTTCTGTTCTTTAGAGTTTGCTTTTTCTTGTTGATAATATGCCACGTGTGTGACAAAATTTCCCCTTATTTTGTTATGCATTAACACAGTTCCTGGTACCTTTTGTCATATCCGAACATTTAATTTTATTTTGGACAATATGACTATCTTTTCTTTCTTAGATTTCTTTCTTAGTTAAGATGAACTCCGCTTGAGTTTTTGGCTATCTTGAAGGTTCATCAAACAACATGTCCTGAATTGTTGTCATCTTGGTGGCTCGCCATCAAACTTGGTACCGTTTATTATTTGTTCCTAGATAAATGTCATCACACTTACCCAGTCTTAGCTTGAGCCAGAGACCTGAGGGAGATCCAAAGCCTATGCCCTTTCCACCTCACCACCCAATTTCATGGAATAGGATGTGTAAACGTGTGGAAGCATGAAAATGTATGTTGTATGAAAATAACACATTTATTTACAAGCAGTTTTGCAGTCCCCTGCCCCCCCTCCCTCCCTCCCCCCCACAGGAAGTTCTTTCACAGAGTACTTGGAGAATCTGATCTAAACTTTGGAACTTTTCCCCAGAAAAATAAGCATGCACATGAAAATTTGCATACTACTTCAGGAGGTTTATTGAAATACTGAAACCCTTTCACTGACCCTCACTTAAATAGCATGAATGGAGGGGAATGAGGAGCCAGACTGAAGTAAAAGTTAGGAATAGTTACAGAAATGCTATCCTAAAAATTTAGCCTTTTCCCAGGAGAAAGTCAAGACATTAAAAAAATTTTTTAAATGTTTTATTTATTCTTAGGGAGACAGATCATGAGTGGGTGAGGGGCAGAAACAGGCTCCAGGCTCTGAGCTGTCAGCACAGAGCCCAACGCAGGGCTCAGACTCACAAGCCGTAAGATCATGACCTGAGCCGAAGTTGGATGCTTAACTAACTGAGCCACCCAGGCACCCCAAAGACATTTTTAAGATTAGATTTTTAAATATTAAAAAACCCAGGGGTCTCTGGGTGGTTCAGTTGGTGAAACATGTGAGTCTTGACCTCGAGGTTGTGGATTCGGCCCCCTTGTTGGGTGTGGTTACTTAAAAATAAAAAATCTTTGAAAAAACCCCACCATATATCAATGTAGGCAGAATAATCCCACTCCCTCCAAGATATCCACATCCTAATTTTCCAAACCTGTGAATATATTATTTTACAGGACAAAAGGGACTTTGCAAATGTGATCAAAGTTAAAGACCTTGAGATAGGGAAATTATCTGTTTATCTGATAGGGTCCTAGAATCTAATCACATGAATCCTCAAAAACAGAAGCGGGTAGAAGAGTAGGGTAGAGAAATTCTATGAGAGGTGGATTCAACCTGCCATTGCTCACTTTGAAGAAGGAAGGGAGCTCCAAGCTGAGAAATGTGGGTGGCCTCTAGACTCCAGGAATGGCCATCAGCTGACAACCAGCAAGACAATAGGGTTCTCCATTTTATAACCACAACGAACCGAATTTTGACAAAAACTCAAATGGGTAAGGAGATAGATTCTCCATTAGAGCCTCCAGAAAGGAACAAAGCTTGGTTTTAGCCTTGTGAGACCCATATCAGATTTCTGACCTATGGAACTGTAAGATAATAAACTTGTTTAAGCACTAAGTTGGCGATAGTTATGGAAGCAATAGAAGACTAACACAAATTCTTATAAACTATAGCTATATATAAAGTATAAAGCTACAATATAGTGCTATTTATGGTAATATGAAATGCTTCACAAACTCAGGGTATAAGTACAGTCATATCTCTTTTTTCTAATTAATTATTGTGAATGCCCACCCAACTAATTAGGATAAGTTCAGAATCGCCCATCTTTGAGGTCGTCTCCACTTCTAGAATTGTCCAAGACCTCTAGGGGCTCAGTGCGGTCCCTAAGTTCAGCTTCCCCACCCACACTGGTAGGGTACAGGAACCACTTTGGTACACTGTTGCATTCGCTTCTCACTGCCACATGATGTCGCTGTTGGAATGGATTCCCTACGGTAGAACCGAAGATGCTGGTCTCCAATGATGACGCCAAAGTGGCCAAGACTCCAACAAAGGTTTGCATGATTACTTAGCAGGTAGTCCTGTTTCCTCCATGCCTACTCCATCTAAGGAAGCCTGCCAAGTTTCAGTTCCTAGCGCTCAACCCAACTGTTGATGGAGTTGTGAAGAGTTTCCTATAAATTCTACATGAGGGTTTTTTGTGTTTTTTTAATTTAAAAAAATGTTTTTCTTTTAAGTTTACTTTTGGGGGAGAGAGAGAGAGAGAGAGAGAGCATGAGCAGAAGAGGGGCAGAGAGAGACAGAGACACAGAATCTGAAGCAGACTCCAGGCTCTGAGCTGTCAGCACAGAGCCTGACATGGGGCTTGAACTATGAACCGTGAGATCATGACTTGAGCTGAAGTTGGCTGCTTAACTGGCTAAGCCATGCAGGCGTCTCATGAGGCGTTTTTGTTTTTAAATAAGATATGTATTTTGCAGACATTTTATTGCAGTTTGTGGCTTATTTTGCATTCTTCAAACATTGTCTTTTGGGGAACAGAAATTTTTAACTTTGATGAAGTCTACTTCATTTTTTTTCTTCTGTGGTTTGTGCTTTCTGTGCTCTAAGAAATTTTGCCTAACCCCAAATTGCAGAGCTTTTCTAGAAATTTCAGTTTTTGACTTTACCTTTGGGTATATGATCTTTCCAGTTACATTTTGTATATGGTGTGAGGTATGGGTCAAGACTTTTATTTTCTTTTTTTTTCCTTTTTTGCATATGGATATTCAATTGCTCAAGCACAATTTGTTGAAAAGACTAACTTCTCTACTACATTCGATTGACTGCATTAATCTTTGTTGAAAATTGATTATTTGGTTGACCGCATATAGATATGGGGTCTATTTCTGGACTGTCATGTGTTCTATGTATCTATCCTTTTTCTAATATTAAACTGTCTTGATTCTTCTAATTTTATAGTAGGTCTGGAAATCAAGGAACGTGAGTCTTAAAACTTTGTTCACATTTTTAAATCATTTTTTTAAATGTTTATTTATTTTGAAAGAGTGACTGCACAGGGGCAGAGAGGGAGAGAGGGAGAAAATCCCAAGGGGCAGAGAAAGAGAGAGAGAATCCCAATCCCAAGAGAGAATCCATGCTGTCAGTGCAGAGCTCAATGTGGGGCTCAATCCCATGAACTGTGAAATCATGACCTGAGCCAAAATCAATATTAGGACCCTTCTTAAAAAATTTTTTTTAATGTTTATTTTTGAAACAGAGTGTGAGCAAAAACACAAGGCGTTCCCAAGACTACAAAGGAGCAGATGCTGAAAGCAGGGTGAACAAGATAAAATATTCCATAGATAACATGGTCTAAGGAATTCATGAGCACAGGCATGACCCAACCCCCAAATACATATTAACTAGATACTGGTCAGCTGTTTTCATCATGTCCAGAAAGCAGTATAATGCATTCCCTATAATCTCCTTACCCAGAACATAGCTATTTGATTTTCCACACTATACTTTATGTTTTTTGGTTCTAAGTGGTACTATTTTAATTTTTATTCTCTTTTTTTTAAATGTTTATTTATTTATTGATAGAGAGAGAAAGCCAGGAGGGGGCAGAGAGGGAGAGAGAAATCCCAAGCTGGCTCCCCACTGTCAGCGCAGAGCCCCATGCAGAGCTCAAACCCACAAACTGTGAGATTATGACCTGAGCGGAAACCAAGAGTGGGGTGCTTAACTAACTGAGCCACCCAGGTGCTGCAATTATCTTTTCTTTTCTGCTGTAAAGAGCTTTATTGTCTACATTTGGTCCACAGCGTGGGCGAGGGCTCTGGGATGGTTTAAATGCTGCCTAGTGGCTGAAGGGAGAGAGAGTCTCAGACACAAGCCCTGGCACCAGAGGGATACCAGAGGGGTGCTTCGAGGCTGCAGAGCTCCTTTCCAAGAGGAAGAGATACCTTCCTAGCCCAGCCTGGTGGTGCTCAGCCTGCAGAAGTGAGTCAGGCAGTGGCCATCTTCTTGTTGAGTTTCCCTTCCTTATGAAGGAAGTGGTTCTGCAGGAAGTCACAGAGATGTGAGTCTGTACAGATAGAAGCTGGGGCATGCAGATCCAAAAGGGCCTGGTTCAGGTCCTTCTCCAGAACCCTGGCTACTTCCATGGCTTCCATGGTTTTATTCTACTCACCTGGGGATAGCTTCTGTATGTCCTGGAAGAGAGGCTTCTGTGCTTCTGTGCTGGTTTTGCATATTCTAGAGATGTTCTGTGCCCTCCCAGTTCTCCTCAGCCAACTGGCACCCACCCTCTAGAGCCACATGGTAGCAGCTGTAGGAGGCCTGCAGGTACATGTGGACCAGGCAGTGGACAGTGGCCCCTGCCAGTGGAATATCTGAAGAATCTGGGAGCTCATGCTTGATGGGTAATAAGGAGCTAAGCTCAGAAAAGGGTGTTAGCTGATCCCAGAGGCAGAGGGTGGCAGAGAAGATGCCTCTGGAACATTGAGGGGGGGTTGAAGGAGGCTAGTAAAAGGGGCATCCCTGGGTTTGTTTCATCTAAATACTGTTGAAGCAAGAGACAGATTTGTGGGACCAGGGTGCAGTGCCTTAATTTTAATTTTCAGTGGTTATTTTTAGTGTAGACACATCGAATTGATTTTTTATATTGATTTAGTTGTGCATTGGTTCTAGTAGTTATTTTTTTGTTATTATATGGGGTTTTTATGTAGAGAGTCATTGTCATGAGTGTTCATTAGGACTCTGAATGACTTGTACTTTTTTTTTTGGTTCCATACTTAATTGGCCTTATTAATAATTACCTTATTAAAATATTAAGTATAATATAGAGTGGTTTAAATATTAAGTATAATGTGGAATGATAAGTGATGTGGAAATGTTGGAGTTCAGAGCCTCCAGCCAAGTAAGAATTCTTGAGACCTCTTGGGTGCAAAAAAGGTGGTTTTATGATAGCACAGGGACAGGGACAGGAGGTACCTAAAGACTGTGAAGAGCAATTGATTATATCCTTGGGACTTGGGGGAAGTAAAGCTAAAGGGAAGTTTCCAAAAGGACCTTCTTAGGTTAAGGAAGACTCACAGGATCCTGGAGGCTTACCTATTGTTGAACTAAGGTTGTTTTTCCCTCTAGCAAAGCATTAGCATTAAAACAGTTGAGAATTCTTGGAGGAAAGTCTTATTCTGCCTGTCTCAAGTATTTGTCTATGGGCTGCAGGTTAAAAGGAAACTTAATTTTATCTGCATTTCTTTCTGCCTTTGTTCCCCCACATCAGTAAAAATGGGCATCCTAACCTTTTTCCAGATCTCAGGGGGAAGACATCCAGTCTTTCACCAGTTAAGTATGATGTTATTTGTGGGTTTTTCCATGATCTTCTTTGAATTTTCTCAAATGCTTATTATTCTGTATCTACTGAGATGATCATATGAATTTTCTTTAGTTTGTTGGTCTGGTGGATTTCACTTACTGATTTTCAAATGTTAAACCAAACATTCCCTCCTTTTCTATTTTCTAGAAGAGTTTGTCTATGATTAATGCTATTTATTCTATGAATGCATAATAGAATTTGCCACAAAATTGGCAAATTTGAGTGTTCTTTGTTGAAATATCTGTAAGTATAAATTGGTTTTATTAATAAATATGGGGCTATTCAGGTTATCTTTTTCTTCTTGTGAAACCTTTGGCAGTTTGTGTCTGAGAGATTTGTCTATTTCTTCTAGATTGTCAAATTTATTGGCAAAAAGTTATTAATACTATTTTCTCATTATCTTTTTAAAAATTGTTTTTAAGTTTGTTTGTTTGTTTAGAGAAAGAGTGTGTGTGTGTGAGCAGAACACAAGTTGAGGAGGGGCAGAGAGAGAAGGGTAGAGATAGAATCCCAAGTAGGCCCCATACTCCTTGCTGAGTCCTAAAACTTTGTTCACATTCTTTAATAATTTTTTTAAATGTTTATTTATTTTGAGATAGACAGAACACAATGTGGAGGGGCAGAGACAGAGGGAGAGAGAGAGAATCCCAGGTAAGCTCCATGCTGTCAGTGCAGAACCTGATGAGGGGCACAGTCTCATGAATTATGAGATCATGACCTGCACAGAAATCAAGAGTTGGACCCTTAACCGACTGAGTCACCTAGGCATCACTTATTATCATTTTAATACCTCTGGGTTCTGTAGTGACATGTCCTCTTTCATTCCCAATATTGGGAATTCGTGGCTTCTCACTTTTTTTCTTGGTCAGTTTAGGTAGAAGTTCATCTCATTTATTGATCTTTTCAGAGAACCAGCCTTCAACTTCATTGATTTTTCTGTTGGTTTTTCCTCTTTCTTTTTTTTAAAAAATTTTAAATGCCTGTTTTTATTTTTGAGAGAGAGACAGAGTATGAGCAGGGGAGGGGCAGAGAAAGAGGGAGACATAGAATCCGAAGCAGGCTCCAGAGCCTGACCAGGGGCTCGAACTCACGAACGGCGAGATCATGGCCTGAGCGGAAGTCTGACGCTTAACTGACTGAGCCACCCAGGTGCCCCTTTCCTCTCTTTTCAATTTCATTTGATTCTACTCTTTATATTTCCTTCTTTATACTTGCTTTTGGTTAAATTTGCCCTTATGTTTCTACTTTCTTAAGGTGAAAGCATCATTAAGGCTTTGCTTCTTTTCTAATAGAAGCACTTAATCTGATACATTTCCCTTTATCCACTACTCTAATAGGACCCAAAATTTTGTTGCATTGTTTTTCTTTTTATTTACATTGAATTAAAAATATTTTATAATTCTTTTAGCTTTCTCTTTGACTACTGGTTTATTTAAAAGAATGTTGTTTAATCTCCAAATATTTTGTATTTTCCAGATATATTATTTGTGATGAGAACAACGAAGATATAGTCTTTTAGCAACTTTGAAGTTTATAGTACAGTATTGTTGACTATTATCAGTGTGCTGTGCTTAGATCCCCAGGGTTTATTTACTATTTGCAATTTTGTGCCCTTAAGCAACATCTCCCCAATTCCCCCAATGCCCAGCCCCTGTTAATCACCGTTCTACTTTGTTTTTAGGAGTTCAGCTTTTTTATTTTAAAATTTTTATTACTAATTAATTTTATTGATATGATTGCATGTAACATTATATAGCTCTAAGGTGTTCAACATGGTGATTTGCTATATTTATATATTACAATTTGATTACCACTGTAGTGTTAGCTAATACCCTATCACCTCACATAATTATTATTTCTTTTTTGTGCTGGGAATAATTAAGATATAGCTCGAGTCATAAGTTTGATGTTTATAATATTGTTTCCTATAATCACTACTGTAGAAGTTCCAATTTTTAAAAGTAAAATTTAAAAATTCCAGATTAGTTAACATTATAGTGTTATACTAGGTTCAGGTGTACAATATTTTCAACAATTCTATACATTATTCAGTGCGCATCAAGATAAGTGTACTCTTAATCCCCTTCACCTATTTTACTCGTCTCCCCACCCATCTCCTCATTGGTTACCTCCTGTTTGTTGTCTATAGTTAAGGTCTGTTTTTTGGTTTGTCTCTCTTTTTTTCCCCCTTTGTTCATGTTTTGTTTCTTAAAAACACAAGAAACAAGTGTTGGAGAGGATGTGGAGAAAAAGGGACCCTCATGCGCTGTTGATGGGAATGCAAACTGGTGCAGTCACTGTAGAAAACAATATGGAGGTTTCTCAAAAAATTACAAATAGAACTACCCTATGATCCAGTAATCACACTACTGGGTATTTACCCAAAAATACAAAAACACTAATTTGAAAGGATATGCATCCCTAAGTTTATTGCAGCATTATTTACAATAGCCAAACTATGGAAGCAGCCCAAGTGTCCACTGATAGACGAATGGATAAAGATGTGGTATATATACACAATGGAATATCATTCAGCCATAAAAAAGAATGAAATCATACTATTTGCAACAACTTGGATGGAGCTAGAGTATAATACTAAGTGAAGTAAGTTAGAGAAAGACCATATGATTTCACTCATATATGGAAATTAAGGAGCATGTTTGATTTTTAAAAATTCCACATGTAAGTAATGTCATACAGTATTTGTCTTTCTCTGTCTGACTTAATTTCATTTAGCATAATGCCCTAAAGTTCTTTCTGATTTCATTTTATCTTCACTATTGACATATAAGTTATATCTCTTCTTTAAAAAGTTTTAGTGGTTGTGCTAGACTTTTCTTTCTTTCTTTTTTAATATTTATTTATTTTTGAGAGAGTGCAAGCAGTGGAGGGGCAGAGAGAGATGGGGACAGATGATTCAAAGTAGGCTCTGCTCTGACAGCAGTGAACCCATTGTGGGGATTGAACTCATGAACTGTGAGATCATGACCTGAGCCAAAGCCCAGGCACCCCTAGGCTTTTCAGTATATACTTTTAATTTACCACAGTGTATCTTAAAATAACCTAACTACTTTATTATGAAGTACTTAGGTATAACCGCCCCCACACACAAAAAAAGTACAAAATTTGTATATTGACAATAAATACATGAAGTACTTAGGTATAAGTTATAGTATTTCTTAAAGTAAACTAGCATAACTACTTTGTGGATGGAGTATTCTCTAAATGATTGCAATCAAGTTTTTTATTTTTTTCATTCTTTCTTTAGGCTTTATCAGCTTCCCGGGGTGAATGCTTAAGCTTGTTTACTGTCAGTCTTTCTTAGTTCCTAATAACTGTATCTAAAGTTATAAATTCCTCCGCAGTTGCTCTTTTATCATTCCACAAGTTTTATACAACATTTTTATTTCTTTTAAATTTGAATATTTATAGTTATCACTGTGATTTCTTCATTGGTCTATAAATTATTTAGAAGTGTATTTCTGGCCTCCAAATGTATGGGTTTCTTTCACTTTGTTGTTATCTAATTAAGTTGCATTATAGTAAAATATTGTGATCTAGGGGTGCCTGGGTGGCTCAGTGGTTAAGCGGTCGACTTCGGCTCAGGTCATGATCTCATAGTTCGTGGGTTCGAGCCCCGCGTCGGGCTCTGTGCTGACAGCTTAGAGCCTGGAGCCTGCTTTGGATTCTGTGTCTTCCTCTCTCTCTGCCCCTCCCCCACTCCTGCTTTGTCTCTTTCTCTCTCAAGACTAAATAAATATTAAAAAAAAATAAAACTTTAAAAAAATATTGTGATCTGAATGACAAATTATTTGGAAATTCTTGAAAATTCTGTTGCTTTTCTGTTCAATTTGTGTAACTGTTTTGTATGTAGTTGGAAAGAAAATTTATTTGTTGCATATAAGATTGTATACCTCTGTATCATCTATTTATCATCTATCATCAAGTATCTATAAAATCAAGCTTATTAATTATTAACTCTTTTACATCCTTACCAATATTTTTATCTCCTCGATTTATCAATTTCTGAAAGAGGTGAGCATGGTATATTGATTACATTGATGGCCTTGAATACTGACCTCCGTGAAACTGTGACTTTGCATCTCCTCTGATCAAGAGGTCTAGTCCATCTCCCTGTGTGGTGACTTTGGGTGGGCCTTCGGCCTTCATTGGCCAACAGAATACAGGAGAAGTATTGATGCGCCTACTCTGAGCCTAGATCCCAGGAGTATTGTTTGTGTCTGCTTTCTCTCTGGAACCTCTACCATGCCATGCACACAAGCCCTGGCCAGTCTGCTAGAAGATGAGAAACTTCATGGAGCAAAGATAAGTCATCCTAACTGCTCATCTTACACTTGAATTAATTAACTATGAGCAGATTCATGAATAACAATAAAGACAATTATCTTAAGCCAGAGAGTTTGGGGGTAATTTTTATGGAGCAATAAACAACTGGTGCATAGCATTAACATTTTCCCTGTAATTATGCTGTCGTCAATTTGTCTTTATACTTTGGTACTTTTACTTTTTATATTTTTGAGGCTATGAATTCAGGTGTATGTAATTTTATGATTTCTTATCTTTGTGGTTTATATCTTTTACCAGTGAAAGTGTATCTTGTATTTATATGAAATGTAGTCCTGCAAATGCATTTCTTAAACATCACATATAAATTTTGAGCAATACGAACATTGATGTAGCACTTTTCTTTGAGTTACTTTTTGCCTGGTATGCTTTTCCCCCCAACCCATATATATTTAAATGCTCTGTGGAATTTTGTTCTGATTGTGTCTTATGTGTGGTCCACCATTCCTTTGCTTCTTTTTGTTGTCTCTTTCTGTGTTTTCTGTTGAATTATCAAGTCCTTCCACTTTGTTCTTTTGTTATCTGTTTGAAACTTCAGATTTCAAAAAACTAATAAGTATATCTTGCTTTTCCTTTTGTGTGTTCTGAAGCAACTGACAGATGACAAGAGAGTGAGACAGACAGAGGTCAAATGCCACCTTTATTACTAACAAAGGTTTTGGAGAATGTGACTCTAAGTCTGTTGTCTCAGAATTAGGCAGAATTATCTGGTCCCTAGTAGTGCTGAGTAACCACAGAACTCCTTCCTCAGGGATGAACAAAGTTGAGCAGAGCAGAATGTATGTTCTCTCCTGATAAGCAGATCTCAAGGGAGGAAGGAGATTAGAAGAGGCTGAGCTAAGCATTCAGTTATGTTGAAGGAGTTCATTGAGAGGATGTGACCACTGAGTGACTCATGAGCTGGATCTGGGCAGTTAGAGGCTCCTTACCCTCTCCTATCCTTGGAAGGTATGTACTGCCCACCGTTCCCACAGTGGGAGCTGTTCCAAGGACATAGCCTTGCGAGAGTAAGGGGTTGTTCCCAGTTAAGTCCCCCATGTAAACTTCTAAAAGTCAGGTGGGCAGGTACGGAAACTTTCTTGTCTTGTGGCGAGCTTCCTATGCAGGTTTTCTTGCTTGTTAAGACTGTTACCTGCCAGTCTGGAATGGGCTGACTCTTCAGTCTCTCTTTGCCCTCAGTGTATAGGGGCCACTTTGCAAGCCAACAAATTGCCTTTCCCCAACTATCATTCAGAGAAGTAATTTTGTCTCTCCCAGACAAGAGTGAGAAGGAGTGCCCAGGAATACTATTTTAATAAAAATCACCCGTAGAAACACAGTGGAAGCATAAGTATTCTTATAAAATAATATATTCCACATCTGTTCTCTTAGTTATTATGTCCACATTTTTAATATATCTTTCCTATGGCTGTTGTAACAATTACCACAAATTTGGGGGTTTAAAACACAGATCTATTCTTGTACAGTTCTAGAGGCCAGAAGTCTGATAGCAGTGTCCCAGGTGACAGCAGGGTCCACCTTCTTCTAGGTGCTCCAGGGCATGGATCTGCTTCCTTTTCTTTTCCACCTTCAAGTCTTCCATCTTCAGAGGCAGATGTTTAGCATCTTGCTTTGGTCATTACATTGACTTTGTCTTTGCTCTCATCACATCTCTTATGTGGACACTTATGATTACATTTAAGACCCACCTGGACAGTCCAGTGTTGTCCCATCTTGAGATCTTTAATCCCATCTGCAATGTCCCTTTGTCACATAAAATAATATTCACAGGCTCTGTAGATTAGGACATGGCTATCTCTGGGAGCTGTTACTCAGCCTAGTGCATATATATACTTAACATTTTATTTCTCTAACACGTCTAAACTTAGAGCCTCCTTTCTGTCCTTCTCCCAAATAAGCCAGGGCTTAAATGTTGTTGTCTATGATTTTTAATTCTAACATTTTAAAACGTACAAATTATGGTTGTTTGAATATCGTAAATATTTATTCAGATTACCAATGTGCTTTTCTGATGTCTACTTACTACTTTTTGCATATCATTCCTTTCTTCTGGATTCATTTTCCTTCTTGCCTCTGAAGTATGTTTTTTGGAAATTAGTTTATTCCAATTTTTACCTTTTGATAAAAATTTGTATCTATAATTGTTTTTATTCTGCCTTCACTTTCAATTTAATTTAGTTGATTATAGAATTCTAGGTTCATGATATTTTTTCCCCTCAGAACTGTACCATGGTTCTTAGCAGAGAACTAGAGCCTCTGGATGAATGAATAAATTTTGCAGATGTTAGGAAGGCAGAATAGTGAAAATAAGCCTGGATTAGGGATCAGAAAAACTGGCCTTAAATGCCAGATCTTCTACTTATTACAATTAGGCTTTGGCAAAGCCATTTAACATAACAATCTCAGTTGAAAATTGGAATAACAATCCGTACCCTAATTCACAACATCCTTGTGAGTCTCAAAATAAAAAACATAATAATGAATTTGAAAATTATTTGTTAATTCTCAAATTGTACAACTTCTTGGTAATTGATTATTTATTATTACAGAATTGTTGATTAGGTTGGTTTATTTTTCATCGCTATACAATAGAATTATTTATTATGTTTCACAGATGTAACTCTCACCTGTGGAATTTAATATAAAGGTACACTGCCACAGCAAAAATAGACATTGTATATTTAAATATTCTCCTCCAGTGTATCGATATAGTGCTTTCATTATGATGGGTTTTGAAGTAACTTTAAGTATAACTGCTTAATTGGAAAACTTGATATCCCTAACAGTAATGTTTTCTTGACAGGAAATTATTTATATGAGATTATTTCAGTGAATTGATTATATCTGTAGTTTAGAATGAATAATGACCCAGAATCCATAATGGTTAGAAATGTTCCATCCCCTCTTTGCATTGCTATCAGTCATACCTAGCATTTTATCCTCACAGATAAGATTTTCTTTGAAAATGGATTTTTTTTGGCATAAGGATGAAGTTAACTCTTCCATATCCTCCAAAGACACAGGCACACACATATATGTTTTACTAGCAGAGTCATCTAGTTAAATTATTCTTGTCTGCCTTGGTGGTATTTGCTCGGCTTATTTAGAGAAACTGGTTTATCTGCAGATGTCATCCCTATCTCTTTGTCACTCCCTGAAATTGAGGAGAAATTATTTCTATTTTTGCCTGGCTACATTCAGTTATGTTTGATGGGCCTCCTAGAATTTAAATTGATCAGTTTCCTAATCCTCCACTTTGAAGTAAAATACTCAGCTGCTATGGGTTCCCAGTATAGATATTAGAAATGCTTATTGGTCTGTAAGGCTTTCTTCCACACTTTGGCACAAACACCTCATTTACCAAAGTGGTTATAATGGTGGAAATAGAAGCTAAAGCATCAGTTCATAATGGATAGAAGGAAGTGGGTAGCAGCTGGGTTCAGCAGGTTGATTGCTATTTGTCCCCTTGGGCATTTCCCAGAGAAGTCTTTCAGATTTATTCTCATCATGTTGCAAAGGCATGAACCTAAGGAACTGCCACTTAATGTCCCAATTAGAGACCAATTTTCTTTGATATTCACTGGGATGGACACAGGTACAACTTTACCTCTCAGATTTTAGGTCTCAAACTACTAATAACCTGTTTACAGTTGCTTTTATAATTCTTCAGCTAATCTTGGTATGTTAAGCATTCTACTGCCATGAGAACAGTGATTGGTGCATAAGCAGGGAAAGTAAATATTACATGTAAAATGAATGAAAGCTTTTAATTTCTTCTTTTTTTTAAAAAAAATGGAAGTACTATTTTTTAGAGGCCAAGCTAAATGTTTAAGCCTAAAGATGCTTAAGCTGGGGTGCCTGGGTGGCTCCATTGGTTGAATGTCCAACTTTTGATTTTGGCTCTGGTCACGACTTAAGGATCGTGGAATTGAGCCCCGCGTGGGACTCCACGCTGAGTGTGGAGTCTGCTTGGGATCTTCTGTCTCTGTCTCTCTCTCCCTGTGTTCCTCTCCCCTGCTTGCATGCATGTGCACCGCTCTCTCTCTCAAAAAAGGACGTTTAAGCTAAAAAAAAAAAACAGTTAATTCTCTTAGTGTTTATGTATCTTTAATACCTTGTTACCATATTAGTGTCATACTATCTGAGTTTTAATCTATCTAGGAGTCACCTTGTGTGTCTTTTTTATTAACATTTTATTCTTTGATCTCAATGTTTCAAAGTCTTTGAAAATTTTATCACTTCTTTTATAGACTTGTTTTTGAAATCTCTATGTGTTATGTTAAAGAGTTCACTGACCAAGAACATTTTATGAGTCTTTTATAACTCCAGGTTTTAATTACCTGCTATTTAAACAACAATCAATCTGGGAAAGAATAAAAAGCCAATGAAGTCAATTATTCCTTTGCCCAAACTCCAAATTGATAATCTTCAATTATATTAGTTTTCTCTAATTATTTAAAGCTTTGGCAAAAGTATTGATGGGTAAAAAAGTTGACATTAAGCCAGCCTGCCTTCCTTTCTTTCTTCTTTCTTTTCTTTTCATTTCTTTTTCTTTTCTTTTCCTTTCCTTATCTTTCCCTTCCTTCCTTTCCCTTCCTTCCTCCCTCCGTCCACCCTTCCTTCCTTTCTCTGCATGTCATAGAGATGTTCAAGATTCATTCTCCCAATGTCACTTATTAGGTGTTTCATTGCATTAAAATACCACCTATCTAAGATAGTTATATTTTCATTTAAAATGACCAGATGCAGTAGTTTGCTCTAAAGTCCACATACACTTTGAAATAAGAATAATGCCACCAGAATGAAATTTAAAAAAATAGCCTTTGGCACATCATTAAGCCATCATCCAGCCCAGGTATGTTGGCAAGAATGCTGGTATTTGGGAAACTCTTTGGGTCCTGGCTCTTCTGCCCATCTAGTGTCATTACTTCTTCAGCCTAAAGTCACCACCACAATGTGAGAATTTGATCATTTAAAGAAGCCACCCAGGCCCTCGTTTTTACATCACCTAATTCTAATTTTCTACCCAGCACTTACCACTCACTAGATATTTTCCTTGTTTGTTTCTTTTGATTATCCTCTTAGAATTTAAGCTTCGGAGACGTTATCTGTGTTTCTTTATGGCCGAATAGTCAGCATCTAGAAGAGAGCCAAGAATATACCATATGTCATTGAATCTAAGATGACATCAATTGTAAGATACACCATCATTTCCTGTATGTCAGAATTAAACAATGCTGCCATTTAAGCTATGGGACATACTGTCTTGTCACGTTAGACTTTTTGTTTTAATTTACTGAGAAGCTCTTTTAGATTTACTTAGACCATAGGTTTATCACATATATTACTGTACACACTCTAAAAATGAGAATAGAAGCAAAATAAATTGGTTAAGCTATTCCTGAAACAACGTCTTACTTGAAGTGCAAGTCTTCAGTATCAACTTTCAATGATACCTTGCCAGTATACAGTATTTCCCACACAGTATCATTGTGCCATCAAAAGCGTCGGTGAAGCAGTATTTCTTGAAAGATTGCTTCATTATTGTCTTTGAGATTTTCTTCCCAGATGGTGACATTCAGTCTGCAAGTTTTGGTGCTCACGGCAGTCAATACCTGGTAGAAAGCAACTCTAAGACTGACCCTGATTTCAAAAATGTCAAAATGTGAAAAAAGTTTACATCTTAAAGTTTCAAAATAGAGTTGTGGGTACTCAATGAATAGTTTTTGAATATTTCTTTTTCTTTAATGTTTACTTATTTTTGAGTGAGAGAGATACAGAGCATGAGCAGGGGAGGGGCAGAGAGAAAGGGAGACACAGAATCTGAAGCAGGTTCCAGGCTCTGAGCTGTCAGCACAGAGCCCGACCCAGGGCTTGAACTCATGAACTGTGAGATCATGACCTGAGCCGAAGTCGGACGCTTAACTGACTGAGCCACCCAGGTGCCCCTTAATAAATGATTTTTCGAATACTTCAATAAATGACTGTTGTCAACTCTCTGTGTTCTTGAGCAAGCCAGTTTTTCCTTGAGCCTTATTTTGAACAATTTAAAAAATCAAAATCAAAACTCTGTCCAACCTAGTCTTCAAGGGTTCAAGGTTCCAGGTCAAACAGTCAGACTCCCATCCAGTTGTTCTTTCAGATAACTGATGAGAGGTGCAAGGCCACAGATTAGAAGATGTGTTATGTGAAGTCTGGGTTTTTTTGACACATTTAGCTGGCCCCTTTCTCCCTGGTTAGTATATAGTACACAGAGCACTGTCATCAAAGAGTGAAAAGCTAATTAGTGAGAGAATTTACACACATGAATAAATGTATGCTTAACCTTTATATAGCTCAGTTCCCAGGATGTAGAGAAGGGATGGCCTCTGGACTCATTGCCAAGGTTAGAAAATACTTGGAGGAGCCAAGGAGAGACGAGGCCTCTGGTTGCAGCCATGGCAGACTCTCTATCCAACATGGGGGTACCTGGCCTCTCTGCAGGGTGACCCAATGGGCAGAAGTTAAAAAATCTTAGTTGTTAGGTAAGATCTATCTGTACATAGTCCTCAGAATTCTATCTCTAGATGTGGCTTAATTGCCACTTTGTAAATACGGAATTGCTCCTTTATAAACCTTAAGCCAATGCCTACAAACTGGGGGAGTAACTTCATGAACCCAGATAACCTGTATATACTCACACTATCCAGCTAAAAATATCTATAGGCTCTACCCAGCATGGCTACTCACACCAATTCATTTCCATGGCCTTACACTTACTATACATCTCATTATGTTTCAGGAAGCCCTATCTTGGATGCAATGACCTCCTGCACATCAGTCAAAGGACTGAAACTAGAAAAAGGAAAATCAGGGTCAGTTTCTACTTTGTTTCTTTTATTACTGAAAGTATCTGACTCTATTGTAATTCATTGCTTCCTGCCTGTTTCTTTTACTATGTTATGAGATACGCCCCAGAGAACTGAGGAAGAACAATGGAGTACATTATTAACTAAAATCAATGCATTACTTTTTTCTTTTTTAACCATTCTGAAACAGATAATTTATCGTAGTTTGATGCCTCAGGAAACATTCCATTTTGGTTACATGACACAGAGAGAAGCTGTCTTAAACTTCCCCTACAGACTCCTTCTTATACTTGGCATGATGCTAATGCTTCCTGCTGGTGGGAGAATCTTCTCTTCTCAGCAAAATTTGAATTTCTACTTCTAGATTAGAGTCAAAGAAAGATTAGAAAGATAGTCCATTTTAATATTTAAAGACCACTTTAGGAATATTAATCATATCCTACTAGTTATAAATGTATTGCATTTATTAAAAATTGCTAAGTACCTTGCCAAATTTTTGTTAATATTATAATCAAAGGTACTTAGTTACTGGTATTTCTGCAGCTGCTGAAAATGCCATGCAACTATATATAGAATATATTTTCTCTTTTGAAACTGCAAAGCCCTAGAGGTTCAGACTAATGGCTGTGCTCTTCCAGATACATTATTCATTGTAAACTAGCTTTTCAGAATCCTACATTATGGAAAACTAATTACCTATCACATTTTAAAACACATGTATAGTAATATATAGTATGAATATTTTGAACAATCTTTCCTTTGTTGTTGTTGTATATGTGTATGTATATGTGTGTGTGTTTTAACTGTGAATATTTTTTGGCAAAGTTTAAAAAATAGAAAAATAACAAATTAGGGAAATTTGACTAACAAAGAACTCAACACAATTCATTATTAGATGAATGATAAGCAAGTAAAATGGAGGACAAGTAAGAGATTTATATGCTGTATCAACTGTTAAAATGTAAGTCTTTATTGCTTTTGATTCTGTATAGATGCTAGCCCTGAAATGGAGGTGGTAAAAGGTGTGTTTCCCAGTTAGGACATAAAAGACACCACTCACCAGTTGTAGGCAACACCTTTGAGGGGATTAGATGAGAACTTTTGCTAGGTGCCCTGCTCCCCATATATGGGAGTTTCCCAAAGCATAATATATCAAATTACATGCCTGGACAGGGTTTTCAGGTCACCCAGACCAGTATTCTGTCAGTAAGTTCATCCTTTGCTATAGTTTTTAGGGAAAGATACTCAAAACTAGTCTCAAGAACAAGTGTTTGAAAACCCTGGGAAGTCCTGAACAAATATAGAGAAGAGTTAAACAATAACAACAAATTAGGTACAATTGTATTAGCAATATCTAGAATACAGATCTCCTCCTGTCAAGCTCTCTCCATTAACTCTACCACTCTACACTGACATCTCATTAAATTTAGAATGCAGTTAAAATCCTGCAAGATTCTATATGAATTGTCCCCTGCCACCCTATCTAATTAGCTCCTACCACTCTCTCCTTGTGTTCCTGCCTTTCTCTGCTTCAACTATCAGAAGGTGGCTGCAATCATTGTATCCCTTACATAGTAAGTACAGTAAAACCTTGGTTTGTGAGCATAATTGTTCCAGAAACATGCTTGTAATCCACCTGTATATCAAAGCAAATTTCAAGAACTTTTGACTCAGTGGTGATCATGTGACATTCGGCATCATGTACTACTCGTATTGTAAGACATTGCTTGTTTATCAAGTTAAAATTTATTAAGAAATGTTTGCTCGTCTTGCAGAATGCTCACAGAACAAGTTACTCACAATCCAAGGTTTTATTGTATTTAATAAATGTTTTATAAGTTTACAAAAAACAGAAGTTTCATATCTACATTTGTGTATATATATGCATATATATAATATATGTTTGCATGCATATATATGTATGTGATTATTTGAATTGTGTTTTATAGTTTTCAAAGTACCTCTACTTATTTCCTTTGATTTCTATCTTGTTTCCAGATACTTCCTAACAGTTTCTTTCTATCAATTCTCTAAAAACTCCCATATTCTCTATATTAGATTATTAGGACATAAGCAGTTGGTAGAAATAATTAATAAAAAAATCCTGAGTCAATCAATGCAGCTTGTTGGGAGCATTGATAAGACAATTTAATACAAAAATCGATGGGAAAAGTTCATTTATTGCTGTCAGAAAATACAGGAAAAGGTCAGTGACTTCAGTTCGAAGAGTCAGACAGAAAGTGAGTCCTGGAAGCAAGGTTAAGACCAAGTACACAGATGCAGGATGGAGGGAAGCAGCTAGCCAGGATTCAATTCATGTAAGGTGAAGAAACTGCATTTAGGGAAGCCTGTGAATCATAAGACAATGGCCTCAGACGAGAGCAAAAAGTCATGCGTCCTTAGATTTTTCTATCTTTAAGCCTCGTTTGTGTGAAGGTGATGATACTGCTTTTGATTATGGCACCACGTGATGAGAGTGGAAAACCCAGGGTCATGTGACCTCCATAGGAAGAATAACTAACCTATGTATTCAGATTCTGTTTATGCTTCTGCCATAAATGGAAGTCATTTTCTCAGTCAGATGAGAACTGCCTTACCTGCTTCATCCTAGCTCCAAGTTCAGCCTACAGACAGGAGCTGGGCATTGACCACACCACTGTGCTCACTTGCTCAGCTCTGAGCTTTCCCTCCCTCATTCATGATATGATAGAACATCAACAGAAAGTGCTTATGTGTTATAGGTCTCTGAGGTCAAGGTGTGAAATTAAATGGTTTGGTTTAAAAGCTAGGCCCCTTTTTGAAGAATGAATGAAGGGACTATAAACAAACAGGAGAGTGATGCAGCCTTCCCCCTCCACCACCAAGTTTTTATCAGGAAGTATTTAAAAGAGATAGTCATCCAGCTCACAGTGGGACTAATCTGCTGTGAGTTATCATGTAGCAGATTGTATTTTCCAAAATAGATATAATATTTCATGTTCCACATGCTCTCCAGACCTTGCCTTTCCCCAATGTTTTCCACTTGAAATTGGAAATAGAATTAAGGAGTAAAAAAGTATAGAAGATATTACCTGACTTCTGAGGCTTCATCATAAGAAGGTGATATAGTCAGTTCTTTCTGTGTGTCTGTCTCTCTTTCTCTCAATACTCGGCCTTGGGATCTGGCCACCATGTTTTGGAGAAGTTCAAATAGCTAATGTGAAGACACCACGCAATTGCCAGAGATGTGGGAGATGGAGTTTTCACTTGATTCCAGCTCTCACTTTGTTATGCAGCAATTGATATGTAATATAGATTTCATATTCTTTGCTCATTAACATTCATTTTGGAGGCTTGCCATAACCATGTTCTACGTGACTTGCTTTGGGTTTCTGCATGTGTCATACACTCCACTTGGAACACTCTTCTCTTCTTCTAAGCAAATACACATTCTTCATTTTCATTTCCTGGCATAAGCCAAAATCTCTCCTCTAGGGTCTAATGCTATTCTCCTTACTCTTCATATCCCTACACTCAATGAACTCATTTATACTGTATTCCTCTTCATTCATGTGTGTTTTGTTTTTCTTTCTCTTTGCTTTTTTCCCTCAGGGCCAAATCCTGAATATTTAATTAGACTGCTAATGACTGGAAATTAAAGGAGAGGCACAGTGAGGTTGTAGGTTAAGAACATTGGTTCAAGGCCCAGACTACCCAGGTTAGGAGAGTGGCTCTACCACTTACCAGCAGTGTGCTCTTGAATAAGCTATGTTTGTATCAGTCAGGGACCTACCAGAGAAACAGAACTACTAGGAGATCTATTCCTAAGTTCATACATACACACAATACAGAAAAGAGATTGATTTCTAGGAATTACACGATTGTGTGACCTGGCTAGGAAAATTTGAAATCTGTTTTCTTGCTACTCCAGCTGACAAGATCCCAACTCCAGGCCAGGCTCGCCATCTATCCTTTTCTTGCAAATCAGTGCTGGAACAATCTCAGCTGGACAGCAAGCATGACATAGTGGACCTCATCCTAGCTCTGACCAGCTCCCTTTCCCCTGCCTCTCGATTGCTTTTTCAAACTTTATCTACTCCTCCCCAATCTGCCAGAGATGGGGGAGCCCTCCTCCTTTCTGTGGCCAGTCCCTTTGCTGATTTGTAAATCTCATCCATGAGTTTTCTCCTAAGACTCCTCCTAATTCTAGTTCATCCCTTTTATTTTCAAGCTTTCTCTCTATTTGTTTTTCATCTTAACATATAAACTTGTTTCCCCTTCTTCCCTATGTCAGTCGTTAGCTACTGGGCCTCCCTTTGTCAAACAAACTTCTTGAGAAAGTAGTATATTTTGCTCTCTTTTAAAACATTTTTTATTTTAATTTTATTTTAAAAAATGTTAATTCTTTTGAGAGAGAGAGAGTGACAGAGAACATGAGTGGGGGAGGTGCAGAGAGAGAGGGAGAGAGAATCCCAAGCAGGCTTCACACTTTCAGCACAGAGCCCGATACAGGGATAGAGCTCATGAACTGTGAGATCATGACCAGGGCCAAAATCAAGAGTTGGATGCTTAACCGACTGAGCCGTCCAGATGCCCTATTTTGCTCTCTTTACATCCTCACTTGCTATTCACTCTTCCATCCATGGAATTCTGATTCCACTTCTACCTTCCCACTGAAACTGTTATTACAAGGTAGATGACCTAAACCGTAGATCCAAGAGATGATGAAAAAGCATCTTGAGCAATCTTTAGTCTCAGCAGCTCAGGACACTGTTTACCACTCTGCTCTGCTCAGACCCCTGTCCTCTCTTGGCTTCTATGGCATTGCTTTCTCATAACATTTATCTCCTTCAATATTAATTATAATTGCTCATTACCCCCATTTGCTGAAATTGGTAGGAATTCATGGATTGCTCTGATGTCCTCAATCAAATATGTAAGAACCTAGAGACTTACTTAGTGCAAAGGGGTTATTCCTCTGTCCAGGTGCCAGGGGAAGAAGGAAGTGAAGACTCTCACAATCTATTGGGAGACTTATTTTTCAGCTGCTATTACTTGTCACTGCCACTCAGCATTCCTGTGGAAAATCTGGGAGACATGGAGACCTCAGGTCTCTTCCTCAAACAATGAAAATGCTGACCAAATTGAAAACATGGGTTTATCTAAAGAGAAAATAATTTGAGAACTTTAAATGGCCAGTTTTTTAAAAATCCTGCCTAATTGGGCATTATCATATTTCACATAGATTTGCTTCCCAGTTACATGAAAATTTAAGTATTTCTTAGAATATTTCTTCATGAAGTTTAGACATATAAAATATATTTTTAAAATATTTTCTTGGGGTTGTTAAACTAATCCTATTAGCGTTCACTCTCTTGGTTATTATTTATTGACTGTAATTTGGACAGTTCCCAGCTTATACAGTGTTATGAGAGTTAAATTTGTGGTATAACTTTTGTAACCCTCCATTTACTATGAAAATATAGTATAACTTTTCTTGGGGTATAACTTTTGTAACCCTCCATTTACTATGAAAATATATGAGGTGCGTTTTAGGGATGTCAAACTGTAAATGTAGAGTAAAGAAAGCTAGGGGTCATATAATAATTGCCTCAATTGGCTGATGGGTAGCTCTAAGAAAATGCAATCATTGAAAAGGGAACATGAGGGCCTTGAGGTGAATTGAGTGAGTCAGTAGTTTTCCTGAAGACCAAATCACAAGAAATACACTGAAATCATAATGGAAGGTAGGACATCAGCTACATGCTGTTTGTCCTTTTTTTCTACCTGAACAAAGCACAGCAAAAATAGCTGAAATTTATATTATACTTGTTATATATAGACACTACTCTGAATGCTTTATATCTATTAACTTTAAAAAATATATTTATTTTGATGGAGGGGAGGGGCAGAAAGAGAGGGAGAGAAAATCTCAAGCTGGCTTCACAATCAGTGTGGTGCTTGACACAGGCCTTGATCCCATGAACTGTGAGACCATGACCTGATCTGAAATCAAGAGTTGGTCACTCAACCAACTGAGCCACCTAGGTGCCCCTACATCTATCTATTAACTTTTTAATTTTCATAACAGTACTGTGAGGGAAGGATTTTACTCTTCTCAATTTTTATGTCATGTTCTCCATGAAACACAGAGAAATGAATTATTTTCCCCAAAGTCACATAGCTGGTTGTAGGAAAACTATCATTTCAATTTAAACTCTCTGAGTTCATTGCAGTAATGCCTGGACAAAGATCTATTTTACCAACATGAATGAACACAGCTGCTTCTGTTATTTAGAAGTTTTTTTAAATGTTGGGTATCTGGCTGTCTGAGTCGGGTTAAGCATCCAACTTTGGCTTGGGTCTTGATCTTTCAGTTTGTGAGTTTGAGCCCCACGATGGGCTCTGTGCTGACAACTCAGAGCCTGGAGCCTTCTTCGGATTATGTGTGTGTGTGTGTCTCTCTCTGCCCCTCCCTTCTCATGCTCTGTCTCTCTCTGTCTCTCAAGAAATGAATAAACATTAAAAATTTTTTAAAAATAATGTTTTAACATTTGTTTATTTTTGGGAGACAGAGACAGAACATTAGTGGGGTAGGGACAGAGAGAGAAGGAGACATAGGATCCAAAACAGGTTCCAGGCTCTGGGCTGTCAGTACAGAGCCCAATGCAGGGCTAGAACCTAACCCATGAACTGTAAGATCATGACCTGAGCTGAAGTCAGACACTTAACCAACCTAGCCACACAGGCACCCCTGTTTTTATTTTAATATATTTTTTAGATTGCTTCATCTTTTGTCACAAGAAAAGGACAGAAAGGGAAAGTTTAGAACCAACAAGTGCTTCTTCCTTGGGGTACCAAGTGTAGACCACAAGGCAATAAGAACTGGAAATGACTGGTGTTAGTCACTACAAGGCATCAAGGTAGTGAGAGAAGAGGGGGGTGGCTGGCCTAGGAGCTGAGGGAGGGATATGCAAAATGTAGGAAGGTTTTGAGGGCCTCTGCAGTTCTCCTGAGTCAGCAGCATTTTGGATATTTATAATTTTTTCAAAAGAAAGATATGCAATGGCTTCTATTCTACGTTAGATCATTGGAATCTGCTAAAATAGAAATTACTGTGAACGCTCAGCAGATGTGAAAAAAAATCTTCTGATGGTCTTTTACTGGCTACATATAAAGTAATATCTTGCTGATACTCCTTGTGAAGGCCAAGGTGTTTGATAATTGTGTTGTGGAAGTTATAGAAATAAAGAAGTAGAAAAAGTGTGTAAGTGAATCAATAATAGTATTTCCCCATTTTAAAATATATTTCCATTCTTAAGAGCAAAGATTTTTTTGAATGACATGATTTTTCATTCTCAAATTCAAAGGACTGATTTGGTCTTTGGATTAAGATTCCACAGGACTGTAGATCTTGTCAAATGTAAATTATCAAGGAACCTCTTTTCATATTTCAATGATAAACCTCCACAGCCTCTGTCTGAATAGTTCCTGTGAAAAGAAACTTAATATGCACAAGGCAGCATATTCTATTTTAAAAAAGACAAATTGAAGTATCAGAACATTGATATTAGGTAATTGTCAGAAAATGTTTTCATGATATGTAAGTACAAACTATTCCTCATAGTTTGTGTCTAAGCTAATGCCCATTTGACAGAGGTGTAGCTAGGATGTGCTTTTGAATCTGTAACTACTAGTGTTTTTTTATGTTTTTTGTTGTCGTGGTGGTGGTGGTGGTGGTGGTTTGTTGTTTTTCTTAGAGGGGGAGTGGGAGCAAGAGGGGCAGATCATGACTTGAGTATGACTACTAGTTAAAATTTTTTTAATCTTTATTTTGAGAGAGAGTGAGAGAGAGAGAGAGAGAGAGAGAGAGAGAGAGAGAGAGAGAGAGAGAGACTGTGAGCAGGGAAGGAAGGGGCAGAGAGAGAGAGGGAGACACAGAATCTGAAGCAGGCTCCACTCTTTGAGCTGTCAGCTCAGAGCCTGATGCGGGGCTCAAACTCACCGACCGTGAGATCATGACCTGAGCTGAAGCCGGACGCTCAACTGACTGAGCCACCCAGGTGCCCCTAGTATGACTACTACTTTAAAGGACTCCTCATCTCCTCCTTTCTCCCCACACCTGGGTTTGGACCCAAGGTTGCCCAAATGCCAGTGCTGTACTCCGTGCTCCCCAAAGACAGGGACCTGAATCTAGGGACACACTTCAATGCAGTGATGTACCCAGTGTCACCACCCTGCCAACTTCTGACAAAGAGCAATTTCTTTTTTTTTTTTT